>CM062811.1:491018588-491533588 GCA_031772625.1 Pinus tabuliformis
TACTACTGCTAGTTGTTGGGTCGAAGCTACTACTGCAAGTTGATGATGCTAGGTCGAAGTTGCTATTGAAGGGTTATCCTCTACAAGAAGGATTGAGGGCTAACTTGGTGTGGAGGAAGTCTTTGTCTAGGTCAAGAGTCTTGGATCATCTCGAGAAACTATTGAAGAAATAATTGTTGACTAGGTTTTCCCTAGATAGGGTTTTTGCACTGACTGTTCAACTACATCTGTTGTCCTTGTGCTATTGTTTTGGTAATTGCTTGATGAACTAAAAGATAAAAGAAGAACATAAAGCTAAAAGAATCACAAGTAATTATCTATATAAGAAAATCTTTTTGCCTTTCTGATTTTTGAACATGGTTTTAGAGCTAAGGTGAAGAAGGAAAAAGGAAGTTTTGAGAATCTACTAAAAGGAGTCTGAAGGATTGAACGAGGGATCATATAAGGAGCTCTTATAAGGGAAATAGTTCAAAGGAAAGGTGAAGAAACCTACCGAAGAATCCTGTGATGCAGATAAAGTAAAGTTTAGAGAGTAAAAAATATTGGCTATGACACTAATGGTAGAAAGCATAAAGGACAATCTTGTCCCATACATTTCCGATATAGACCATGTTCAAGAAATGTACGAAGCTTTATCAAAATTGTTCTCTATCAAGAACATCGGTCAAGTAGCAAGTCTGAAGAATGAATTAAGGACTACAAAAATGATGAAGGATGACACCGTCGCTTCCTTATTTGTAAGGATATCTAGAATTAGAGATGAACTTTAGGCCATAGATGAAATTGTATCAGAAAAGGAGCTAGTAATTACTGCATTATTGGGATTGCCACCTAATTGGAGTTCTTTTGCTTCAGGTCTCAACAGTTGGAAAGAAGCTCCTACATTTGAGCAATTATGGAATGATTGCAGCCAAGAAGAAATGAGAATATCATTAGTATCCAACAATGAAGAAGAAAATGTTTCAATTGCATCCTATGCTTCTCACAAGAAAGGAAACTTCAAGAAGTCAAAAGGGCCAAGAAGGAAGGTCGATATGTCCAAAATAGAATGCTACCAATGTCACAAAATGGGTCACTATAGAAGTGACTGTCTTGACAATCTGAACAAGAAAAGAAACAAAGACCAAGCTAATGTTGCTAAATAAGGATCTCCGAAGAAGAATAAACCCGAAGAACTGGATATAAGGGACTTACACTGCTAAGTCCTTTGATCTAAGCCTTAGATATTTCATTGTTTGATTTCTAGTATTTGTAGGTTTAACATATTTTGGAAAAACATTTTTGATTTGATTTTATAAGGTTATATGTATCCCTTAGGCTTGGAGGGAGCCCTCACCAACTTCCAAAGGTAAATATCCTATTACCCTTTTCATTTTTTAGTTTTCCTTACTTGTCTAGTTTTGCTTGCATTAAATACTAATCACATTTCTATTCATATTTTCCTTGTTTAGGAAAAGCTTGCTGAATACTCAAGGATTATGGAAGAAGGTCTCACAAGACAAAGCATTGGAATTATAAGGTTTGTTAAGAAACAAAGGTATGTCTTAAACTATAAGCTTTTTCTCTCTTCATGATATTCATTCTTGATAAACTATTACTAATATCATTGTGTCTAGAACTCCTGAATCATAAAGATTATTGATTGGGTGATTCATCATTAGATAAATATACCCTCCACATACCTTTGATTGCTCTTGTGGAACCCTAGAAAGGTTCTTTGTGAAAACCCTAACTTAAGGGCATGTTGATGATAATGTTTGGAACCCTAACCTACTTATGGTTATTGTTGAAATCTAGAAAAAATGCTTGATGCTTTGATAATGTTATGTTTGGGGTTTTGGTATGGTTATGAAAAGTTAGGGTTGAATGGTGATGTATGAAATCCCAAACCTTTGAAGTATTGATAAATTAGGTTTTTCTATGTTTTTTTATTGAAACCCTAGATCATTAGGGTTTGGTAGGGTTTATAAGCAAGACCCTTATTTTAGATAGTGTCCTAGAAATAAAATCCTAAGTATATGTGTGTTTGTCCAATCAAAACCCTAGTCTAATTAAGTTTGTTATATGTAAAACTTTAATATATTGATATTTGTGCCATTGGGTTTGACTAACACATGTTATGATATGGTTGTACATGATGATGGAATCCTAGATATTTGTGTTGACCTAATTGTTGACGGTCATGAGTCGTAGGGTTTGGAACAAAGCCCTAATAGAAGTTTGAATCTCTAAGATGATGGTATTTGTGAATTCTATGGTTGTGTAAATAAACCTTAGTAGAAGTTCAATTCTCTAATATATGATGACAACATGATAATCTGAGATTTATGAAATATTGTTGAAATTTGAATTTGAGCTATGATTGGTTTTGATTGTTGGAGCTTAATGGATCATGTATGAAATCTAGGATCTTGCACTAAATCCTAGTGGAAGCCTATCATATAAGTTCTAAAGTTGATAGATGCATTGTAGAACTATAATTGTTTAAATTTCTTCTAGGGTTTGCAATATTTTGTAATAACTATGGAATAAATATTGAAACCCTAGATATAATGAAGGTTGTTATGTTTGAGATGCTCAAAGTCTTGATGATATAGTCTAGGGTTTATGACAAAAACCGTAGCAAGATGTTGAAAAGTATGTATCCCTTATTCGTAACTAAGTTTGGGTATTTTATATCTAAAGTTGAATGCTTCCATTATATGATTATGATATGGTTAACTTCATTCTTCTTTAGATTTGGTTGTACTTGCTATCTGAGTTGTGCAGGTACATAATCTTCAAGATGGTGAAGATGCTCGTAAGTAAATATGATAAGCATGATGAAGAAAGTTATATGAATGATGATGGTCATAAGAAGGATGGAAGCCATGAAAGATTCTCCAATTTCGTAAGAAGTTGAGATTCCTAAGTTAAAAGGGAGCTTGGATGAAAGGAATCTCCCTAGGTTAAGAGGGAGCCTGGATGAAAGAAACCTCCCTAGGTTAAGAGGGAGCCTGGATGAAAGAAACCTCCCTAGTTAAGAGGGAGGGAATATCATAGTCATGATAGACACTTTGAAAGAAGAAATTGGAGAATGCATTTTGAGGAGCTGATGAGACAAGAAAAGCAGGATCTGATTGAAGCTATGTTGTTGCATGAGAAGTAGGAAAAAAATATGTATGATTAAGGAATCTTCTGTCAAGATTTGTTTGAAAGTCCCACTATGATAAATTGAGAAGCAACATCAGTTGTCTGGCATACACCGGAGGTTTGTGTTTACTTATGTACATTTGAAAGTTTGTTACTGATTGGGGTTGTGTTTGTACAAGTAAATCTCTTAGATATTTGATAGCATGCTGGTTACACGAGAGAGATTTGTTACTGATTTGGGTCAGGAAGGATTTGTTACCGATTGAAATAATCGGGAGTGTTGAGGCTCTGTGTATAAGATACATTGCCTGGGAGGTCATCTGGCTGACACTTTGTGTTGATGTCTACATCCCAAAGTAGGGAGGATGGCGTTGGTCATAGATCTCTAACCTCAGATATGCACCTAGATCCCTGGGTTGATGGTTAGAAAGTAAGCTTGATGGTACCTAGAGAGGCTAAAAACTTTAGTCCATATTAGTCCCACCTAGATAGATTTCCCTGTCCAGGAATCTAGTCCATGGAATCGTAAGTGCCTAAACTATATAAGGACCTTGTATAGATTTCCTTGGTCAGGAACCTAGTCCATGGCATTGTGGTGCCTAAATTCTTCATGGTTCATGTGTTTTGAGATCTTCCTTGTACTTTTACTTATGAATACCTCCCTAGCTAAGAGGGAGTGTTGAAATATGTAACTAGGTTCGGTCTTCATAAATGTATTTGAGTCACAATGAAATGTATTTATCAAAATAATGAAGAAAATATTATTATTATTATTATTATGACTTATTAAAGCATGGGTTTCATGCTTGGGTCATCATGTTTTAGGTCAAAGTCCCCATTGAGGACTTCTAGGATTTATTTTGAGTCAGTAGAGTAATTGTCCATTAAAAGAGACCCTTCTTGGGCTTTTGAATAATGTAAAAATTAATAATATTGAGTCAAATATGCTATTTGTCCCCTCCACACCAAGTCGACCTCGAGGAGATCAAGTCGGCTTCAAGAAGGACAATTCAACCTCACTGGAAGGCTATATATACAAGGGAGTTTGAATTCATTTGAAACATTCACTCTCTCTTTCATAAGTTCGATATCTAGAAGCAAGAAGCTGGGAAGTACGAAGTTGGAAAAGAGTTGGAAAAAGGGATGGAAAAGAGTGTGAAGTTTGGAGGGAAGAAAGAAGAAATCAAGATCGAACCATTTATCTCTCACTTCAGAGGAGCATCTAGGGAGATCAGAGTTTTCTTTGTCTAAGTCGAAGCTATTGCTATTGCTATTGCCAGTTATTGGGTCGAAGCTACTACTGCAAGTTGATGCTGCTAGGTCGAAGTTGCTATTAAAGGGTTATCGTCTGCAAGAAGGATAGAGAGCTGGCTTGGTGTGGAGGAAGTCTTTTTCTAGGTCTAGAGTCTTGGATTATCTTGAGAAACTATTGAAGAAAGAATTATTGACTAGGTTTTCCCCTAGATAGGGGTTTTTCCCTAGCTGTCCACCTACATATGTTATCCTTGTGCTATTGTTTTGGTAATTGCTTGATGAACTAAAAGATAAAATAAGAACATAAAGCTAAAATAATCACAAGTAATTATCCATATAAGAAAATATTTTTGCCTTTCTGATTTTCTAACAAGTCTATTAAGGAAAGAGAAGGACAAAGGCACAGATTGATGATTATTTATTGTTGGCAGAGTGCATTGGTTGAGGAGCAAAGATCAAAATTCAAAGATTAGAATCTGAGCCTAGTTTCAGTAGGAAATAATTGTGTGTGTAGGCCGAGATCAAGAGGCAGGGTTGAGAGCATCTTCTCAAGGCCGAGAGCAGGGAGAAGGCCGAGATTGATTGTGGAGCTAAGATTAATTTATCAGAATCTATTCGCTGGCTGTAGTAGCAACATAATGAATTTGTAAAAGATCTGTTTTCTCAAAGAACAATCAATAAAAACCCACAACAAAGAAAACAAGCTTTTTTGTTTGGGTTTCCTTGGTAAAACACTAGTATCAAATTTATGTTTGTGCATGTGTTTTTATCTCAAGTATTTTCCATTGCATGTTGAATGTTAAGGAATTCTATATCTTGGTGAAAGTTAAATTTGGTTTCAGTTTTCAGCTACCTTGATTTTTCAGCAAATTCATCTTAGTAGTTGTAAAGTTTCAAGAAAGTTAATATGGTATCAAAGCATGGCTCTATATAAAAACCAACTGTTACACAATAATTTGTCACTGCCTTCACCCCAGTCCTTCTACTGTGTCATGTGTCCTAGTGAAACATGCTCATGCTGAACAAATGCTCTCTTATGTTGCCAAGTGACCCACTTTTCCTAAGTTTTTTGCCTCATCGCGATAATAGACTTAATATACGTGATGAACGGCGGTTGTAAATAGTCCAGCCGCGCTTCCAGCGCGGAAGTACATCTGTTTCTTGGAAACGGTCCGTTTTCATGCTCCGGCGCGAGGCTACTTGCTATCTTTAGCGACTGTTTGACTGGCTACATTGCCTACTAGCGATGTCAGTGCTAAGGCTTAGTTATAAACTCACAATGATCCAGATTGGGCGAATTTATTCCAACAGTCGGCCTTCTGGATGTCTCCAGACCTAGTTGTTGGCATAGTTTGTGTCACCCTTCCTCCTCTGGTATGGAAGTTCCGTCATTTGTTCTACCTTCCTTGGGGATAAGCTCTCTCTTCCACATTTCATGGAGACTCCTTCTCCTATTTAAACGCTCACCATTACTATGATCAGCTAGTTGGTAAATTCTTGGATTGAGTAGTGCTATTAGTGCTTTTGAGTTTGATAGATAGCTAGTGTGGGTGTGACAAGTGTGGGATTGTTGGTAGCTTGTGGAAGGTTGTGAAGTGCCCTTAACTTTGTGCTAAAACTTATGAGTGAGAGAGAAACTTTGTATGTTGGGAGATCTATCTTCAAAGAGTGAATGCTTGAGAAATACACTGGTTGGACCCTCTGGGAAGGCTTGCGATGTCAAGAATTTGGTTGTAAGCTTGCTCTTATTTCATTATTAATGAAATCAATGATGTTTTCCTATGTCTTGTATGTAATTTACTTGATAGCTCATGACTTCTTTACTTTGTGAGTAAATAGATCATTGTTGTTTTCCGGTTACGTGCTTTGTTGTATTTCCTTTGCATTGTTTCAGGTTGATCACTCATTGAGGAGAAGGAAGCGAAAGCTGGAGCAGCACAATAGAACTCCATCGATCACCGGTTGAGGTATGCCTCCAACTATGACTGTTTAAGGAAATCTATTGTTGATCTGTCCTCGCTGTGACTAGGCCCACTCTAGGGCTAGAGGGGTTGCCTATGTCCGCAGAGGGAACACTTTCCTACATCACAAGTTGGCGACTCTGCAGGGGAGTCTGTCCTATGTTCTTCTCTTGTTTGCTCTTGTTTTGATTTTGATTTGGTATCTCTTGAATTTCGGGGATTAACTATCAGTCTTTTGGGTCACCTAGATCGATCTGGGAAATCCCTCTATTGTCTGTTGGATTGACTGGTTTTTTTTTGGGAGTCTTTTGTTCGTTTGTCATTGTTTTTAACATCATCGTGGAAAATAGTTTAACAGTAGCGCTGACGTCACGCTCACTCTTTTGTAAAGTACTGTGCGCCTCGCATAGTCGTGACGACTCCTGAAATCAGTACGTTGTGGGAAAGATGTGTACTTCCGCGATGACGTCGCTCTGTTGCTACAACTAGTTGCTGATCAGTGCTAGTTGCTTGTGTTGTCCTCGTGACGATTCCTGTAGAATTGATTTTTTCAATTCTGCCTCCTTTCACCAGTCCTGTTAATCCTTTACTTTTTTTTTCCTCTTGCTCAATAGCTTGTTTTTCACTGTTTATAGTTAAGGCACTCTTTCTTTGGCTCTGTTGAATGAATCTTGCATTTTTTCCTGTGTGACCTAGTTCATTCTTTCAAGTTCTTGAATCAATTGGCTTGGTTGCTGGTTCGCCCAAGGTTTGTTTGCAACTTTCTTGTTGGTTTGATTGAACCTTCCCCATTGCTTGTTTCTGGTTGATTTTTAGTGACAATTATTGAACCAATCTTTGGTATTGATTCGATTTCTTTTCACTACCGAACATAGATCACAATTGTTTGGATCAACCGGTTTTTCCACGCTTGCTCGTTTGTTTCTTTTAGATTTAAAGACATCAAAATCAAAATATTGCATTCATTTAGTATACGAAAGTGAAAGTGAATTTGCATTTCAAGTTTGCATATTGGAAAGCGAATGATAAAATCTCTCATTAGTAGTACCCGTGCACTGTAGGAATTGATGTCTGTATGCATTGAGTGACTGCATTTGTTTATCTTGGTTTTCTTGGTTTGGGAATGATCTCTCTACCCTCCTATAGGTAGGTGTTCATTGAAGTAAAAGGATATTTTTCTCATTTTAGCTACATCCTAGGATTTGTTGTATACATATGGTAAGGCCTGAAAACTAAAACATAATTCAAGATCAACTCTAAAATGAACTGAATGAACCTAACAACGCATTGGAACATAACGCACACTATTTAGAGGTCTAGGCTAGAGACGTGCTCCGGCATCGTTAAACCTAGTCACTATTGTTTTCACTCAAGGTTGGGTGATTCCTCCTTCTGTGACTCAATAGCGGTCTAGTACGGAATTGTGCTCCCATGTACCATCGAGTATATGTTGGGAGACCCCACTAGGTTATCATCCTATATCCTTAGGAAGCCGTGTCTGCCGCCTTGCAAACCGTAATGCACCGAACACAGCATTCGGGAAGATTGACTGCCGTACGGAAAGTCCTTGGTTTTCATATGACTGCCAAGGTGTATATGCAGTTTTACGGGTTGTTTGGTAAACCTTTTGCCTAGTTCTCTAGAGTAGTCACTTTCGTTCCTTTTCGGACTCCCTAAAAGAAAAGGTCCATCTGAGCACTTGTCACTTCAGGCTCATTAAATATTCGAAGGTGACTAGAGTCATCTTTTCATCCTTTTCTTGACTCTTTAAAGATGAAAAGGTCAAGTTCTGTTCCTGTGTCTTAAAATTTATTTGGCCACGTTCACATTTACCCTGCTAGATCTTGTTTGTGTTTTAGCTTGTGTAGGGTTCTTTCTCGTTAGTTTTCCTAGGATTTTGAATTAAATCATCCTGGCGGAATCACCGATCTCGTCTCCCGTTCCAAGTGACCAAGGGTCTCCATCCTCTGTAGCTTCCGAAGTACCGGCTGTTAGTGATACTCTTCCTGTCATCCCGAGTATCCAATCGCTTAACTCTCGCGCTCTAGAGGACGAGTCTTATGATATTCATTGGAACCCCGTTTGGGAGCCTTCCGAAGAGGATATTCCCATTACTCCTCCTAGTGTCTCAGTCCCAATGTCTTCTTCCGACATGGATGAGACAAACCCCATCCCAGGCGAAGAAACCCTCATGGCTAGTGGTGAAATCCCTGTATCGCCAGAAACTTCGCCCTTCCGTGTCACCCCTCTCGGTGTCACACTGCCTTTATGCTATAAGGCTTTGGCAGATATTATGGGTTCTAGATCTCCCCTTATGAGTTCCATGTGGTCTCGTACCGTCACTCCGACTTCGGAGCCTTTTACCCCTCAAATTCATAATGTGTTTGTCACCTCAGTCCCGACTATTCCAACTATTTGTGTGGCTTCTTCAACCCCTGTTGTTAGTGTCGTCACTGCATCTTCAGTTGTGACCACTGTTGCTGGACCTTCGTCCGGACCGGCATCGGCATCTACATCCAGAGTTGTTGATCCTACACTAAGTACCCCACCTTCTTCTGGTTCCATTCCAGTAGAGGGGACATATGATCAGTATTTACAAGCTCTTCAGAATCCGGATCCCCAAAATCCATTTCATTATTACGATTCTCGAGGAGCTCATATTTATTACCCCGGACCTTTGCCATCTCAACCTGCGGTTGAGGTCTCGGTTCCGTTGTCCATTGCTTGGGGTACCACCACTTATCATGGTGGCCAAGCACCGCCCGCAAATTTTCAAGGACCACCCTATCAAGGTCAGCCGTCTTACGAACAACCTTATCCAGGGCAACCTGGAGGCCCACAAGGACAACCCTTCTAGGGACAACCTTCGGCCTTTGGTGGTTCCTCCTTTACCTATTTCGGGCAACCTTCTGGTAATCCGGGACAACCTTACGTTCAACAAGGCCAACCCGGTGTCCAGCAAGGCTACTCTTTTGGGCAAGTCGGTCAGCCTTACGTTCAGCAAGGCCAACCCACTGTCCAGCTTAGTCAACCATCTGGACAAATTGGTCAGCCTCAAAACCAACCGGGCCAACCAATTGTCCAGTTTGCTCAGCCATTTGGCCAATCAGGACAACCGTCAGTTGTACAAGGAAAACCCAGTACCCAACAAACTCAACCTTCTGGGAAAATGGGTCAACCTCAATCTCAACTAGGTCAACCTTCTAGCTAGATGGCTCAGCCTCAGCTCTCTCAAGGACATCCGTATGGGCTTGCTCAACCGGGCACTCAAATGACTGTTGCTTCTCAAGCTCCACCCGGTTTTCAGTCCTAGTCTGGGCTCCAGACCCAATCCGGTCCTCAAATTCAGGCTGGATCCCAATCTCAGTGTGCTTATCAAACGCAACCTGGCTCCTACGCTCAGTTTGGAGTTCAACCGCCTTATGGTTTTCAGTAATCCCAAGGGCAAACCCAATTTTCCCCATACCAAAATTATCAACAACTGCAGCTGAGTCCTTACCAGAATTACCAACAACCACATGTTGCTCCCACAAGCCAAGTTGGTAATCAGTGGAATGCTGGGGGGCAGATCCAGGGTCAACCGTCCAGTTACAGCTATAACCCCTATGGACAAAATCCTTACGGACAAAACCCTTCTGGGCCAAATCCGTCCAGACAAAATCAGTGGGGGAAACAAGTAGCTGGGTGGGACTTTGGTGCTACCTCCTACCCGCGGCCTCAGATGTCCTTTAACCCTCAATTACCATTTTTAGAAATGTTGAAGTTACCGAATGTGTCCAAACTGACAAATGATCCTATTCTTCATAATTCGTACTGGCCATCGGTTCCAACTAAGATTCCCGGTGATTGTCCCAAGTTTGACAGTAAAGCTGGAGAAGATCCCCAAGCCCACGTCATGACTTATCATCTATGTTGTTCGTCAAACTCGTGGCTTAACGATTCAATCCAACTGTGCCTTTTTCAACGGACCCTCACTGGTTCTGCTGCCAAATGGTATATTGAGTTAGCCCGCGGATCTTTTTAGGACTTTAACTCATTGGCTATGGCATTTTTAACTCATTTTCAATTGTCGATTCGATATGAGACGGGCACACATCTCCTGGCATCCTTAAAACAAAAAACGGCTACACATATCTCTGATCATATTCATGAATGGAGATGGTGTCACCGTTTGATTAAGTTTTGGATTCTCGATCAGCTTCTGACCGACTGGTTCACAACCTCGTTTGTCGGTCCAATAGCCTGGGACATTTCTATGGGGGCATGTGTAACTAAAGAGTAGGCTATTGCGCGTGCTCAGTACCTTGACTTGGTTTACTCCCAGTCTGGTACACTATATGATTATTTTCCTGATGCTCCGAGGCCCGGAACTTCCAAAGCCTCGCCAACACCATCTGTTGATGGCATCATTGGTTATGTTAATACGTCCTCTAAGAAATCTTCTGCGAACCTTGGGAAGCAAAAGTCGAATGCTTCGAATGAAAACACTTCTTAGGCTATATCCAATTCTAATAACACTTCCGAGGTTAACGCCGTCCAGTCCACCATGGCAGATAAAGCCTTGAAAGGGAAAAAGAAGGGAAAAGGGAAGAATAAGGCTGATCAACCGAAGCAGGATCCCCCTAAACCTCCACTCGAGGAAGGTGCCAAACACAAGCCTAAGTATCCTTGCCTTATCTGTGACGAGGACCACTATACCAAAGACTTCCCTAGGCAGTCTGAAGTTAGTAATTTGTTGAAAGGTGCCCCTGGGACTCCTACCGTACTCAAAGAGCCTTTTCCCTTGCAGCAAACTCAAATGGTGGCTGATCCATCTCAATCCTCTTCTCCCTTTGGTTCTCAGGTATTTATGGTTGGGACGATTCTCGTCCACATTAGTACTTGGGCAAAAGAGTATCTGTCGCCTGCCAGGAAGGAGCCTGAGGTCCCCTCTAGTGTTCCTCCATCCAGTTCTAGTCCTCTTCATATTGAGCGACCCAGCACTGAAGCAGTCCTCCGACCTCCTCCTAAAGGTGTGCTCTGGAAATATTCATACAACCCTAATGCTCGTGCTGCTCAACACTATAGCATTGTTGAGAACTTAGCCCAGGCTCCGTCAGCTATGTCTGCATTAGAAGTCCTCTAGAGCTGCCCCTCTCAGAGGAAGTCCTTGCTATCGACTATCGGTGGCATTGACCTGGCCGACTCGGACCTGATCACTTTTGACCTAGACAGTCATATACTGAGACAGCCTAACCAAATTGGCTTCCTTATCCAAGTCATCATCAATTCTAAAATGATTCATTGTACCGTCATTGATGAAGGCGCTTCTACTTGCATAATGTTTGTTGCTTGTTGGAAGGCTATTGGTTCTCCGACTCTGAGCCAGTCTCCTACGACCTTGGAAGCCTTTGATGGGAGAGAGTCTCATCCTTATGGTATACTCCCACGCTTGCTTATTACTTTGGAAGGGAAGACAATCGAAGTGGAGGTCAAAGTTGTTGATGCCAATTTAACTTACAACCTCCTTTTAGGACGAAGCTGGACATATGCCATGCTAGCCGTGGCTTCATCTCTATTTCGTGTCATTCATTTTCCTCATCAGGGGAAGATAGTTACAGTAGACCAATTGTCCTTCTTCGCCCCCTCCTCCTTTGATGGCAACGTGCCTTTTGTGGAGCATACCTCTGTCCCGTGTGAGAGTGTGGGTGTTGGTCTCTTTAAAGATCTTGCCCTTATGGGTGTTTTTTCGCTCCCACCTCCCAACGTCGCTCCCATTAATATGATTTCTATTCGCTCTGATCCTTGGGTTCTTCCCCCCGCTGATTAGATAGAATCTTGTGGTGATGAGATGCCGTTGAGTCCTGCTGAGCTCAACTACGTCGAAATTGTTTCTGCATCGACTCCCTCCTCTGAATCTGCTCCTTCGAGCAGAGCTCTCGACTCGTACGTTAAATCCCCTTGGCTTGGAGATGGCGCTTCTGTAGACCCTTTAAAGGAAATTTTTCCTTTTGATGAAGTGATTGTTGAGACCATGTCGTTCTAGGAACCCCCTTGGTCTGATCATCACCATCGTTCCTCATTTCTCCCTGCCCATCAGGAAATGCTTACTTCTCTCGAGCGGTTTTCTCCTTATCTCCCATCTCAACCCCTTCAGACATCCATCCAAGTTCATCAAGTGTCTTTTGAAGGGAATATGGGAAACATTATGTAAACTCAGCCAATCGACATCTCTGTTCAACTAGGGATTGTCGAGCACATCCATGTTGGAGTAACTTGTACTCCGAAGGAGATTCAGCTTTATACTGATCTTTTTCGCTAATTCCGTGATGTTTTTGCTTGGTCTTATGAAGAGATGCTTGAAATCGACCCTAGTATCATGGTGCATGAGATACCTACATATCCGGGTGCCAAACCTGATCGATAGTGTCTACGCCCGTGCACCCTCGAAAGGCTGCAGCTATTAAAGCGGAAGTTGAAAAGCTTCTTAAAGCTGGTTTTATTTACCCCATCCCACTCATAGATTGGGTTTCTAATATTGTTCCTGTGACCAAAAAGCAGGGCACTATTAGGGTATGTGTTGATTATCATGATATTAATCGTGCCTATCCCAAAGATAACTTCCCTACACCCTTCATTGACCAGCTCATTGATGAGTGTGCTGGGAGTGAAATATACTCATTCATGGACGGTTTTTTTGGTTATAACCAGATTAATATTTCGCCTGCGGATCAACACAAGACTGCATTTATTTGTCCATGGGGCACTTTCTCTTATAAAAAACTCCCCTCCAGTTTAAAAAATGCTGGTGCCACCTTCCATCGTGTAATGTCTTATGCATTTCATGATATTTGACACATTGTGCAGCCCTACCTGGGTGATCTGCCAGCTCATTCAGCAAAGTGCCAGGACCATCCAGCTCACCTTCGCGAAATTTTCCTCCGCTGTCGACACTATCGTATCTGGCTTAATCCGCATAAGTGTGTCTTCTGCGTTGAGTCAGGCAGACTTATCAGGTTCATCGTCTCTCGAGAGGGTATCTGTCTCGATCCCCTTAAATTCGAAGCCATCCTGAATCTCCCTCCCCCTGCTTCTTTACAGCAATTTCAAAGTTTGGAGGGTAAAGAAAATTTTTTACGACGATTCATTCCGAATTATGCGGAAGTGGCTAAAGGCTATATGCGGTTATTAAAGCGGGATACCCCTTTTCTTTGGGATGCCACTGCACAAGAGTCATTCGAGCGCCTCAAGGCCCTCCTTGTTTTTGCTCCGTTGTTGTGTCCCCCTGATTATCACCGTGACTACACTCTGTATTTAGCCGCTGCCGATACCACTATTGGCATGGTTCTAGTTCAAGATGATGATGATGACACTGAGCATGTCATTTACTATCTCAGCCGCAATTTACTAGATACAGAAACTCGATATGCTTATGTCGAGAAGTTGGCTTTGGCCGCCGTTTGCGCTGTCCAGTGTTTCCGCCACTATATTCTATTGCATACCACGACGGTGATTTCTGATTGCAACCCAATGACGTACATTTTGTCACGTCGGTTACTAGGGGGCAAATACTCAAAGTGGATTGTCATCCTCCAAGAGTTCGACTTGGAGTTTACCACTGCCAAGTCTAAGAAGTCCCTCATCTTCGCTGAGTTGCTTTGCTCTCTGTCATCTGTTACCGCACCCTCTCGGTTAAAGGACCATATTCCGGATGAAACTTTGTTCTTGATTAGTACCCTCGATCCTTGGTACGGGGATATTATTGTCTATCTTTAGATGTCCTCTTTTCGTCCCGATTTGTCCAAGGATGCTCGGTGACAGATTTTCCATCATTCTCAACCCTATCGCATTATTGGGGACACCCTATACCGTCTTAGCGTTGACTCTGTTCTCCGATGATGCTTAACATTCGAGGAAGCCGAACGAGTTCTAAATGACTGCCATTTTGGCGCCTGTGGTGGTCACATATCCGGGTATGCAACTGCTCAAAAGATCCTCCGTGCTGGTTATTTTTGGCCCTCTATCTCCAAGGATTGCATTCTTGCTGTTTGCTCTTGTCATGAGTGCCAAATCTACCAATGGAAGATGCGCGCGCCCCCCGCTCCATTGCACCCTGTCATTACCGTCGGCCCTTTTTCCAAATGGGGCATTGATTATATGACCTGTAACCCTCACTCGGCCGGGGGGCATGGGTATATCATCGTTGCCGTTGATTATTTCACAAAATGGGCCGAGGCAATGCCTACACTATCCGAGGACGGTCACACAACGACGCAATTTTTATTCAATCATGTTATTTCACGGTTCGGAGTCCCTTAGGCTATCGTCACTGATCACGGAAAACATTTTCGTAATCATATGATGATTGAGTTAACAACCCAGCTAGGCTTGCAGCATGATAGCTCGACACCGTACTATCCTCAGGCCAATGGCCAAGTAGAAGCCGTCAATAAAGTTCTAGTTACGATGCTTCAACGCACCATTGGCATGCACAAGTCCAACTGGAACTTGATGTTGTTCTCCGCCTTATGGGCCTACTGAACTTCAGTGAAGGATGCCACCGGGTTCACCCCATTCCAATTGGTTTACGGTCTGGAGGCTACCCTTTCGATTGAGTGTGAGATCCCTTCTCTGAAATTAGCCGTCAAATAACTCCCCAACACTACTCTGGTAGAAGAACTTCTCCTCTATCTAGAGCGACTAGACGAGACCCGTTGATTAGCTTCTCTAGCCATTGAAGCACAGAATAAGAGAGTGAAAACTCACTTCGATCATACTGTCCGTCCTCGTTCTTTCGTTGAAGGAGATTTAGTCTTGCTTTATGATCAAGCAAATGATAAGCTGGGGGTAGGCAAATTCGAGCCTATGTGGCACGGGCCTTATATTGTAAAATGAGTTTTGCAAAAAGGGGCCTATGAGCTGATTGATTATGAAGGGAACCTTCTAGATAAGCCCCGAAATGGGCTTTATCTGAAAAAATATTATGCATGAACCCCATGCATTCTGATTTGTACATACGTGTGTTTTCAGCAGGTGTGTTGTATGAGTGTTTTCATGTTTGGCTTGGTTTGTAGGCATAATTTTCTCTTATTGTGTCTTTTGCTTCTCGTGCAGATGTCTGGTACACCTTACGTTGGTTTTGCTGATGGTGCCTGCCGTAGTACTTGCAACCTTTCTTCTGCAGCATGGGTGATCTATGATCCTCACGGTGAGTTAGTAGACCTCCAAGGTGTTTGTCTGGGTTGTACCACAAACAATATCGCTGAATATAGTGCTGTTATTGAATTATTGACCGAGGCCATTAACCTTGACATTCCTTCATTAGTTGTGAATCTAGATTCTCAGCTTGTTGTCCACCAGCTTAATGGGCGTTATTCCATCAGAGATCATTGGATTTTAAGGTTGTATTTACGTGTTAAATTGTTAGAAAGGAATTTTGATTTTATTACATATCAACACATTCCAAGAATATTAAACACGTTAATTGATGCATTAGCAAACCATGTATTAGACAGACATTTGCGTAACATGTAATCAAAACAGCATATAGAAGCATTCAAAACACAATAATGAACCATAGGAATATGTATATGTATATATATCTCGTGTGGCGCACCGAGGCACTCAAAAAATAAGTGTATATGTCCAAATAGAGTTTGTGTTCTTCGTACATCCGAGACACATGTCTCTCAAAAAATCAGCAGGAAATAAAACCTAGGCATATACTGCGGTGGGTTATGCTCCCTATAGCACACCACCGCTCATGCGACTCGCCTCAATAGGCGGTGCACCCTGGGTATCACCCCTACTATATGTATCTGGAACTCTATGGGGACCTCCTCGATCCCCATGTAATCAGGGATCCTCGCCGTCAGGCCCTCAAGATTTTGGGCCACTGTCTCCACCGAATCGCCAGCTGGGGGAGCCAAGGCTAGCGCTCTGATGCCCTGTGGATCCCTCCGTGCCTCTGGAGCTAGTCCCACCGGCCTCACTGGTCCCATATCTACAAATACCATAGAGTACATCATTAGGACATATGCATGAAAAAATCTAAAAAACATCATAAAAGACAAAATACAAAATAATGTGATCAAGTATTTTACTGCCATCATCCCACTGCTCGCCAGCAGGCAGCTGCATGTCGGGGTCTCCACGGAAGTCCATACCAGCATATGGCCAGTCCTCGATGAAGATCGTCTGGCGATCCAACCACTCATGGAATAGTGTCCCCCATAACACTGGTCATCCGCCACCCCCTCGTGGCATAACATGCATCCACCGTGTGATCTTGGTCTCCCGCGGTCTGGGCCTGTCCAAGTCCATATCCTGTAACTGTAGTATTGGCACCCACTCCAACATGAGCGGGATCAAGATAGACCTGTAGCCAAACTACTTTTCCTCCTCGCGACGACAGTTGGTGAGCTATCTTTTCATGTTGGCCGTCACTGCTTCTGCCCAGTTGAACATGGTCGGATTGAGGCAGTCAAGAGCCAACCAGAGTTGGGTCTTTGTTGCCTCGTGTTGGGCTTGGGAGCCCACTGCCCTCATCACCATGAATAGAACTGCACGAAGAACCAAGTATTCCACCGTCGGAATTTCCACCTTCCTGCTTTTTGATTTGCGTGCCCGTGGGCACACTCGTGCCATCAACATATCTAATGACTCACCCACGACTCGTTGGCCCTTTAGAATCGGCCTCTCATTGTGACGGGATAATCCGGTCAGAAATATGTCTGTAGCATCAAACTCAATGTCTTTGCCACGGATGATGAATTTTCCATTTGTTGGGTTCCAGGCATGAATCAGCAGCTCTAACAAATCAGGTTGGGCCTGAAGGTGCAGAGTAAGGAAGAATTTTAGCAACCCGCATGCACGTAAAGCATTTCGGCACCCAACATTAGCAAAAGCTTCCTCATCGTTGACATTGTGAGTTCGTTCCTGCCAAACAAATGCCATGATGCCCTGCATGACAAGAAAAAATGAATTAGAACTCCTTCTGTAAATTTAAATTCATAATTTACACAAAAAATTAATTTTACGTCGCCATCACGACTGTTTTTAAAACAGTCGCGATGGCGCTCAGTTCACAGTTCATTTTTCTTGCGATCATCGCGAGAATACATCAGTTTCTCACGACGATCCGAAGGTGCTACGTATAAATCATGCTCGGTCGTCGCGGACCCGAGCGGTTTTTCCGCGATGTCCGAGAGATGGATTTTGATTCAAAAATCCGTTTAAAGTCACCTAGCCAGAGCTAAACTGCATGAAAAAAACTACTAAAATGCAGCGCAGGACGAAATGTACTTACTTGGTGAAGGTTTCAGGACGAACCGTGGACGGATGAGGCCGAAATCAGCTTGAGAACTTTGCTGAGGTTGGTGCTCCAAACGCTCCAAGGTAAAATGAACAGTGTAAATGGTAAAGAAAAATGGATTAACCCCCCCCCCCCCCCCCCCCCCCCCCCCCCCCCCTTTTTATAGTAATTTTTTGAAATATTAAAAATTTTACTTTAGAATGTGGGTTTTTTTCCATTTGTATTATATGGTTAATTGGAGTTTTTGGTTTTTAACTATGTTTCCACATATATTAATCATTTTATGTCGAATGGGTTTTACGTTTGACGTGTTTTGTGCAGAACTACAGGTAGTGGGGTTACATCATACTTCGTGTGCACTTGATCCGTAAAGTCTTCTTTAACGCTCTTTTCCGACTTAAAAGACGAAAAGATAGCCGAGTTGTCCCTTTCGACTCGTTAAACGAAATAAGAGGTGGTCTACTTTAAGCTCTTTTTCCAACCGTATAAACGTGAAAAGATTGGCGGGCCTTTGTCATTTTGGGTTCGTTATTGGTTACAAAACGACGTGGTTTTGATCGCTTTTATACTTTTTCGGGTCGAGGTCACTAATCACGAAAACTACTCCTTGATCGTAATGGTCAAGCGGTTCTTTTGAGTATCGTTTTATACTTTTTCGGGCTCGAGAGACACAAATCTACAAAAAAGGACCCCCCTAGAGTTTTGTTTTCCGTGTCTTTTTCAAACTCTCTAAACATGAAAAAGACTCAAGTTTCACCTATGTCGGACTCGTTAAACCGTGACGGCATTAGACTCATCACCATGACGAGACTCGAGCTTCTCCTCCCCAGGGCTCGTTAAACTATTACTAGGTTGGATTCGAGCGAAGGTCGGACTTATATTACAAGCACATGCTATCTCCTTCAAGCTTGTTTTCAAAAAATAATTGGGGTACTCGCCAGCAATGGTGGGGAAAATTTGGAAATCATCATTGTCTATGGCAGCTAGTCACTCTTGAACATCGACACTTTTGCTTCTTGTCGGGTTGGGACATCCATACATCGTCATTTGGCCTTCCGTGGGTTTGGGTTGCCATTTAGCCTCATTCCATCTGATCTATGCTGTCTCCATCAAGCCTCTGATCCCTTGGTACCTGAATGCTGCCACCCTCTGGAGTCGTGTCGCCGACATGTTCAAGAGTATAATCCTTCTGCAGTTTACATCCTTGCCTCCTCTTCTGATACTCTGTTTCGCCATCTACCACTTGTTCCTTATCTCGTGTCGTTGATGGGGGAAACATTATGGCCCTCCTGCGACGGATCGTCTCCTATCGACATCAACTCATTATCCAGGAGATTGACCTAGAGATTCCCTTTGGTACCTTGGAGCTTGCATGCCTCAATGGCAAGTTCTTCGCGCCTGACGGTCGACTTTCATCATTGGTCGTCGATTGGGTGATTCCACGAGTGTTCGACTTCAGCTCATTCTTCACACTTCATGGATTGTATTGGACAGTACCTTGAGAACCATTGGCATTATTGGTGGTTTCTCTTACAATTGTTAATGGTTTTCCTCATTGACCAGTAATCAAGCGACTTTCTATCATGCTTGACTTCAACACATCTATTCGCATGCTAGAATTTGTACTACGATCGGTTGGGTTCAAGACCCCGAACTCAGATTACACATGTTCGGGCTGCGTGGATTGGTTCGTGATTACATGACTCATTGATGGATGGCTGCAACCATACTTGAGTCTTCATGGATGGCTGCGACCATACCTTTTTCATTATCATGGTCTTATTAGTTGGGTGGCTGCGTCCATACCATAGACCTAGTTCGTATGTCTTTTGGATGGCTGCGCCCATGCCTAGACTACATGTATTTCACTATTAGAGATATCAGTTGCACTTGCACCTGCAGGTTCTTCCAGATGGTGTTCTAGCTCAGTCAGTTTTGTGAAGCATTTCACCCCTCCTACTCTCTCGGGTTTCGTACTTTAGGGGGCATCTGTTACACAGTAATTTGTCACTGCCTTCACCCCAGTCCTTCTACTAAGTCATGTGTCCCAGTGAAACATGCTCATGCTGAACAAATGCTCTCTTATGTTGCCAAGTGACCCACTTTTCCTAATTTTTCTACCTCATCGCGATAATGGACTTAATATACGCGATGAACGGTGGTTGTAAATAGTCTAGCCACGCTTCCAACACTGAAGTACATCTATTTCCCATCTATTGACCATACATTCACTCCTTAAGGAAGGAGAGCACTCCACAAGCCATATGCCTGTTCATACAATAATACTTCACTTCATATCTCTCCATGTGGAGTCTCTAGCCTCTATATAGGCCTCATACATACAATACCATGGGTCATTACCATGGTTCCCTCATACCATCAACTAATACCATGGGCCCATTACATTATTATTAACTACTTGTGGTCCCTTACATGACATGGGTTAACTTCATATCTCTCCATGTGGAGTCTCTAGCCTCTATATAGGCCTCATACATACAATACCATGGGTCATTACCATGGTTCCCTCATACCATCAACTAATACCATGGGCCCATTACATTATTATTAACTACTTGTGGTCCCTTACATGACATGGGTTAACCACCTTATTTATTACTATGGCCCATCCCATTATTACATTATTACCTTGGGTACCTCCCTTGGTACCCCATATTATCCCCCCTAGGTATATAACAAGTGTTCCAATGGGTGAAGGAGATCATCCCAGAGGAACTGCGAAAGGAAATAGGATCTTGGAGGGTAGAGAGGAGAAGGTTTGTGAGAAGCTTTAATTGCCTGTGAGCATCTAGGAGGATTGTACTGAGAGCTGGCTAGCTGTGAGAGCTAACGCTTTGTAAAATTCTGATGTATTTCCACCTTGTATGATAATACAGATAGTGGGGTTTTTAGCTGAGGCTTTCCCTTGAGTATTTTCTGTGTTTCATGTGCATTGATTCATCTTCTTCTAGTTATATGTGTTCAGCTCGATCTTGCTCAATCTTTAAGCTTCCGCAAATTAATAGTAGAAGTAGATTATAGTTTTTTTCTTTGGTATATTGCATTATCGGGTTAATCTCTATAGAGACCTCAGAGGGAGATTTATAGAGAATTTGCAGAATTTCTACATGGTATCAAAGCTAGCTGATCTATAGAGAAATTTCTACATGGTATCGGAGCCAAGTTTATCAGAGCTATGAACAGTATATGGAGAAGATAATTCGAAGTTTGAAGTTCAGAGTTGTAGGTGAAAATCAAATTCTTATCATAGTTCAAGGTTGGCCAATGGAGTTTTATGGCTTGAGACTTGAGTATGCCTTGGAAGGCAGCTTGAATTACATAGCGTGGAAAGATCACACGGAGGCTATATTTGAAGACAATTGCTTGAAGGATTTCATTGATCAAGAAATCCCAAAGCCGAGTTCAACTAATGCACAAGAGTTTGCTGAGTGGAAGAAGTGTGTGGCGAGGGCGAGATAGATCATCCTTGAGGGAGTTCGAGACCATATTGTCTCGAGTCTCCATGAGAAGGATACTCCATATTCAATTTGGAAGACATTGAAGGATCTCTACCAGAACAATAGCGACCAGAGGAAATTGGCGCTCAAGGATAAGCTTTGAAAAATCAATATGGAGAGCGGTGATACTATTTCCACATATTTGAACAAGCTCACCACTTTCAGGGATGAGCTTAGTAGTGTGGGAATAAATACTGCCGATGATGATATGGTGAGCCTCGCTCTCCTTGGCCTTCCAAAGAGTTGGAGTATCTACCAGGACTCTGTGAATGGAAGGGAGAAACTGCCGGATTGGGAACGACTCTGGTCAGATCTCATGCAGGAGGAGATTAGGAGGAGCACTCGAGATGGTTCTTCATCCAAGGATGATGATGAAGAAAATCTTGCCTTAACGACTAAGGCAAGGAAAGGGAAGGGGAAGGATTCCCATTCCAATTCGAATTCTTCTCATGGAGGGAAGAAGGGTGAAAGGTCTAAAGTGAGAAGCTTTAATTGTCACGAGATGGGACATTATGTGACTAATTCCCATCAAAGAAGTCCAAGAAGGGATCCTTGGAAGGATCAGAAGGTGAGGCATTAGCCTCTCAGTTCGAAATGGACTTTACCCTCATTGCATGCATGGTGTCATCGATGATGGGTTGTGGTTGGTATCTTGATAGTGGAGCCTCATTCCACATGACCAATGATAAAAGTTTATTCAGTACCTTAGAGGAGAAAGACCTCAAGATGCACGTAGAGATGGGTGACGACGGAAAGTATAGTGTTTCAAGAGTGGGCATGGTTGCTTTTCAGAGGGAGCATGGAGTTCCTATCACCTTGACAGATGTGAAGTATGTGCCTGGACTGAAGAAGAACTTGGTATCGGTTGTGATGTTGGAGGACAAAGGCTATGATGTTGTCTTCGGTAAGGGAAAGGTTTTCCTTAGACACATCACTACGAGACAGGTGAAACAGATTGGTTCACAAGTCAAGAACCTGTATGCTCTTGAGGTTCAAGACCCATGAAAAGCCTTGAGGAGCAAGGAAAATGCAAATGTTAGAGACTTGGTGGTTGAGAGGGAGAGTAAATTACCTCTCAACATGCAGTCCTAGAAGAAGTCTCAGAAAATTGTGGAGGAGCCACAATTGGAGAAGTGGGCAGAGGGATCACATGCAGTCATACCTCCAAGTGTGAGGTGGGGAGATGTGAAATGATAGTCCCATGAAGGCTGAAATTGGGCAGGGTCAATTGAGAGGTTTTATCTCATGGATCGTACCTTGCTACGGGAGCCCAAAGTACATAGTAGCGGGAGGAATCAGTGGGATTGATGTAGTCAGAGATCAAAGTGATAGAGGCTAGAGCAGTCAGATACTGAAGATCACATAGAAGGATTGAAAATAGTGCAGAAAGGTAGAGTCAGCCGAAGCGCAAAGTTTTCAGTTGACAAAGGCAATAGCAGTCAGAGACTTTGATGACAGATGCATCATACTAATTCAGGTTGGATGTTTTTTTTTCTTTTCTTGAGTTGCTGGAGCAACAAAACTAGAGAGAAGTGCTACATGCATAACATTACAAAGGTTCATGATTGGGATCGAGTTGAATTCCTTTCGTGTTGAGAGGGAGTGTTGAAAATAGCAACAAGAAATGATAAAAATAGAATCTAGAAATTCCAATTTTAATTTGTCCTTGAATTAAAATTGTGAATTAAATTCGAATTTAGTCTTACCAGCTGCTTGGAAATAATTAAATAATTCGTTATGGATTAATTAGTTGGAGAAATTCAAGTTAGAAGTCTTTCTGAAGTCATGCAACAATTATCCCTTAAATTAAGGAGATTATCCCTTAATTAAGGAGATAAGATTGTGTTATATTTGACTTGTAATTAGTTAGCTCAGTTTACTGAGTTAAGTCCAGTTAAATTAGTTCCAAACTATTTGAGGAACTAATTGTGAGTTATCAGTCAGTTTATGCATGCATGCACTCAACCAGTGTACTCTAGATAACTGAAGATTCCATCATCAGTAACTCATGCATGTCTATTATGAGAAAGACCCAGTTAAGCTAAATGTCAAGGACAGTTGATCCGGATTTAAACAGGAATGCAACAAATTACAGAGATAACCATATACACAAAGATGCAACGGAAATAATACTTCATTTCATTAATAGAAAATACTGAAATATGCTTACAACCAGAAATGGAAATAAACCAGCTAGGGCGATGGTAGCTTATCTCTGAGAAGAGATGTGGTGGCTACATGCCTCTGAACTATCTTACAATGAGGCTCGAAGGCCTATTTATTGTTGAGAAACAATGGAAAACCCTTAACATTCCAAAACCTAACCCTAGGAGATGAAACGCCCAAACTGTGGGCCCCGTTTGGGTAAATTGGTACATCAACTTCATGGGGTCGTAACTTTGGCATACGATCTCCGTTTGACGCGTACAATAGCTCATTAGAAAGATCTATCCGAGCACTACCACTTTGGGAAGGGCAACATCGGTCCATGGACCCATGTTGCCCCCAGATTTCCCAAAAAACGTCGTTTAGGGCCTCAAAACGGCTCCAGAAGTTTAGGACCCGAAAAACTGCTAAAAATAGTAAGTTGTGCTACAATTAAGGAAACTGAAACTGCTGAGAGAAACAATGGTGGGGGTCCAGGTGGACTTGGCAGGTGGCCACCAATATCCACCTGGATCATTCCTCCCCCCTTAGGAAGCAATGGTCCCCATTGCGTTGAGTTCCTCCATGAGATGAGGAAACTTTTGCTGAACTTGTTCCCTGGTGAACCACTTGCCCTGCTGAAGGATTTGGCCTGCTTTGACAACTCGATACAGTTGGATATTCTGTTGGCGAGTGTTCTTGATCTGTGTGTCCATGATCCGATCAATTGCAGCTTGTTCCATGCAATCTGGATTTAATTCTGTGGGTTTGAGCTGTTCTGCAATGTCGGATGTGTCCAGCAATGGTGGAAAGTATGGTCGAAGGCGGTCCACATTGAACACTGGGTGCAGGCCAAGGAATGGGGGAATGCTGAGCTCAAATGCATTGTCTCCCATAGCCTTAGTAATGGTGTAAGGACCATATCGGAGTGGTCTCAATTTCCGATAGGCTCCAGTAAGGCGTTCCTTTTGCAAATGCAACCAGACTTTGTCGCCCACCTGAAACTTGTGTGGCACCCGATGTTGATCATGTCGCTGCTTGTACTTGGCATTTGATTTCTCCAGAATGTCATGGACTTGCTGGCGAATATGTTGGATGCGCTCAATGAAGCTAGTGGCCTTATCTGTTTCGGACAGGACATGAGCTGAATTTATGTGAGTAGCTGCAAGTGGCATGGCCACATCAATGGGGCATAGTGGCTGGAAACCCAAACCCACCTGAAAAGGGCTATGGCCAGTGGAGCTGTGAAGAGCTCGGTTGTAGCTGTGCTGAACATAGGGGAGGCTCTCGTCCCATGTGCGTGGATGCTTTGAGTTATACATGCGCAGAATGTGCACAATCATCCTATTGACAACCTCTGTCTGGCCATCAATTTGAGGATGGAAGGCTGTGGACTTCGTGAGTTTGGTGTCCAGCATTGACCAGAGACTGGACCAAAATGTGCTGAGAAACCGACTGTCCCGATCTGAGATGATAGACTGTGGGATCCCAAAGTGCACCCACACTCGTTCAAAGAAGAGTTTAGCAGTGGCTTCTGCTGTGATATTCTTCTTGCAGGCCGCCATAATGGCCATCTTCGAGAACCTGTCGACGACCACAAAAACACAGTCATTTCCATGCTTAGTGGAAGGAAGGCCTGACATGTAATCCATGGAGATGGATTCCCAAGGTCGACTAGGGGTAGGCAACGGGGTATAGAGGCCGTGCTTCTTAATGGTCGGTTTGGCAATGGCACAGGCAGTACATGATCTAATGTACTTCCCAACATCCTGTCGAAGATTCGGCCAACTGAAATAATTTTGCAGTACTGCCACTATTTTCTCGACCCCGAAATGCCTAGCAGCCCGACTGTAGTGCGCTTGCCAAATCATCTTGGCATGCTCGCTTGAAGGAACACAAAGGTGACCCAGGTGGCATAACAGGGCATCTTGGAGGTGAAAATTTGGAACATGCCGACCCTCCAAGAGTGTCTGGTATGTGTGGCCGAATTCTAGGTCGCTTTTGTAGAGAAGTGGCCAATCAGAAGTCTCGTGCCCACAAGAGTTGAGTACGGTGGTTAACGCCATGATCGGTGGTCAACTGAGGCAATCTGCAACATTATTGGTGCTGCCCTTCTTATACTTGATATTCAAGTGGAACTGTTGCAGGTATGTAGACCACTTCTGATGGCAATCATTCTGCAATTTCCCTTGGGTCTATAGGAACTGCAGGGGTTGGTGGTCTGTGTGGATGACCGTTTCCTTCCCCAAAATGTAATGCTTCCATTGTCGGCAGGCCTGTACAATGGAATACATCTCTTTATCATAAGTGGGGTACTTCCGGACTGTGTCTGAAAGTGTTTCACTGTGATATGCCACTGGATGTCCATGTTGAGTAAGGAGTACCCCAATAGCATAGTCAGAGGCATTTGTCTCGACCTTAAATGGTTGTTGTAAATCTGGTAATGCGAGCACTGGTGCCGTGCAGAGGCGATCCTTCAACTCCATGAATGCCTTCTGTTGAGATTCAGACCAAAAGAATTTTGCTTTCGCCCCTCCCTTGGTGACTTGACTCAAGGGCCAAGTAATATGAGAAAACCCCAACACGAACCTGCGGTAGAAGTTGGCAAGACCTAGAAAGCTGCGGAGCTCTGTTAGAGTGGTTGGAGATGGCCAATCCCGAATTACTTGGATCTTGGCTGGATCGACATGCACCCCCTGTTCATCAATGATGTATCCCAGATACTGAACCTGGGTCATGCCAAAAGTGCATTTCTCCAAATTGGCACATAGCTTGTGTTGCCGCAGTGTTTGGAGAACCTGTCGGATGTGGTGGAGGTGCTCTTCCAAACTCTAACTGAAGATCAGAATGTCATCCAAGTATACTACTACAAAGGAGCTGGTGAATGGCCACAAGATGTCATCCATTAGCCTCATGAAGGTTGCAGGAGCATTCATCAATCCGAAAGGCATAACCAACCATTCGAAAAGGCCCTCCTAGGATTTGAAGGAAGTCTTCCACACATCAGAGGGTTCGATTGGTACCTGGTGATATCCTGACTTCAGATCGATCTTGCTGAAATATTTCGCCCCCTTTAGTTGGTCCAGGAGGTCATCAATCCGCGGGATCGGGTACCTATTACGAACAGTGATCTTGTTCAGTGCCCGATAGTCAATACAGAGTCTCCACGTCCCATCCTTCTTCTGTACCGACACGATCGGGCTCCCACAAGGGGATGAACTCGGATGGATGTGACCTTTCTGCTGGAGCTCCTGAATCTGCCTCTTCATTTCATTGTTCTCCAGAACGGAGCGCCGATAAATTGGTCCATTGGGTAGCGGTGCACCTGGGGTTAGATCGATGGAGTGCTTGACTTGACAGTGCAGAGGAACCCCTACAGGGGAGGTGAAGATGTCCTCGTACTTCTCCACAACCTTGTCCATTTGTAGTTGTCGTGCAGAGGGACCTCGTCTGGAGGCCGCGGCCACCGTTTTCTTCTTTCCTTGAGGGCGTACCATCAAGAAAACAAATTCTTCTTTCCTTGAGGGTGTATCATCAGGAAAACAAATTTCCTGGTTTTGGAAATGATCTTACTGCATTGTTTTGCAGTAATCAAAGAGATGGCAGTAGGTGGTGCTACCTCTGGCATCCTGTACAACTTATTTCCCAATGTAATAATAACAACACGGGGCCTTGATTCATACACAGCATGTCGCTTCCACAAGTATGGCTGTCCTAATAATACATCACAAACTTCAAGGGGAGCAATGTCACACAATACCTCATCCGTGAAGGGCTTGATGTTGTATGGAAGGCGACACTCCTGGCTCACGCGAAGATCTCGTCCTTGGTGAAGCCACCCAATGGTGTATGGTTGTGGATGTGCTGTGGTCGGTAAGCCCAACCGCTTCACGACCTCTGCCGAAATGAGGTTCTTTTGACTCCCGCTATCAACAATGAACTGTATCGGGGAGACCTTTACCCACATCTGGGAGTGGAAGAGACACTCCTCCTGCTCTGGATCTTTGGGTTCATTTTTCTGGATCTTGGCGGTAGCAACAATGGCATTGGGATCCGCATCAATGATCTGCTTCCCTTTGTCATTCCCCTTATCGGGTTCTGACTCAGAGTCGGAACATGCATCTGATTCTGAAACCTTTAGCTCAGCCACCAGTGACTGCTTGGCCCGACACTCACTTGTGTTGTGAGTGGAGCTCTTATGGAACTCACACCATTTTCTAGTGTCCTTTTTCGGCTTCGCGGCGCTGTTCTTTGCTTGCAGCTTCGACGGGTTGTCTTGGGCTGTCCCGCCTTGGCTTTGTCCTTTGTTCTGTGGTTTAGGGGCACCTTTCCCTTGCTTTGGATTCGCAGATCCAAAGTCTTGCTTCTTTTGTTTAAACTTCTGCTCGACCTTGACGGCATATCGGTATGCTGCGCCGAGCGAGAAGATGTTCAGGAATTGTATTTCTTCCTGGATGTACTTGTGCAGGCAGCCACGGTATTTGAGCATCAAATGTTGCTCCGAATCCTTGATACCCAACTTTGTGCGAAGGGTATGGAAAATATTGGTGAACTCCGGCACGTCTTGGTCCCTTCCCTGCCGCAGCGTGGTCCACTTTATGTATTCATCCTCATAGCTTCCGACAGGGTAGTACTGCTCCTTGATGGCATCCTGGAATGAATTCCAGGTGGGTGCGGCTGAAAATAGTGAGCCAGTACTTTCATCCTTCTGCTCGCAGTAGGTTTCCCACCAGTCCTTGACGTGGGGGGCTGCTTTGAGAAGAGTGAAAACAATCTTTTCCCGACTCGAAAATTCATGAACAGAAAAATAACCCTCTAGCAGATTCAACCATTTATCTACGGCATCTGTGTCTATCTAACCCTCGAATATGGGGATTTCAAAATTAACTTGTACCTTAAAGGGCGTGGCGTTTCCAGAGTAGCTGCTGGAAGCCGATGTGTCACTTCTGGGTAGCCGTTGAAGGATCTGGGCAAAGCTATCCATCATCGCGTTCCGTTGTCGCTCGAGGGCTTCTTCGAGCAAGATTTTGATGGGATCTCCTGCCCCTTCGTCTTTCTTCTCATTCGCCATGGGAGGCCATCGGGATTTGCGAGGCTGGTCTTGCAAAGGTTCGACCAGTTCAAGCCCTAACTCCTTATATCCCGACCTTGTTGGGGACATGCAAAGAAAAACAGAGAAAAAGCATACCGCTCTTATACCACTGATCCGGATTTAAACAGGAACGCAACAAATTACAGAGATAACCATATACACAAAGATGCAACGGAAATAATACTTCATTTCATTAATGGAAAATACTGAAATATGCTTACAACCAGAAATGGAAATAAACCAGCTAGGGCGATGGTAGCTTATCTCTGAGAAGAGATGTGGTGGCTACATGTCTCTGAACTGTCTTACAATGAGGCTCGAAGGCCTATTTATTGTTGAGAAACAATGGAAAACCCTTAACATTCCAAAACCTAACCCTAGGAGATGAAACACCCAAACTGTGGGCCCCGTTTGGGTAAATTGGTACATCAACTTCCCGGGGTCGTAACTTTGGCATACGATCTCCGTTTGACGCGTACAATAGCTCATTAGAAAGATCTATCCGAGCACTACCACTTTGGGAAGGGAAACATCGGTCCATGGACCCATGTTGCCCCCATATTTCCCAAAAAAAGTCGTTTAGGGCCTCAAAATGGCTCCAGAAGCTCAGGACCCGAAAAACTGCTAAAAATAGTAAGTTGTGCTACAATTAAGGAAACTGAAACTGCTGAGAGAAACAATGGTGGGGGTCCAGGTGGACTTGGCAGGGGGCCACCAATACCCACCTGGATCAACAGTGTACTATCAATTGCATGTGTTTTCCTATAAAGGAAACTCATCCATGCAGTTAAGGTAAGGTTCCTTGAGGATTGCGCAGTTTTGACAGTGTGTTAGAGAAGTGTGTGAGAGAAGTGTTCCACTAGGTGAAGGAGATCATCCCAGAGGAACAATGGAAGGAAATAGGAGCTTGGAGGGAAGAGAGGAGAATGCTTGTGAGAAGCTTTTATTGCCTGTGAGCATCTAGGAGGATTGTACTAAGAGCTGGCTAGCTGTGAGAGCTAACGCTTTGTATAATTCTGATGTATTTCCACCTTGTATGATAATACAAATAGTGGGGATTTTAGCTGAGGCTTTCCCTTGAGTATTTTATGTGTTTCATGTGCATTGATTCATCTTCTTCTAGTTATATGTGTTCAGCTCGATCTTGCTCAATCTTTAAGCTTCCGCAAATTAATAGTAGAAGTAGATTATAGTATTTTTCTTTGGTATATTGCATTATTGGGTTAATCTACAGTTAGATTTTCTACAGAGATCTCAGAGGGAGATTTATAGAGAATTTGCAGAATTTCTACATGGTATCAGAGCTAGCTGATCTATAGAGAAATTTCTACAAGAAATGAGGTTTGTAAAGGATAAAGATCTAAGGGAGTCCTTGGAGTGAGAGCAGGTTGGAGGGATTGAGGAGGAGCTTCTCGCTCCCAAGCAAAGAGCTCAACCAGTACCACAAATTAAGTCTAAGCCGGTTGGAAGGTCGTACAACATGATGACAAGGACTCATTATAGAATGAGGAGGAGAGACTAGGATGATGGGAGGCAACCACTTATTTAGTGACTCCCAACACAAGGAGTAAGAGAGTCCAATGGGCCAAGAGGTTGATCCAGTAGGCCCAAGAGCGAGCTGATACTGCCAACTCTACATTTAGGTAGAGGAAGGAACCACAGAGGTATATTAGGTACATGGCATTGATGATTGAGTTGTTAGAATTAAAGCCTTCTTGTTATGAGGAGGTGGCCTCTTAGCGGGTTTAGCAAGATGCCATGGTGGAGGAATATTCCTCCATCATGAAGAATGATGTTTAGGAGATTGTGCCATGCCCAGAGGTCAAATCAGTGGTAGGCTCACACTAGGTGTATAAGATGAAGCATGGAGTAGATGGGAGTGTGGAGAAGTACAAGGCCAGGTTCGGGGCCAAATGCTTGTTGCAGGTTGAGGACATTGACTATGAGGTGACATTTGCTCCAATGGCTTGTTATTCATCTGCCAGGATGATTCTGGCACTTGCAGCTCAGATGGGGTGGAAGATCCACGAGATGGACGTGAGGACAACATTCCTAAACAGGGTGGTAGAGCAAGAGATTTATATGGAGCAACTAGAGGGGTTTGAGACTTTCAGCAAAGACATGTCTGCTTTCCAAAGAGAACTCTTTACAGGCTCAAGCAGGCATCAAGAGCTTGGTACACTCACATTGACATCTACCTTTAGGGATTGGGATTCACTAAGAGTGAGGAAGATGCCAACCTATACAACATTATGGTTGGAGGGCTTCCACGCATTCTAGTTCTCTATGTTGACGATCTTATCTTGACTGGAGTAGACAACTTGATTCAGGATTGAAAGATAGATCTTGCAAGAGAGTTTGAGATGAAGGACATAAGGCTTATGCATTATTTCTTTGGGACGTATGTATGACAAGGTGATGGGGAAATCTTCTCGGGGTAGGGGAAGTACACTACAAATATCTCAGGAGGTTTTGTATGCAGGATTGCAAGCCTGACCACGCCATTAGTCAGAAATTGGAGGAAGGTGGATGCTAGTAGAGTAGAGTGAGTGGATGTCACGTTGTACATTCAACTCATTGGGTCGTTGATGTACTTAGTTAAAACACATCCTGCCATATGTTTTGTAGTGAACCAATTGAGCTAGTTCATGATGGAGCCTACCAGAGTTCACTGGGTTATTGCCAAGCATGTCTTGAGGTATCTCAAAGGCACGACAGATTATGGGTTATGGTACAAACAAGTTGGTGGAGTGAGGCTTGAGGGCTTCATATATGTAGATTGGGTAGGGAGCTCTACAAATCAGAAGAGTACTTCAGGATGTGTCTTCTGCATTGGGTCAACAACTGTTTCCTGGTTCAGTAGGAAGCAAAGATCAATTGCACTCAATTCAATAGAGGTCGAATACATGGCTGCCAACTTAGCAACATGTGAAACCTTCTAATGTGAAATTTCCTTAAATTTAGTTACCAGAATTTAATCTTCTATCTACTGCAGATTATTTGTCTTCATAATTTTAGTTAGAGAAAATAACAATTAAATCACTACTGCAATTTTCACAAATAATAACAGGAACTGAGAAATAATTCGCACACAAAAAGTAATTGACTCATGTATTTTTGGACAAATTGTCCTTGGAAAAACCCCAATGTGGAGAAAAACAGTTCTGCAGATGAGGGTTTTATTATTATATCTTTAGAAAAAATGAGAAATAAAATCAACTTGCCTCTCACTGGCAAAGCTCCGACATACAATATCTCCACTGGAAAAATCAACTGGAAATACAAAGTTTCCTTTTTCAAAATGAAACGACCTCCTCAGTGCAATTCACACTCCCTACCTGCTACACACATTGGCTAAAATGTAAATGCGTATGGCCCTATTTGGAACTCACACTACCTTTGGGAATTAGTTTCGACAATCTCTCTACATCCTGAAACTTGCTTAAGCAACTCGCACCTCCTTCGGTACCTGTCTCCGACAACTAGAAATCAAACTACTCCCTAACTATGTGCATTGGCTAATTCACACTACTTGGTACGACCTCACTGTAGAATATTTCGACCTCCCTTCCTCTCTTAGAATGCTAGAGTCTTTTTGGATAATTTCTTCAAAAATTATCCAATTCCCTATCGACTTTCTCTTTATAATGCCCCATTGAGCAACCAACGACCATGATCTAATCACAATCGATGGCTAATATCATCTTGACCTCCTCAAGTGAATTTTCCAGAAGTCTCTAGAGAAAAATCGATTTACCTCAATTAATCTAATTTAATTAACGAGTTTTCCTAAGTTAGACTTAGGAAAATCAATAATTGACTAATTAATCTAATTAAGGTATTTTCCTTGGAATTTTTTTTTGGGTCTTGGAGATAATTATCCTTTTGTGTTCCTTAGCCTCTTAGATACCATAGAGACTAGAACACCTGTCTGCTGCTACCAAAAACTAACATTTGGATGAGGAAGTTGCTTGTGGGTCTTTTCATGCAGGGTTTGGAGCCCACTGTGATTTACTTTGACAACCAGAGTTGCATTAAGCTCTCTGAGAATCCAACTTTCCATGATCACTCCAAGCACATTGAGATCAGGTACCATCATCTCAGGTACTATGTGCATAAAGGGATAGTAAAGCTTCCGTACATTCCCACAGATGAGCAGGTTGTAGATATATTGATGAAGGCCTTAGTCAAAGTCAAGTTCGTGTTTTTTAGAGATAAGTAGGGATTTGTATAGAATACCTTCCTCACCAAGAGGGAGTCTTGAAAATGTAGCGATGGAAGGTCTTCTGGCTGGTGCCTTAGACAATAAAGACATCGATTTGTCTTTCTCTTGCATGAGTGTGAATTCATGAGAGATACATCAGTGCGATGAGTAGATTTCATGCGTAGTGTTGGAGCTTCAGTTCGTTGGAGTCTTCTTCAGTTAGACTACATGATGAGGTGTTAGAGACAAGTCCATTTAGGACGAGTTAAGACTATAGAGACAAGCTCAAGTCAGGACGCGAAAAGACTTCAGAGACAAGTGAAGAGAGGACGATGTAAGTCCTCAATTAACTCTATTCACAACTAGAGGAAATCAAGGAGCAACTAGAGCTGGTTAATTGAGAGCTAGTCCATTGTAATTAAGACTTGCTCCAGTTAACTGGAAAAAGGAACTCATTGCACTTATGTGAAAAGATATTTGAATTTGGCCTCCTTGAATGGATCGAAGTCTATTAAGGCATGAGAAGGATGAAGGCACAAATTGATGATTCTTTATTATTGGCAGAGGACATTGGTTATGATGAAAATATCAAAAGATGAGCCTAGTTTCAACAGGAAACAATTGTGTGGAGGCCGAGATCAAGAGGCAGGGTTGAGAGCAGTGATCCAGGAGCGGGTTGAGAGCAATTGTGGAGCTGAGATTAATTTCTCAGAAGCTATTTGTTGGCTGTTATAACAACATACTGAATTTGTTAAATATTTATTTGGTCAAAGAATAATCATTAAATCCCACAACAAAGAAATAAGGTTTTTCCATTTGGGTTTCCAAGGTAAAACACTGGTGTCAAATTTATCTATGTGCATGTGTTTTTATCTCAAGTATTTTCCACTGCGTGTTGAATGTTAAGGAACTTTGTATCTTGGTGAAAGTTAAATTTGGTTTCAGTTGTTAGTTGCCTTGATTTTTCAGTAAATTCATCTAAATATTCGCAAAGTTTCAAGAAAATTAACACCATGATGGATGGATTGATGGAAAGAACCATACTATTATAAATTTCCTTGTCTCCTACCCACAAAGAACCATCTTTGTCACATAAGTTGATGCATTTGATAAGGTAAAAGATGCCAACTTTTATTTCAGATTTTGGATGAAATTGTTATGTCAGTGGAGAGACAAATGTTGTATAGATCATAAAAAAGAATGCATATAATTATGTTTTTGCTGGCAAGATGTTAGAGACCCCATGTGCTACACATTGCATAGACCTCATGTTTGAGGAGATAGGAAAATAGGTTTTTATCGAGAACATTGTAGAGCATGCCAAGAACATTATAAAATACATTTACGACCACTCATGGTTATTGAACCTAATGAGGGAAAACATCGAGGGCATGGACCTTGCTAGGCCTGCCATCATGGGATGTGCAACTCACTTACTCATATTGGAATCTATCCTTTCCAAAGCACATAACATGAAAAAAATGTTTTCTAGTGATGAATGGAGTGGATCTTAGTGGGCCTACAAACATGATATAAAAGACGCCAAAAATAAAGTTTTTGAGAACATATTCTAGAAAAAAAGTAGAAAAAGTTGTGAAAAATGGTGAGTCATTTATTAAGGTGTTGTAGATGGTGGATGGGGAAAATTTGACCATGGGTTACATTTATGCAGCTAATGATTAGGAAAAGGAGTAGCTAAAGGTAGCATATAAGGATATAGTAGCTAAGTATGGGTCTATCTGGGAGATCATTGATAATAGATGAAACAATCAACTCCATTGCGCTATATATGTAGTTGGATATTTTTTGAACCCAAGGTATCATTATAGAGCTTAGGAGAAGATTAGACTAGGAGGTGTTGTGGTAAAACAACTACCTCCCATTTACTATAAATGGGGACCCTTCCAAAGTTTCACTTTCTTTTAAAATAACCCTTTTATGTATATTAAACTTTTTTGTATTTAAAAAAAAACCTTTTAAAAAACCAAAAAAATCAGAAATTACTTTTAAAAATTTCCCAAGTTTCCCATTTTAGGCCTTTAATGCCTTAATATAAAATAAAATAAAATTTAATAAAACACATAAGACTTAAAGGCCGAGAACCACCATAGTCGAGGCTTTTAAATAAAAACGATGTATATAATATAAATCATTCATATATAAAATATGCAGCCTTTCATTTCATTTTGCGCTCCTCTATTGGGTCCCACCTTACACCTCATCTCGAAGATTATATCTCAGATATTTTTCATGCAACTCCACTTGAGAACCCCAAGATATGATTCTTGAGACAAAATTTTTCCCAATAATGGAATAGTGTTTCTGTCAAAAATTTCCGTCTCACTGGTTCCTCCTTGGAGATTTCTTGTTGTTGACTTATAAAAATTGTTGGGACAACTCAACAGAACACAAAGGAAAAACCTGCATGCCATGTGTTATATGGATTCCAAGAAAACGCTACATCATCGGCCCTTGTTTCCTTCACTTAACAAGCCATCTCGGAGATTTCTTCTCGGAAATTTTAGTGAGCTTCCTTTATGGTTTCTTTTGAGATACTTCTTGGACACCTCATCTTTCTATGTGTCATTCCACCATCCTCCTCCCATTCGTCCACAACATTCTTAGCCATCCTCACCTTGCACATCTTCTCGAACAAACGACCTCAACAATTATTCAAAGCACTCCATTCGTTTCTCCTGAGATTTTATTCTCAAGGTGACGTCGGGAACTGTTGAAGAATCGAGGGCAATTATGTATAGTAGGATTCTTCTAGTCTTGATAACAATTTGTGAATCACTTTTCCAATTTATCTTTGTTAGATTGATCTTCTTCTTATTATTATTAGTGTGTGTGTTTACTTCATCAAACTGCTACCAAAACAAAAGAAACAAGAACACAAGATGTTGGCTCTTTGCCAAGGAAAAACCTCTCTCTCTTAGAGAGGAAAACCCTTTCGTAAATTTCTCTTATTGAAGCTTCTATTGATCAATGCCAAATCCTAGACCCTTGAAAAGAATATCCTCCAAGCACAAGTCAAGCCCTTTTCAAGATCACTTCCCCTTGCAACACTTCATCCTCCCTCTTCTGACACTTTGTTCTTCTTCTTCCGCCAACTGTAGAAATATTAGATGGTATGCCCTAGGGTGATCCTTGTCCTTTTTCTTCCTATGCTTGAGATGGAGCCTTTCTAACTTAAGAAGATGAACTTGTCACCTCCCAACCGGGATTTCTTTTCTTCACAAAGATTGCAGACTTAGAGCAGTAGTAATGCAACCATAATTCTTTGCATGTGTGAGGGGATAACTTCACAAAAACTATGTTAGATTCCTTATTCTTCCTTTGCTTGTGTAGCCTTATTTCTTGCTTGAATGACAGGCCTTATAGGCACTTTTTTCTAGACCAAACACTTCTCCTTTATGATTGCAATAGGAGAGCTTGATATGAAAACATAATAGCCTTCTTTCCTTTGCACGTGTGGCTGCAATTATCCCTAGAACAGTTCCCAAAAACTCACTTTACTTCTTTCCTTCTTCACTACACTTGGAGACCTCTTTCCTTGACTTCTTCATACCCTTTACTCGTCCTCTTTCTCACTGATTTCAGAGATGATATGATAATACTTTGAGGAGGTTGAATGGCTCCTTATATAGGAGTCTATATCCTCCTTTTAGGCCGACTTGAGGCCAACATGAAGACTTGAAGCCGACTTGCTCTATATAATTTAGATTGCTTCTTTTGATGGTGCCAACGCTTGGAGGAGGCTTATGAATTTGCTTGGAGGTCTTCTTATGACTCTAATACATATTATTACATAGTGTAGCAAGCCCATAAGGGTATTTAATAAATACATTGACTCTTTGACTTACTAGAAGCACTTAAATATGTGCTTGACCTAACCAATGAGAAAGAAACTCATTGTTATAAATAAAAACATAATATTTCTTTTTCTTTACAAATACAAATATCAAAATTACATTTATGAAGACCGAACCTAGTTACACTTTCTTCAACACTCCCTGTTAACTAGGGAGGTATTCAAAAATCATTACAAGGTGTTTGGCTAATTTTCAATCTTGAAGAATCCACATAAGAGAAATTGGATTGGCAATCCATCTATTGTAGCATCATAGTAACCAACATTGTTCATAGCAAGGCCTTGAGTAGCAACTCTATCTCTCATAAGATCATAGCACAATGTTGGCGAGACCAATGACTTATAGACACCTTAGTGATTGTCTCTCAAGGTAGATACCCACCTGGTGTTCACTGAGTATTCTTGTCTTCGGTTCCCATCCCTAAAAGAATATTGGTCCTCTTGCCTAGACTTTCCTTGTATGCCCTACACATCCTCAAAGAGTATCAGATGCTAGATGATTTACCCAATCCTCTCATTCTTTCTTCCCAAGTGAAGAGAAGAATGTTGTGTCTATCTCTTCTTCTTAATTAAGGAAGACATGCCCAAGTTTCCTTTGACAAGGAACTTGTCCAAGCTCATTTTTAATTGGGAACTTTTTATAACTCCCTCTTAGCTAGGGACTTGTCCATTCATCAACAACTTCTTCTTCATGGGTCCTTCTGTTGCTTGATTTCCTTATTTCTTTTGATGTCATGAAGTCTTTATTTGAACTTCTTCTTGGTAGGGCACAAGTCATCAATCACTTTCCTTCCTGGCTTGTCATTTCGTTGCTCCTTCGTGTAAAGTGGCCTTATTGATGTATGCCATGTTATTTCATCATCTGGCTACTCCTTTGTCATCTGTCTATGCTTCAGAATACTTATCACTTAGATGCTTATTTGTACTTTCTTATTCCCATTCTTTTATTTAGTAGCCCTTCATGACTTCATCCTGACATTTCTACAACATTAAATAGTGCTTTTTTTGGATGGCTTCTTCATCATGACATATTTGTAGAGTTGAATCAATTATCTGCACTTTAATATCTCCAAGCCCTTCATAGGTTTCAAGGGTCCTTTTATCTTTTTCTTCCTTCATCAAATTTGTCATGCCTTCTTTCGGGATATGTATTTAATGGATCTTGTCAGATAGTGATTTTTTATGACCATGGTGTTCTTCACATGCTTTATCTCTTTCTTCATTTACTTCTTCTTTAATTGTTTAGATAACAACCTTATACTTCCTCATGAGAGCACTTTCTTCATTACATGCTTCTTGGACTAGTCAACATTTCCTATTCACTTGCTTCTTAGTCAAAAATATTATACTCCTTAAGAGAGTATATCTTCTTCACTTGCTTCTTGGACTAGTCAACAATATTATACTCCTTATGTGAGCATTTATTTTTGTTGACCTTTACTAGATGTAGTACATGCTCTTGACTATGTCTTCGATGAAAGAGATCCTTTTGTACTTGATCATGTTCTTAGAACTATACCCATGAATCAATAACATATATGAAGACTTGACTTAAACTTTGATGCATACATACCTCATCTTGATTTTTCCTTTATCATCTCAGCTTCATTTGATGGTCCTTTTTGATTGGTGTAGCCTTTCTTGCTTCATCTTTTATTGCTTGCATATCATCCTTCCTTGTATTCAATGAATGGAATTCCCATTGATACATCTGCTCCTATTTATGAACCTTATTTTGAAGATTCTTTTCATATGATCTTGAAGACCCTCTTCCTACAAATGTTTCTTTCTTTTAGGCCTTCCATGATTTTTTAATCTTTATAATTATCCTTTTATCATGGATGATGTCCTATAATAACTATGCTCCTTGTACATGAATATTTTGAGCTATATGTACACCATGCTCCTACATTCTAAAAGATATTTGTAACCATGCATTTTGTTTTATTTCTACATGCTGCTATACTACTCAAAAATTTGAAACAAGATTATAAGTAAAGAAGTAGACTTAGTCATAGTAGAGATTTAGAGGATCTTCCTTCTTCTGCTTCTTGTATTCTTCTTTCACCTCTTGAGTTATATGAGCTTCTTCCCTTTTTCTTTTGTTATTTTTGTCCCTCTTAAGTTTAGGACAATTCCTTTTGTAGTGTCCATATTATTGGCATCCAAAGCATTGAACTTTGGACATATCTCTATTGTTTGTTCTCCGTGGACCAAATTTACAAAATTTTCCCTTTCTCTTGGCCATGGTTGTAAATGCTTGCTCCTTTGATCGCACATCATCTTTTTCTTTGAGTCGACTTTCCTCTATCTTGCATAGAGACCATAATTCACTTAGTTGGGTATCTTCCTTCTTGGCATATATTCTTGATGTGAAGTTGCCCCAATCCTTAGTTACATCATTGAGTACTATGATTGTCATTTCTCTGTCAGACATGACTTCTCCTAGATCTTAAGTTTGATGCCTCATCTCAAAGATCTTCATGAAGTATGGAGTTATTTCTTCCTTTGATATCTTAATCTTATACAAATCATTTCATAGAGATATCACTTCTCCAGCTGTGCTTACCGAGAATAGCTCTATTAGATTGTCATAGATTTATTTTGATGTTTCAAATTTGGAGACATAAGGAATGAGAGAGTCTTTGATGGATTCTATTAGAATCCTTTGAGATCTTGTCTCATCCTTATTTTACTTGGCTAAGGCTTGAGTTTGTTCCTTATCAATGATAGTGATATTCCCTTTGATGTGATCTAGAAGTTCATTCTATTTGAGAATTAAATCAGTCCTCTTCTTCCATGCAAGGAAGTTAGTGGTCCCAATCAGTGTGTTGCTTTCTTTGCAAAAAAACATTGAGGTATATTCAGAAGGGGACATATATTACCTGATAGAGTTTGCGATTTAGTGGACTTGCTTTCTTCTTGAAGACTTCAAATGGACTTCCAGATCTTGATGTTCTTCAAGTTGCTTTCTTCAAATGGACTTGTTTGATGATGAGATTTTCTTGATGAATTGGCTTGTAGTTCTTTTCCTTTCTGAAGATGGTGTAGCTTGATGTAGGTCCCTCTTTGATTTTCTCTTCTTGTAGGTGCCTTTATACAAAAGGCTTCTCCTCTTGCTTTATAGTATTCTTGTAGTCCTTTCTTGGTCTTGATGTGATTGAGGCTTATTGACTTGATGCTTCAACCTTGTAGTTGTCCTTGAGATGTTCTTCCTTGATGAGTCACCTTATGAGTGTTTTTGAGATGCCCTTTCCTTGATGTGTCACCTTAGCTCTGATACCATGTTGAAGAATCAAGGGCATTTATGTATAGTAGGATTCTTCTAGACTTGATAACAATTTGTGAATAACTTTTCCAATTTATCTTTGTTAGCTTGATCTTATTCTTCTTATTATTAGTGTGTGTGTTTACTTCATCAAACTGCTACCAAAACACAAGAAACATGAACAAAAGATGTTGTCTCTTTGCCAGGGCAAAACCTGTCTCTCTTAGAGAGGAAAAACCTTTCATAAATTTCTCTTATTGAAGCTTCTATTGATCAATGCCAAACCATAGACCCTTGACAAGAAGATCCTTGTTATAGCTCCAAACCTCACTCTTGATGTTTGTGATGCTGCACTCATGGCCTAGGGAAACCCCTCCTTCCAGACCTGGTCCAAAATTTAAAAAACAGTGTTTTATTCCCTATATGCGACATTGCCCTGATCTAAACACGTGTGTACGCGGGTCTGTGTATACCCAACCCGTGTATATGTCTTAAAACACTTAATAAAAATAAATCTCCTTAATTTCAGGTGGAGATCGCGGGTTTTACCTCCTGATTACCTATTAGTGCCCGTGGCCCAACTGTTCCCAATGAATTCCCAACTAAAAAACTACTTTGGGAGAAGTATAAAAAGGCTTCAATGGGAAGGCCTAAGGGAGGAGAGAAGAGAGAGAAAGGTTACTATGCTGATATTTCCCTGACCTGGTCTGAAGATCCTAGTGCCTCCTGCACTTCCCCCATTTACAGGAAACCCTTGTTTCCTTGTGTGATGATGTCTATCTACTACTTGAGGTATCATGGAGTAAGTCATGGAAGGAGTTTGTTAAAGGCTTGAGACTAGACGAATCCGGAGGACGGTTCCGCTTGGAGCCTGCGAAAGGATGAATTAGGTGAAATTATTCCTTTTTGTACTTTATTTGTCTATAATAAAAGAAAAACTTGTCTTTGTTCCTGATATAAATCTTCTTCATGTTTATGATATCCATGTTATGATTCATATATGAATGGTTGTTTAATTGCATAACTAACTACCTTTCAATATATTATGAAGATGATTTCTTTATGATGTTTAGTCCATATACTGCTGTACTTTCTTGAATTGATTGTTTTGCAGGTTGAAGGAGCAAAAGGAACTCCAAGAGGGTTTGGACCCTGGTAGGATCTTCTCAAACGAAGGACCCCCAGGTATGCCCCTTATTGTATAGTTTGCTTATATTAGCATTATGGCTGTATGGAATGTGTGTTTCTCTGTATAGACAACCTCTGATCTGCTAGGGTATCAACCCAAGACCCTAGGGGAATTTATCCCTTAACAAAATTGGCGACTCCACTGGGGACAACAATATTGTTGTTCCTAGTTTCGGTTTATTCAATCCAATCAGGGCTCAGCTGTCTGTTTTCTTGCTATTACTGTGTAGTCTGTTCCTATAGGAACTTGAATTGTAAGTTTGATCAGTTTCTTCAGACCGTTTCTTGTTTTTTCTTGAAATCTTTTATGTACGCTGTTTTTCTTGTTTACAGAAGCGTATATACGCATGTTTCCTTAAGTTAACCTGCGTATACGCAGGTTTCCTTAGGACCAGTCATGTATACACGCAACTGTACATCAATATAGTCGCGTATATCTTGTAATTTTCAAGATTTTTCAAATCTTTTTGTTTCTGAAGGTCCGTCTGCTGGTCTGGTTCAGTCCTGAACAATTACTTTTCTGTGTTAGTTTTTAGTTTTACAGCAAGTATCTGATTTCAAATTCTCTCTGATTTTGGAAAGTGTTGGTCTTATTGGTTTTATTGCAAGCGTCATCGTTTTTGTTAAGCACACAAGATTTCTTGTTAGGAGTCTTGGCTGCTCTGTTTTGTCAGGGCAGAAAGGTTGATCTCAGTCTTTGTGTCAAATCTTGTTTTGGTGGCTTTTTTGGTTTGCATGTCAAAACTATATCTTTATGACCATCTGCTTTTCTTGCTTTCTGAAAGTTGTTGGTTCACACTTTCTTGAAAGTTGTCTTTTCAATATTTTGGTCTTTATTGCCAAGCTCTTGTTGCTGCTTTTTGATTGTTAAGAGCATTTTGAAACACAATTTTGTTGAGTTCTCGCTTGTTTTGTGTTGCAAACTTGCAAAGTGTTTCATTTCCTATTCTTCGATCATAAAGTTTCAGTCTTGTTGAGAGCACTTTTGAAAAGACGTTTTTGCTTTTGATTTTGAAGAAAACTTCTTGAAAAACTTGGTTTTACTTTCTTGAACTTTGTTTTGATTTAGTTTCTTTTAGTGAATGAAAGTGCATTTTTGTTTGTCTTGAAACTTGCTTTTAGTGTAGGGACAAGAATGAGCCTTAGCAACTCATATTCCATCTAAACATTTTAAGTGACAAATCATATTGATAAACAAGTAACTTTCATTTCTTCATTTAAGAGTAGTTTTGAGTTTTGCATCAACATGTACTTGTTACATTAGGATAAATTTGTGCATCTTTTCAGGCATCCATAGTTTTGTTAATTTTTGTGAGTGTGAAGCGTGAGTAAAAGAGAAGAAAAGAAAAATTTGTTGCTTTCTTTGAAGTTCCTTTGAACCTAGTAGAAATTTCTTTCATCGAAAAACAAAAACAAGTGCATTTGCATATAGTTTGGTTTTTATTAATTTCTTTTGCGTCAAAACACCACTAGTTTCACTTCCGCTTATCCCTTGACTTAAAGAATAGCCCATTTAAAAACAAGCACTAATTAAAATATACTAGAACTTTTTATAATTGTCAAGTTAGACACACCAACAAGTTTTAGGATATTTTAGGGCCTTTGATTAGGCGAGTGGAGAGATAACTCTCCAAGGCCATTTAAACTGTCAAACATAGGAGTCTGAATAGTGAGTGAAAATCCAATAGCGTTAGGGAGACTAGGAAAGCTCCGGATCTGGGAGTTAAGCATGAGGGTTTTTAAAGACAGGGAAGAGAGATACCCCCTCTCCTACTTGTCGGACCTTACCTCAAGACTATTCTGCCTAGCTTCTGACATGAGTTGGTAACCTTAGTTGCTACGCCTAGGGATCTATACAGGTGGCTGCGGAGGGGAATCCCGTGGCAGCTGAGGTCGACGTTGTATCACTATCAATGGTACTAGTGGAGGGCACCCTTGCGAAGCTTGGGGGCTTGCACCGGTGCAGCCTGTTGTTAGGAGGTCAGCGTAACTTCCTCTATTACCTTCGCTGATAGGACTGGGCCGTCATTATCCCAGACTATCTTCGGAAGGCCCCTTCACTTTCTTGTATTTTGGTGTCCGGTCCTCATCACCTGGAGTGGAAATACTCGAAAGTTGTTTGACTGGCTGATATCTTTTAGGGACTTTTTAGTGTGTGCTTTGTGCTCCAAGTTGGCCTAGCTTTCAATTTTTTGAGTCTTTAGCTAGATCTTAATAAAAAATTCAAAGTGGCTGACCGATCACTTAGACGGTCTCGAAGACTTCGTGGTCTTTCACCACCAAGTTTAGAGCCTTCTCCTAGAAGGCGTAGAGGTAATACTACCAGTGGGTTTCATCCCTTAGCAGTTGACGCATCGAGCATTGATCCTCCTCTCAGGGGCATTAGTGTTCAGAATAGGCCTGGTACTTCCATAGAACAAGAGAGGAACACTCCAGTTCTTTCTCGAGTTCTCTTTCAGACGGAAGATAACATAGAGGTAGAAGAACTCCCAGAGTTGTTAGCAGCTCCGAATTCTCCCCTATCTTCTAGTTATCCAGAAGTATTATGATACGTTGGGACTCCGACGCATTGACCGTCAAGTCCAGGTCACATTACGCACTTACCATCGATGATCACTACTAGAAGCATGGCTTCTACTACAAGTGCTACAACTATGCAGACTTCAACTTCAGTACAAGGGGGAGGAACGATTTCCATCCCCTCTACTTCTTTATGTGGATCTTTTGCTAGCACATCCTTAGTTGGGTCTACCTCCATTCCTTCTATGAGTGGAAATTCTCAAACCAATGCTTTTAGTTCTGGATTTTTTCCATTTGGCACCCATTCACAGGGTATTCCATTGGTTCCGTTTAGTGCCTCCACATCCATGATGGGTGGATCGACTTCATTCCAGGGTTTTATTTTCGGAAGTGGTCATATACCACATTCCAACCCGACAGTAGGATCTATGCCTTTTACTTCTACAGGACAAAGCTGCAATCCTTTCCAAGGTTGGACTAACCCTGCGGTTAGTGGCATGGGAACTAGGAATCCGTTTTTCGGGCAACAAGGGAATGGGCCATACTCCACAGTTAGTTCGTTTCTAAGTATTCCTCCCTTAGCTTCTGCTTGGAATCCTTATTAGGGGTTATCGACTCCTTATAATCATTTAGGAGGAAGCTTCGCCGATTATGGAGGTTTTGCGGCCGGAGTTGGTCAAACTCCGAGTTTCGTTGGATCACAAGGCTTGCCTTTTGGTTCAGCTGGTTCTGCTGGATACTTCGGGCAACCTGGTGCCTTTCAAAATCCAGGCCAATCTTTTCAGAACTTTGGGAGCTCCGCCCAGTCAGGGTGGAACCCCCAAGGTCCTCCTAGGCTTCCTTTTCTGGCAACTTTGAACTTTCCAGATCTCACGAAATTAACAAACGATCCAATCAAATACAACTCGGCCTGGCCTCCGGTCCCAACCAAACTCCCTTCAGACATTCCAAAATTCGAAGGGAAGGGCAGTGAAGACCCAGGCGACCATGTAACCACATTCCATTTGTGGTGCTCATCAAACTCCCTTATTGATGACTCGATTAGGTTGAGAATTTTTCAATGCACCTTGACTGGTAATGCGGCCAAGCGGTATATAGAGTTTCCAGGGGGTAGCTTTACATATTTCGTTGACTTAGCTAATATTTTCTTAAATTATTTCCAGTTGCCTGTCCGTTATGATGTCAGAACTGAACTTCTGGCCACTTTTCGTCAGGACACGACAAACATTTCTGACCATATTCAGGAATGGAGACGGAGAAAGAGGCTCATTAAAGCCGAAATCCCTCTGGAATACCGTCTCGAATGGTTTTTGAAATCTTTACAACCTGAAATCTCTAAGGATGTCTCCATGTCCGGAGTCTATTCTGAGGAGCAAGCTATTTTTAGGGCCCAACAATTAGAATTGATTTACTCTCAGTCTAGGATCCTACAAAAAATCTTGCCAGATGCTCCTGGATCTAAGGTTGATATAGCCAAGTTGAAGCTAGGTCCCCATGCGGATGGTATCGTTGGATCAGTAGACACAAATGCGGTGAACTTGTTGAGCCAATTGCAGCAGTTGTCTTTGCAAACTGCTCCTAACAACCAAGTCACATTGTCTAACCCTTCGTCTTCCCAACCCTCTTCGATTAATGCCATCCAATCTGATAACCCCAAAGGAAATCAAAATTCCAATGGGAAAAAGAAAGGACGAGGTAAGAAAAAGAATCAGGATGGGAAGGCTGACGCAAATAAATCCGGCAATAATGCTGGTGGTGGTAGAAATGAGTCTAAAAAGAAAGTTAAGTTTCCATTCAAGTTATGCAATCGAGACCATTTAACTCATCCCCACCCCAAGATTCAAGACGCTTAGCGCTTGTTAGGGAAGCAAGGGACTTCTAGCTCTCAAGCTGTGTTAACCAACCCTTTTCCCCAAGGGCAACAACTTCTTGCTGGCGCGAGTTCAAACCCTGGTACCTCCGCAGGGGGCAACCAGGAAGGGGAAAAATCATCAAATGTTTTCATGATGGGTTCTAATGTCCATGTGGCCACTCGGTCACGTGATTATGGTGAAGTAGAAACTTCCAAGGACAAAACTGCTCCCAGAAATACTGACCTTCATATTGAACGACCCCCTGTCGAGATTATACCACGGATACCGAAAGGTTCCACTAAACGCGTGACTATTAATCCTAATGCTAGGGCCACCCAGAATTACTCCATTGTTGAGGATCTAGCTCAGAGTCCATGCGCCATGTCCGCTTTAGAGGTTCTCCAGTTGTGTCCAGCTCAAAGAAGTGCTTTACTTTCGGCGAGTGGGGTAGTTGATCCAACTAACTCTTTAGTGCTCACTTTCGACATGTTAAATGTCAAAAAGTGACTCCCTCATCATATGGATTTCCAAATAAAGTCTAAATACCAAAAAATTAGCATTTTTAGTACCGTTATTGATGAAGGAGCTTCCACGTGCATCATGTCGATGTCATGCTGGAAGGCTATTGAATCGCCTTCGGTTGTTCCTTCACCTACCATCCTGACTGCATTCGATGGACATTCTCATAAGCCACATGGGATTATCCCAGCCTTTCCCATATGTGTTGGGGGGAAGGTCATTAATATTGAAGTAGAAGTCATTGATGCTAACCTAGACTACAATCTCCTCTTAGGAAGGAACTCGGTATACGAAATGGATGCCGTTGTTTCGACTCTCTTTCCTGTCATTTGCTTTCCTCATGAAGGGAAAATTGTTAAGGTTGATCAATTGGATTATTGTCCAGTCGATCCTTAGGCAATCTCTGACTCTACTGTTCCTTCAGTGGATAACCCTCATTCCCCTACTGAGAATCTAGGAGTTGGGATGTATTCTTCATTGATGGGTACCTTTGATCTTCCATCTCCTATCGCTAGAATCAATGTCGTTTCATCATCTAAGGAGTCTCCTCGAGAAGAGTTCTTCCGAACTAATTATTTTTCGGACCCTTGGACCTTGCCTTCACCTATGACCACATTAGCTGAAGGACAAGTTAATGGAATGACATTCCCTATATATGCAACTGAGCTTAGATACCAGTCTATTGTTAACTCTGTAGATGACCACTCTACTCCTTTTTCTGAGGAGGAGCTAGATGGTGATGTGGCCCCGGCCTGGACCCTTGATTCTACCTTCGCCTTGGAATTATTAGATACGGTTTTACCTTCTAAAGAAGCAATCCTAGAAGTAATGATGGGTGTAGATCGACCTTGGGAAGACTTACACCATCATTCATATTTTCTTCCTCCATTGCAGGAAGTAGAATCTAGGTTCTCCGAGCTCTTTACTAGTGATGTTTGTATGGTATCAAATCCTTTGGCTCCAGCACACTTTCGTGCTGAAGGTAACATGTCGGTGATTTCAAAAATGATACCTATAAACATCTCTACGAACCCTAACATGATCGAGAATCTCTTCATCGGAGTCGAATGTTCCCCTGAAGAAATTCAAGTTTACAGCGACGTGTTCAAGGAATTTCGAGATGTATTCTCTTGGTCTTATGAAGAAATTCCTGGCATTGATCCATCTATAGTTCAGCATGAGATCAAGACATTTGAAAACGCCAAACCAGTTCATCAAAGGCTTCGGCCGGTTAATCCTACTAAAGCGGCAACCATTAAAGCTGAAGTAGAGAAGCTACTCAAGGCGGGTTTTATATACCTTGTTCCTCTTACCGATTGGGTTTCTAATCCAGTCCCTGTGGATAAAAAGAAAGGAACAATCCGAGTTTGCATTGACTTTAGGGACCTAAATAAAGCTTGTCCCATAGATAATTACCCCACACCATTTATTGACCAGATTATTGACGAGTGTGCGGGTAATGAGATTTTTTCCTTCATGGACAGTTTTTCCGGTTATAATCAAATCTCTATTCATCCTGAAGATCAACATAAGACAACTTTTATATGTCCTTGGGGTACCTTTGCATACAGAAAGATGCCTTTTGGTCTTAAAAATGCTGGAGCTACTTTCCAGCGGGCCATGTCATATGCTTTCCATGACATTAAACATATCATCGAAGCATACTTGGACGATCTCGCTGCTCGTTCTCGAAAGAGAACTGATCACCCTAGTCATCTTCGATTGGTTTTTGAGTGATGTCGTTTTTATAAAATCCGGTTGAATCCAAATAAGTGCGTTTTCGCGGTTACATCCGGTCGGTTATTAGGGTTCATCGTGTCAAATGAAGGGATTCGGGTTGATCCCTTCAAGGTTGAGGCAATAATTCAGTTGCCTCCCCCATCCTCAATTCGGCAACTTCAAAGTCTTCAAGGGAAGGCTAATTTCCTAAGATGGTTTATAGCGAATTATGCCGAGATCACTAAAGGGTTTATGCGTTTGCTACACAAAGGAGTTCCATTCGTGTGGGATGACTTTGCGCAACGGTCGTTCGATGCTTTGAAAAAGGCATTAGTCTCTGCCCCGCTTTTGAGTCCACCGGATTATGGTAGGGACTTCCTTTCATATCTCGCTACAGCAAAATCAACCATTGGTATGGTTCTCGTTCAGGAAGACGATGCTCTCACTGAGCATGTGATTTATTATTTGAGCCGAGGCTTGATAGGTCCTGAACTTTGCTATTCTCTGGTTGAGAAGTTAGCTTTGGCAGCTATCCATGCTATCCAGTGGCTCCGTAATTATATCTTGCTACGCAAAAATTTTGTCTTAGCGGCGGTCAATCCATTTAAATTTGTCCTCAGTAGGTGAGTGATTGGGGGCAAATATAATCGATGGATAGTCATTTTACAAGAATTTGATCTCGAGTTCTTGTCCGCCAAGTCTAAGAAATCCATGGTTTTTGCCGAGCTAATTTCTGAGCTGCCTTGTGGAGAAGATACTATTTATGAGGAAAGTTTTCCCAATGAACATTTATTCCTCATCTCTTCACTCGACCCTTGGTATGGAGATATCATTGTCTATCTCCAGACTTCGAAGTTTCCCTCTACTTTCTCTAAGGATGAATGCCGAAAGTTACGTCACCTGGCTAAAAATTATGTTATCATTGGTGATACATTATATCGTCGAGGGGTTGATTCAATCCTTCGACACTGTTTAACCTTTGAGGAAGCAGAGTTAGTGCTCAATGACTGCCACAGTGGAGCTTGTGGTGGTCATCTATCAGGGCTTGCTACAACCCAGCGTATCTTGCGTGCCAGCTATTTTTGGCCTTCACTCTTCAAAGACTGTGTTGAAGCAGTCAAATGCTTTCACCTTTGTACAATCTATACTCGAAATATGTGCGCACATCCAGCTCCTCTTTTTCCCGTTGTCACTGTTGGTCCTTTTACTAAGTGGGGTATTGATTTTACAACTTGTAATTCGCCTTCAGTGGCGAATCACAAGTACATTATCGTGGCTGTAGACTACTTTACGAAGTGGGCCGAGGCCATGCCCACTTATAAAAATGATAGTGAAACGGCAACATTGTTCCTTTTTAATCAGATTATCTCAAGATTCGGTATCCCGAGAGAGATTGTCACTGACCATGGTAGTCATTTCTAGAATCAACTAATGTCTGAATTGGCTCTCAAATTGGGCTTCCGCCAGGAACATTCATCTCCTTATTATCCTCAGGCCAATGGACAGGTCGAGGCAGTAAAAAAAACTCTTAAGACGATCCTGCAATGGATAATCGACAAAAATCGGTCCAATTGGCATCTTATGTTGTATCCGGCTCTTTGGGCATATCGAACCTCCGTGAAGACTGCTACTGGTTTTACACCTTTTCAGTTAGTTTATGGGATGGAATCTATCTTTCCTATCGAATGTGAAATCCCATCTCTTAAGTTAGTTGTTGAGCTCCTTCCAAATACTTCTAGTCTCGAAGAGCGCCTCCTTCATTTGGAACATCTCGATGAGCAGCGTCGAGATGCCGCCACAATCAATGAGGCTCATAAGAAAAGGGTTAAAATGCAGTATGATAAAGCTGTCTGTCCTCGAGTCTTTTCTGAAGGTGACCTCGTCTTGGTCTACGACCAAGACAAGGACACCTTGGGGGTAGGCAAGTTCAAGCCTATGTGGTATGGTCCCTTCATAATTAAACGAGTTTTAGAAAAAGGGTCGTATGAGTTAATCGATTTTGAAGGAAACAAGTTGGCGGAGCCCCGAAACGGGCTCTACCTCAAGAAGTACTTTGCTTAAGTAGCAGCTAGGCAATGGCTTCTTTGTACATTGTGTATATTTGTACATATCTCATCGAGAGTTTTTGATATCAACACTTTTTGGTCTGCTGTGGTAGGTGTTGATGGATGACTTGGTCTATTTTGGATTCGCCGATGGTGCTAGTCGGCACACTTGGAACCTCGCTTCCGCAGCTTGGGTACTCTACTATCCAACTGGTCAGTTGATGGTATCAAGGGGAGTATGCATTGGCCCTGCTTCAAATAATATGGCTGATTTTACTGCCGTCATTAATTTACTATCCGAGGCAATTTCTCACGAAATCGACTCGTTGGTAGTTTATCTTGATTCACAATTGATAGTGTCACAATTGAATAACATTTATCGGGTAAGGGATCCATGTTTATATCGCCAGTATTTAAGGGTGAGGTTGTTGCAAATATCATTTACTTATATTAATTATTTTCACATTCCAAGATCTCATAATTGGTTAGCTGATTCTATTGCTAATCAAGCATTAGACTGGCACATCAATCATTCATCACAATAAAATCAAGCATCAAAAAGTTGAACTGTATATATATATCATAAAACATCTCGAGTGTACATAAGTCTGTCCAAAAATAATATACAAAATTGGGACTCAAATGCCCATAATCATGTCTAGTACATCTAATGCCCCAGCTCAGGATGAGCGACTAAGTAGGCAACTACTGCATTGCCCACACGCCTAAGAGTGCGGACCCAGTCTCGTGGCATGCCAACCACATGACGCTGCATATCTACTGGAAGATCCTCTACGACTGCCATCGGTACTCCGTGAGTCAGTCTCACCAAGTGCCGCTGAACTGTGTGAAGTAGTCGCTCTGTGTCTGCAGCTGCCTCTTCGGCCCCTCGGCCGTGACGTTTGTGCCGTGGGAACTCATCTGGTCGTACCGGCCCAATATCTGGAACATGATCATCATATTAGTCATTTGAATCCTATCAAAAACATTTTTCAAAATTCATTATTATATTTGAAAAATCACAAAAAATCATAAAATCAAAAAACACTTACCAATGTCGCCCCATGCTGTGGTCGGTGGTAATACTAGATCGGGATCTCCTCGGAAATCCAACCCAGCATAAGGGTAGTCATCTATGGCGATGATCTGCTGATCCCACTAGGAAAAGAAGTCATCATCAAATGCAGTCCGTGGGATGTCCCCACCTCCTAGACGTTTCATCAGGTCATCCCACTTGCCCATTCGTGGATCTTGTGGGGTGCTGATTGAAACCGATACTCTAGGACGAAGTGCAGGGACCCTCTCAAAAAAGAAAGAACACAAAATAGTCTCGTATTCAAAGTTTTTGGTATGCCCTCTCTTGATGGAAGTGAGCTGGCTTTTCAGGCTGGCCAAAAGAGGAGTACACCAGTCGAATACAGTGGTGAGACAGTCTACCGCCAAGCTCATGGCTAGCCGTGATGCCTGGTGCAGAGAAGCTGATCCGTTCACTCTAGCTATGGTGAACAGGATTATCCTCAGCGATAAACTCTCCACATGTGCGATTGAAATTTGACTTCCAACCTTTTTTGGATGTCTCAGGCAATATATATGTACGTAGTCCTCGATCGAGAGACTTCCTTGTGTCCTGCCCCTGGAATGTACTACCTCTCCCCTTTGGGAAAGGCTTGTGATGAAATAAATATCTTCCACTTCTATCCTGAGTGGCATCTGGTCAATCATAAATGCATCGTCCTCAATACTCCAGTAATCAATGAGCATCTCAAGCAGACGTGTGTTTGCTTTCAAATTTGGAAATTTGAAGAATTTTAGTAAACCACATCCCCGTAAGGCATCCAAAGCATTAGGATCGTTCATGACCTCGTCATCCACTGAGGTATGCTCTCTTTCTCACCAAGTGACTGGCATCCTGAAGAGAAAATGATTTTAGACCGTTAGTTTTTTTGTTTGAAATGTTCGCGGGTCCATTTACACACAGTCACGTGTAGGGCCCGCGTGTACGCAAGTTTCATATTTCCAACCCGCGTATACGCTGTGGTGAAATTTTTGACAAAAAATTCAACGGTAAAACATAAATTAAAAATTCTAAAACTAGTCACAATTGATTACAAGACAAGTATAAGAGTTACCTGGGGATTTTGGAAGAATTTGAATGGTTGAATTTGGCGTATGGAAAAGTTTGCTCCTTTTGCTCCACTTCTCTGCTCTCAAACTCAAATGGTGAAAATGGTGAGTCCGAAAACTCTTTTATAGGCTTTGAAAGTGCAAATTTTTTTCAAAACTTAATTTTGTTTGGTCTCATGTAACTTTTAACTTGGGAGCTTGGTATGTCGAGAATGGTTTGAATTTCAGGAAATTTTGGACGTTTTTTCGACAATTTCGAGACGGTTCCACGACTGTGTTGGAAAGACTGAGGGGGGGGGGTGAATCAGTTTTTCTTACAATTTATTTTTTAATTGTTCTAGTGATTGCCAACAACCTATATAGATATGTATATGTATACATAGAACACATAAATCAACAACTGAATTTAATGCTTTTATTAAAACTCAAGACACTGCAAAGAAATAAATACAATATAAGTATAAATCTGATTGTGAATAGTTGCCAAGCTCCAACTTGGACTTCAGTGAGGCTCCAACCTTCAGAGCACCAACTCTGTTTTGTAGTGGTTCTGCACTTAGGAGCACCTACCCCAATGAATTCAATCCTATTCAGTTCTGAGGCTCCAACCTCTTGGGCTCCAACCAAACCTTGGTATAAACAGGTATGCTGTTGCACTCTATTCAGCTGAGGTTGTCTCAATCCTGCTCTCCTACCTCTGCTGCTTCTGCTACCTCTACAACCTCTGCTGCTTTTTTTTTGCCTCTTTTTCCTTTTTTGCTTCTACTATCTCACCCTTGGGTTCTTCACCACCATCACCACCCCAATAGTTCTCTGTTTCTACTATTTTATACATTCCCATGCCTTTGTCCATTCGTTTCTGCTTACACCGTCTCTTAGGCTTCCTCTTCAGTCATTGTCATTTCCTCTGACTCGCTTAATCTTTTAGCTTCCCTCCTCGATTGCCATGACCTCCTTTGATTACCAGAACCCCACCTTGGACCACATTCGCTTTTCACACGGAAACAAAGATTCATTTCTACTAGATATTGAAGTCGAACAGGTAGAAGAAGTTGTAGGCATGTACATATTAAACAGAGTGCAAGCCATTTTCCACAGAACCAAGCCGGACCTTTAAATTGTACAAGTCTAAAGAAACCAGAAAAACCCGTCGCAAACGTTTACCTCTAAGATGTAAGTATTACCTCACAATCAAATGTAATGAGCTACAATTTCCTTTTGTTTCTGTTTTATTCCAAAAAAAACACGTAATCACACCCATATTAGCCTTTGCCGCATTCGCAATCGCAGCCATTGATCACCCTCATCCAACGGTTCCCTTGTCGCTACGGCCTTTTGCTTGCACATTAAACCTCATGCAACTCCTCACCGTTGATTACACTCAGCGCTTGATCTAACGGTGATCGCACCTCCTGCCTTCATTAAGTGCTCACATGTTAACGCGCGATCGCGGCAGTTTCATGCCCGTCACTTTAGCCACGTGTCGCGCATTAACTGGATCGCGCGGCGATATACGGAAACCACCTTGGGCCCAAAGGCGGTGCGGGGAATACCGCCCCCCCATGAAACTGCCTGTCCCCCGGCCGTTAACCTCTGCGCGACTTTCATGCGCGATAGCCATTGGATTTGCCACGTGGAGATCTAACGGCTCACAACCTCTGCACATCTTTATCACCCGGTAGCCATCGGATCCACCCATTGTGTTGTATCTACCGTCCATCTCTACGTCCTCAAATGTCCAGCGATTGATAATCTTCACTTCGGGTTGTGGTAAAATGACCACCATGGTTTCTCCTCCTCCTTTGCACACCATAGCTTCTGCGAGAGTAAAAAACCATGCAACACAACCTTACCACGATAACAAAACCTCTGCAATAATAAAACCTCTATGACAGATGCTCTCGATTTGCTCCGATGGCTCTGTTCTGCTGTTCCTCTTGACTCCGTCTGCTCCTCGAATATTGCCCTATTGACATCAATGACAATCTGTGTCCAACAGACTGTTGACCCGTCATGGCAGGTATCGTTTTCTCACAGGCATATAGGTTAGGGAATCCATTTTTCCATTGCATTATGCATACTAGCCTCCATTTGTCGATACATTTTCCATAGGGTCAATCCCATCGTGTTATGGTTCGTAAACCATTTTCACTCACCGATTTTTTAAATCATGACATGATGGTAGAAGCCATCCTTGTCATGGGCATCGTAGTTAGCACCTCACTGACATTTGTTGCCCATGCTGCTCCGATCTGAGTAGGATCGGGAGTCCTCTGTAGTCCCGCCATGACTTATGTGATGAAGACTCATTCCCCTTTGCTTCTCCACTTCATTTTGGCCTTATACCCTAGAGGCTCCTTTGTGTTGAGTTGTACTACTGCATTGCATTTTGACCATTTTCACCTTTTGGGCTTGAGCCGGCTTCACTTGGACTCATGTTTAAGCCAAATTTTGACCATGACGACTGCAAAATCAAACTTGCATACCTTTCACTTCTGCAACTTGACACACCTTGACCCGTGGAAGGAACACACCTTTGAGTGTCATTAACCAATTTTCACCTCCCTGCATTGAGCATAGGAACGTTCCAATCCCAGGAACTAGATCATTTGTTTCACCGACACTCATTCTTTCCACTGTATTATAGCATTCTTTTATTCTTTTTCTAGCTTAAAAGAAAAAGGCAAAAAATTATATATTCCAAAAAAGAATGGGAACGGGACAATATTTCCATTTATTGTTGGCAGCTAGAGTCAGTCGTGTCCCCCTTGAACAAAGCACTCAGAAAGCAAAGTCTCCTCCATTTGGGCGGGATTTAGTTTGACTTAGGTACGCCTTAACCTTGTTATTGAGTTAGTTCTCCCCCGATTGGTTATCTCTTCCAATCATATGGAGGGTTCGTTCGTGCCTCCTACATGACGAACTTATACAGAGTCATCATATGCTGCCACATAGTCACATTGAGTCGTGCTTTTGTTCAAGGGAAGTTAGCTTGAGTCGGCCTCTCTGCGGTGTCTCTTGACTCATTTTTCAGTTGGCCATCCCTGGTTGTCAGTATGATGTCTATCATCACATCAGCTATATTGGTCCTTTACTCGTGTCGGTTTGAGAAGGTATCCATTGACTTCTTGTTGGTGGGTCTTGTCCTTATCGACGATGACATCTTGCTTTGAGGACAGGCCTAGAGCTGCACCCTTGTCATCACAAACATTGATCGTGATCACACATGTTTTCTCTAAGTATTCTTGTTCCTTTGGGATAAAAGCAAAGTGTCGTCTCCTAACATGGGAAAGGGTTGCACAATGCGTAAATGCAGTTTTGGGTTGTTTCAAGGGATGGTATTCATGTTAATGGGTTGTTTGTACCATGTAAACATGTATCAAACTCATTCTCAAAGTTTTAAGTATTGTTGCACAAGTGTTGTCACTATCGTCGCAAAGTGTATCTTTGGTGTCGCACTTAGTTTAGGCAGTTGCAAAGTTGTTGCATTGAGGAAAAGTATGTTGTTCATGTGTTCTAAGTGTTGCTTAATTGTATCATCAAGTAATCTAAGTGTGTGAACATGTTCAAGCCTTGCTTTTGTTCAACCCCATCTCACTGATATAACACTGAGTCAAAATTGGGGAAAGTCCTCGACCGGGCCACTCAACCTCTTTCAACCATCATGAGATGCACAATACGCAATCCTAGTCCTCAAGCAACAACCTTGCCTCTTGACATTACACAATGCATAGTTTTTTCCTCCAAGAACCATGCATTGCACAATCTCATTGCTTAATCCTAGCCCCTGAACTCTAGAACTGCACAATCTTTATCTCCAACCTAGCTTGACTATGCATTGCACAATCTTAGTCCTCAAGCCTCGGTCTTGAGCTCTTGAACTATGAAAATTCATATTCACTTGGACTGATCTCCTTCTAGAACTGTGCAGTGGGAAAAATCAGTGCTTAATCCCTCAACCTGCCTCCTTGAGTCCGTCAAATGTGTAGATGACATGATCAACCCAACCTAAATTGCACAGAGTGTAGTCTCAAGGCTTAGTTCTTGACCTTGACATCTTGAGCTATGCAATTGTGCAATCCTTGAGCCTGAACCCTAGCCTATCTCCTAGTTCCAGCTCAACTAATGGTTTGTTATACATCATGTTATTCTAAGGGTTTTCCAGACTGATGTCATCTTATCATGAGTGTATTTTAGTTGTAGGTGTTCAATCATGCTACGACAAGATGATGATAAAGAGGATAAAGAAGGAGACCTTGCTAGAAGACACTTTCAAATCTACAAGAATAAGTTAAACAAACAAGAGAAGACAAAGGAACATAAGTTGCGACAATAGTTGGAGATCAAATATCACATTGAAGACTCCTTATCCTAAAGCCATACAGAGGAAGAGGAAGACCATGTTCCATCTATCATGAAGAGACAAAGAAAGAAACAACAAAGAGTTGCTTGACATTTCCATGCCATCTTGTAGTCCATGTCAATAGTGTCATGTTTTGTCATGTCATGAGTCACTATGTGCCACATCATTTTGTGGACTATGTAAATTCTATATTGAAAAATATAATTGTAAAGTGGAAGTCAATGGTCCATCTATGTAATATGAAAAGTCATGTAATAAGTCAAAAGGTCATAAGAAGTCAAATAGTCATGAGGGTAGTCCAAGAGTCACATGAGAGGTGATGCATTGCCATTTGTTATTTATACACCCTCATTTTTCATTTAAAGTACTTTTCACCTTGGCTCCTCATACCAGACATTAGAGAGGAAGATAGTTCTTTTTGAGGAGCAAGTGGTTGCTCTAATGCTCCACTACTGGGGCTAGTGGTGTTCACTCTCTTGATGTATCAACTTTGAACTTATATTTAATTCAGAAGCTCATTGAGCCAACACACTTTTAATGCATATGTTGTAAATATTGTAAGACTAATGTTGAGAACATCACTAGTGCTTTATGAAATACAATGGTCTAACCTCTAACCTCCAACCTTGGAAAGGGGTGGCCAGTTGGCTAGTCGAAAGTAGGGAAATTCTTTATACAATGTATATTGTAGCGGATAATGGGAGCCCAATGTGGAGCATAGTCGGATTAAGAGGGAGGTTGGGAGGTCAAGAAAATAGGCAAGTTGGGAGGTCGAGACATACCATTGTTGTTTCATTCTGTTGCGGTATGTGGCTCGACCCTGGTTAAGATGGGAGTCGAAAGGTTGGGAACATATGTACTATTGTATGAAATAGAAAGGTCCACCCTTTGACCTTTGATATTTGATCTTTGACTTACATGTATTTTTTAATAATAATAATAATAATAATAATAATAATAAAAGTAATATTTTAATTTATGTTTTAAATTATTGTTTTATATGTTGCATTTTTTCTCTTATTTATGTTGCAATTTTTTTTTTCAAGTTTAGAGGATTTACTTTTTATTTGGGAAAAAAATTATATTTTTTTAGAAGTTCAAAGGATTTATTTTTTATTTTGGGAATTTCTTATATTTTTAGAAGTTGAGAATTTAAAAAACAACTTCTTGCGGTTTTGAATAATAATGATAATAATCATGACTATTATAATAAATATATTTGTATAAATAATGATGAAAATAATAATGATAAATATAAAAATAAATTGGTTACAAATGCATTTCAAATGTAAATTTTATTATTAAATTTAAATTTATTTATTACTATTATTATTAAAGTTAAATTTAATTAAAATATTGATAATAAATCTAATTTTCACTAAATAATAATAAAAATATTTATCATTTTAGTATTAATTAAATTTATAATAATAAAATGTATATTTAATAATAATAATAATAATAATAATAATAATAATAATAAAATGTAAATCTCGATGTTAAGTAAATAATAATAATAAAATTTAAATCTTGATTTTAAGTAAATAATAATAATAATAATAATAATAATAGTAATAGTAATAATAATAATAATAATAATAATAATAATAATAATAATAATAATAATAATAATAATAATAATAATAATAATAATATGTAGTAATGCCCATTGCTAAATTTCAACCACATTTACGAATGTGGTTGTGGATGTGATTGATTGATATATGCCTATCGACGTATATCAACTACTTTTACTAAATAAATGTGGTTGTGCTAGTTTAAGACTATTCTTTGAATGTTTGTAATGTATGTTGTTTCATATGTACTAAGGATATTGAACTATTTTGGTAGCTTTGGTACTTATCTTGTTGAAGGTGTGTTGTATGTGTTAACAATCATTGCTGCTAAGTGAACTATTTCACTGGTTGTCCAATGATTCATTCATATGTTATGCTCATGTCTCTTTCCTAGATTAGTACCATTACTTGTCTTTGAAAGGCTCACTTTTATTCCCCCCTTTGGTAGAGGAATCTTGATACGTTCCAAAACTGAACAACCAGAAGGCATACTCACTCACTAATATGAAATTACCTATGCATTACTCTCTCATGCTGAACTTTGAAGCCAAGGCAGATCTTTAAGAATATGACAACCAAGCCTTTATTCTGGAAGGGCTTCCACGCTAATTGGTGTGGAGTATAATTGGGAATTTTCATCAGGGAGACCCCCTTGCATGTTAGTGGTATCCAACACTGCCAATATTCTTGCTCTAGAAGGAGGGAAACCAACTTTTTATGACTGAAAATTCTCCGCATCTTAATAAACAAAAATTTGCTCAAGGCAACAACATTATAATTTCCACTCCTATTTGTATTCTTGAAAACAAAGAAATTATCCATTCTAGCCTTGGACAAGCTTTTGAGGTTATTTATGACCAACTACAGACTATATGACCCTTCACTTGTCAGTTTGTGAAAGCTCTTGGTTTTCTCCCTGTCACTACGATTCGGCCTCATAAGCTTGTAAGAAAATAAGTAACTACCAGTGGTGATATTGTCTCTTCAGTGGAATATTTAGTTATCACAACCCTCAACGAGTTGGTTGGGCATATGAATAAAGAAGTAGAGCTTCCACCAATTGAGGAGAATCTAGACAGTGAAGGAGAATATTTTTCAGTTTTCTGACGAGGAACACCCCGATCACAATGCAGATACTAACGATAAGGGAGAAGAATCTTTGGATTCATAAGAAGAGGAGGAGGAAAAAGACATAGACATGGTTGATGCAGATTTGGATTGGATAGCGCAAGGGCCACTTGGTCTTCCGACTACTCTACACAAGATGCCCAGACATTCGGAAAAGTTTTTGACAAAGTTCGATCCAAAAAAGAAGACTAAAGCTGAAGATCATATATACGAGTTCTACATGTATCTACGGATGCTAAAGGTACGTTTGGAAGATGTCGCTTGCAGAATTTTTCAATATACCTTAAAAGGTACAATGTTTGTATGGTATAATAGTCTTCTTGCCAATTCAATCCAAAACTAGAGGGAGTTTAAAAAAATGTTTCTTGAGAAATTTATTGACAACAAGACTCCTAGCATGCTATTGAAAGAACCATTAGGGAAATTTTGAGGTCTAAAATGGGTCTCCTAACAAAAATTTACAACCAAAATAAACTTTATAAGAACCAATAGGATTCAAGATGATGATGTCAACCATGGGGGATGATTCACCATTTTTGGGGTAAAAAAGTAAAAAGATTAAAAAATAATAAACTAATAAAACTACTTTTTCAACTTGTATTTTCAACTTATCTCCCTAAGGTTTTACTCAAAGTTCAAGCAAGTGTAATCGTTGGATGAAAAATTTAAATCCTCATCCAAGGAGTACCCATGCTGCATACTTTCGATGGACCCTACTAAATGAAAAATGAGAAATACATGAAAAACCGTAATTACAATCATGTTTTTCATGTATTTCTCATTTTTAATGTAGAAGGGTCTATCGAAAGTATGCAACATGGGTACTCCTTGGATGAGGAATCAAATTATGTATCCGACAATTGTTCCCGCTCGAAATTTGAGTAAACCAATAGGGAGATAAGTTGAAAATACGAGTTGAAAAAATAGTTGTTTCTTTATTCCCTCTAAAATTTGATGATGTAATGTAATCTTATTTTATTATTTCCACTACTATTTTATAATTTCCTTAGGAGGCCCATTTTATACCTCAAAATTCCTCTAATGTTGGGAATATGAAAGTTAGGGAAAATGAACGAATCAAATATTTTAATCAAATATTTGTGCGATTACTAAACAAGTTCCCAAAGGATGTGAAACCCCATGATGATATCACTAGAGATTATTACACATCTACCTTGCCAACTAAATTTTATGTTTTCATAAAGAGAGTTGCGAAAGAAACATTAGCCTTGAACTTTGAAGAAGCTCTCAATGTAGAAAAATATTTGGGATCCATTGGAGTTATCATAGATGATGGTGATTCCAAAGACTCCAAGGAAGCTGGTAAGAAGAACTAGACCTCTTCTAGCAGCACAAAGGACAAAGATTCTTTTGATATGGAGAGATTTACCAAGTCTCTGAATTTATCACAAACAAAGTTTCAGAATTGAAGAGGCGGTCAAGCTAGGCATGAACAACCATAAGCAAATCTTCTAGGCCACTTTTCTTTAAGAGAAACAACAACTCACAACATGTCAAATTTGTTCAGAGTTCCTACATAGTTTTCAACATTGAAAGTTTGGGCATGGATAAATTTTTCACTTTCCATCAAGAGAAACATTATGAGAAGACATGCCCGTAGTGGAATCACAATATCACTACTATGGAAAACCTTATTGATACTCTTTTGACAGAGGAACAATATGAGAAGAATGAAGAGACAAGCGAGCCTACTACAACTGAAGACAACACACATGCTAGAAATTCAGTTAACATGTTCAGTGTTATATATAACACTAACAAACAAAGTATTGATCAATCGACAATGAGTGAAGCTATACCCAAGAAATCAATTGAACCATATAATTTAAGGAGAAAGGGACTTGTTTCTGAGGAGGAGATTAAGAAACAATTGTTACGCAAAATTTTGTCTCCTTCAAATCCCACTCAGAATTCACAAATTTTTTTTGGAGGTGCTCTTGCTTCAAAGAACACTTCCCATGACAATAAAAACAAGTCCAATACTCTTTCCACTACGGAAAAATCTCCACCCCCTGACTGATTAGCATAACCCGTTGTGATGGTTAGCACAAATTATAACATTGTGGAAGACAAGGAAAGATCTCATGCAAACATTTCACTTTTTGAGCTCATAAGAATAACAGGCGAGTGTGACCTAATCCTCCAAGTGCTCTCATCGCACACTCTAGTAGGTAAAGAGGGCTATGCATCACAGGTCATTTTTGGTAACTCTCGTGATATCCTTGAATCTATTGCAAATGCTGTAAATTTAAATTCTAACACACTCTGCCCAAATTTCTTGTCAAATTTTGAAAAATTCAATTATAACATTCACAATTGTTTAGCCGATTCCGGTGCATCTACGAAAGTGATGCCACTGTCAGTTGCTAAGAAAATAAATGCACAATGGGATAAGACCGATGCATAGATTATACAATTGGGTAGGTCATTTGTCCAGGCAATAGGTGAACTTAGGAATGTTCTCATCTGCATTTCATCTAATCACCAAGTTCATCAGTGTATCAATATTATAGGTGTGGACATTCCATACGCATATGGTTTGTTGTTAAGAAGAGATTGGTCCAACAAACTTCAAGGATACTTTGCGACGAAATGGTCTCACTTATGGCCTCCTTACAAGGGAAAAAATAATTATATTCGAGTTGATAGTGATACATACATGAAGCACATCATGACACAACTTGAAGAGATAAATGAATCAATGGGCTTCGCATAATTAATTTTCGGAAAATAAATAAATTTGGAGGTCGATCATGGATGTTATCTATCTTAGCCTTCACCAGTCACACCAAATGAAAAATTGGAACTCCTTACTAGAAATCCAGTTGGTGATAATTATTTTTGTACAATAGATGTAGGTAATACTAGTGTAGGACATAACTCTATTTTTTTTCTAATTTTTGGATTTTATATTTAGACGGTTAGAAAAAACAGGGGGGCTCTAAAGTTGGTTGTGTTTTAGTAGACATGCAATAGAGAAAGCATCTGATCTCTTTCCACTTAGAATTTGAGAGCACCAACAACGTTGTAGAATATGAAGCATTAATTTTGGGCCTAAATAAAGCCATCGACCTCAACGTTGAGGTACTTAAAGTGGTAGGTGACTCTGATATTGTCTTACAATAGGTACAAAATACAATACACTATGTGTCATCTAATCTTATAGGTTATCAACAAGAGGTATGCGAGTTACTTTCACAATTACAAGCTTTTAATATTATTTTTGTTCCTATGATTCATAATGCCACTTTCTGCTTCTAGGTTGTCAACACTAAGGGATGGATTTTTCTATGATTCATAATATTATTGGGAAATTCTACTTCCAGGTTGTCAATAATGAGGGATGTATTTTCTATTGAAACTATCTATAATCCATCCATTCCAGATAATATAACTGACTTTCGCATTTTCAATGATGATCAACAAATATTGGACTTTATGGCGAATGTTTATGTATTTAAATATGCATCCATTGATGAGGACGAGCACAATAGAGAATTGCAGGATGCAGCGCAACCAAGCAAAGAAAACCCCATGCCTAAGGGTGTGGTGTCACTTGAAAAGTTATATGACTTGTAAAATCACTTCAAGGGACTGGTCAACGTGAAAACTCAAATTTCAACTCTATTTCATGAGAAAATGAATCTTGGTACAAAGCAAGATCCGAAGTATTTCAATCTCGATACTTGTTGTTCACCCCATAAGCGGAAATCTTTCATTCTACTTTTTAAGCATTACCAAGACATTTTTATGTGGACATACTGTTATGCAAGATTTATGTCTGTGGACAAAAATATCTCCCCTAGGTCTGGCAGCTAACCTAGAACAACATAATGACAAAGGACCAAATGCTTTCCTTAAAGTAAGTAGATGAGGGGAAGAAACCTACTTGGAATCTATTTTATGTTTCACTCCTTCTTTGGCTTGAATGCTCCAATCCTAGCTCTAACTACCAAAATTAGAACTTTCACAAATAGACAACACAATCCATGAAACTACGAGATCTATGTAGCATAATCTATCTACTTTATTCAACATATCAACATGGTATTGAAATATATGAAATAATATCACATGAAAACAAGATAACTCTTTGTATTGATATAAATGTAGTGAGTTAAAACCATATATAGGTGTTGCTATTGTAGAAGAGTTCCTCCAAGTTGTTGACTTGTCCTTCCTTTGTCACAAAGTGTACCTCCAATCAACCCAAATGCATCAAAACCTATCTCTCTTCACAACAACATAAGGGCAAAATCACTCTCCAAAAGCCAACCTCTTGCATATGGAAGGATGTAAATATATAGAGGAGTGGGGTAAGTTGTGAGTTCTTATCCTTTTACCAATCTTGGGATTAAGATCCACCCTTGATGGGAGGATGATATCTAAGGTTAAGGGATGGAAACTCCAAGGTAGGATAATATAGGATTCGAGAGTTTAATCTGAGGTAAATGGTTACAAAATATCTTGGAAGCTTCTAGAGATTGAGGCTTTAGGATTTTGTCTCTTTTTCTTGAATTTATAGAATAAACATAGGTGCAAGGAAGGAAAAATTTAGGTGATTAATGCAAGTCATAGTGGAGAAACCTGCAGGTGAACACTATCCAACAAGAAGCTAGGGTGCATTGGTCCTAAAAATGGCTCAGATGATGCAATTCAGGGCAGAAAATGTGGTGAGTGAGAGAGTCATGCATAGGGATTTTTGCAATGATAATGTAAAGGGAGAATAGGATGTGACTGATCCCATTAGGAGGCTGATGAGACAAAATAGCCTATGAAAAAGTGCCCCCTAAAGCAAAAAGTCAAAGATGATGGATGATGACTAAGGTGCTTTACCTTGTGACAAGTCAGGATAAAGAACAACCAACGAGCTTCATATTCTGTTACAATACATTTACATCATGACAACTTTTTGCTGAGGGAGGCATACCCATACTTAGCACACAAGCTAACATTACATGTATAATGATCAAAAGACATGTCCACTGATGAATAATGGTGAACCCATGACTAGATAAATTTCAGTATGATCATAGCCATCATACATAGTGATGTCTATATACTAAAATCATAGCTTGGATTGAAGAAACTAGATTCAGGGTCTTCTATCTCTTTCACACGACCAACCAATGTACAGGTCTGACCATGTGAATCAATGAGATGGAGTCAAACATGGTGGAAACCATCTTGTTATTGACCAATGATGTAAGCCATTAACGAATACGAGAGAAACCACTGATGCTGTTAATGACTCTCAAGGTACTATAGTACAATCCATATGGTGTGAATAAATGAGTTGATGTTGAACACCACACACAATATTTCAGTCGAAGGCCAATGATGTATACCTGTTGTTGAGAGCGAGGAAAATTTCCCTTGATGTATGCAAGCACCAAGGTACCAATGGATGTTTCTATGTCAAATTCTTGGATAATGTGCTGATGTCGACAGGAAGTGAACCGTCGCAGGAGGGTTTGATGCATCCCCCATTGACGACATGAAACAAGTATGATGATTAAGACATAATGATTAGAATGATTGATCCGAATGGAAAATGGCATCAACCCATGGTACTCATCCACCCATATTATTTGTCGACCCATGGAATTTACCCATGGTATTGTAAGTGGCATCCACCCATGGTATTGTAAGTGACATCCACCCATGGTGATGAGCCCCAAAAATGGACAATTATTTGGGCTCATTCAACCTCCTAATTTGACTTAATCCACCATTCTCATTAGTTTATTGCATGTTTTTGATTATATTTATGGTAATAGAGTGAATTTGGTTAGTCATTATGCCAACAAGTCTAATGGGTGCTTTGTGTAGCCTTTTTGGTCAACTTGGAGACAAAATTGAAGGTCTTAATGAGCACTTGGCAACCAAATTCGTGGGAGAACAAGCTAGAGGATTTGTAGGAAGGTGTCCCCTCATTTATGGGCCCTTACCTCGAATTCTCCACCATCAGCTCGGAGTTCAAAGGCCACCAAATCAATGAGCACAAGGGAAGCCAAGCAAGTCAAGTAGGACTGCTGTTAACTGCAAGTCTTGGGCAGCCAAGTCCCTAAATTTTAGGAGGACTGTTGGGTCCTCAAATTGTATAAATAAGAGGGCTTAAGACCTCATTTCAGTTAGTCAATTTGGTTAGCTAGTTAGCCAGTAGATAGTAGCTAGTAATTAGTCATTTCATAGCTTTGTTGTAGTCATTTTGTAATTCGATTTGTGTGCAATAGACTAGCTTTGCTTTCAGCTCATTCTCAAGCTCTCCTTGTGGACAGTTTTGATGTAACTCTTCATTCTTGATTAATAAAGATGAATCTAGCTTTGCACCAGCTCTAAATCTCTCTTGGGAGGCTATAGCTCTTGGGGTTGGGCCCATCTCAAGCGCTCAGTACCTCCCTTGTTTATCTTTATGTGTTTGCTGCGTTCTTAAAATGAAATCTGCTCTTAGATCTTGCTTTGTTATTTTGGTTGTTTGTGATGGTTAAAGTAGCTTTTTATGGTTAGAATCGATTGGTAGGAGTTTTTCATGCATTTAGATCTTTTTGAATGTTCTTACTCACGTGATGTACATGGTTCTCTTTCCAAACAATGCTGCTGTTTATTCATTTCATTGACAGTTGGATTAAGTTAGCTAGGACTTGGTTTGTTTGCAAGGATTCATTGATTCGTTTGAATGAACATTGTGCAGGGCATCCCTATGACCTTCATCACCTCCTCGTTCATCTGAGCCTCGTCCAGATCAGCTCCTCCATCACCAAGTTTGTTTCCTCATCTCCCATCTGCTCTTTTGCCACGTAACCCTACCTTCTTGCTTTGCCATTGCCTACACCTTCGTTGATGCAAGTCAGCCTTCCACATCATCTCACCACTCCATCCATCAGTTCCTGGGTCACTTCAGACCCCCATCCTACCTCCATAACCATCCATGCATCTTCCATCAACCATCCATCCTCAACCATCCCATTTCGAAACATCCTGTAGAAGAATTGCAGAACATCCTGTAGAAACCCCTGCAGACTTCCTGTAGAAGTTCATAAACACGGTTTCATGTCATCCAGACTTTGTGAAACTCTCAGAAAGAATGTTAGGGATCCCTTAGACCCTCTCTGTACCATCCCAACCTTTCCCAAAGCATTTCATCCCTTGATCCATCCCTGCACAGTGGAAAACTAGTTAGAAGCACATGCATGATAATTTCAACAACTTAAGCAAAAATCCAAAAATATGTTTTCTTCAGATAGTAATAACTTAGACACATGCATTTTACCTTCTTAGAAGTAATGGCATCTCTTTTAGTAGTTTGCATGCTCTCCTTTGCATCAGTAGGACTAGCTGGTAGAATTAGGGTTTGCTAGGGTTTGTGTTTCTTTTTGGCTTTCAGTTTCTTTCCGCAAGTAGATTAGCTTCCTTTGAGTTAGCTTTCATCCATCAGTTAAAAAGCTTCTTCTAAGAGCTCATAGAAGTTGGCTTGAGGCCCTAGCGGACTTGTGCCAGCTGACCAAGTGACAGCTGCGGCAAGAGCTAGTACTTGTGCATACAACACCGTCGCTTCCAAGTTTGTTACGAACTACCGGGTTGATAAAATTAAAGAAGGGAGTTCCCAGGAGTTGTAGCATTATTGCTATAATACTGGAGCCCACCACATGGTATTCATTCACCCATGGTAATTGCTCATGGTATTGTGACATCCACCCATGGTATTCATTCACCCATGGAATTGACCCGTGGTATTGTGACAGACCCATGGTATTCATTCACCCATGAAATTGACCCGTGGTATTGTAACTGGAAAAATACTATAAGTAACAAGTCACATTTTGTAAAAGGACAGATTGTTCGACACAATGTAACTTTTACAGTTATTATCAGTTTTAATAAAAAGTTTCTTTGTGGTTTTGTTTATTGGGCATTCTCCTCTTTTTCTTCTAGCAATTCAAATTTTCAGATCTAGGTAGGAGCTAAAACCTTTTTCTTTCTTTTAGTGGTTCCATTCTATGATTTCAGGATTTTTTTTTGAACTTTTGACGGCCTTGGGGTTACAAACTTTTGCCCTAGGACCAACGTAGGCCCAAAGTGTCGAAAAGTGCATTGCACCCAGGCAGTCATGTATTGCAGGCATAGGTGCAATGCTCTAGTTTAATCTCCTAGGGTACGATTGGCGCAAACAAAAAACTTGTTTATCAGTTTTCCCTCAAAATTTGACAATTTTTTTGCATGAAAAGGATCCTAATGATTCTCTTGTTGATGTTTCAGGGGTTCATCAACACAAAATGGATTTCATATGAAGAGAAAGAGAATGTGAGGAATAAGATTTAAATGCAGAAAATGATCTTGCTACCCTCTAGTCATTAAAGAACAATGGATTGCTAAAATTCTTCTGGCTTGATGGTATGAGGCAACAGATGGAGCTGTTGAAATACCTTTTTTGTTCATGGGATGTTCAGGCACAAGCGTTCAATTTTTGGGAACATCTATTTGAGATAAAGGTAGAGGATATACTTTATGATAGGACTGTCCATGAGGGGTGCGCCCATATCTCTCCTAGGTGGGAGAAGTGGTGGGGAGACAGTGGAAGATTATATTTCCACCTATTATAGACCCGAGCCCAAATAAAAAAGGATGGAAAGATCAGTATAAAAGATGTGATCGGTTACCTTTGAGAATAATCCTATTCATTATTTTATGATTGGAAGGTAGCTCCACATTGCATGTGGCAAGCAAATCATATATGCAATATGGATAGGAGTGTCTGGAGCCAACACTCTTTAACTGGAGCGAGGGAGTTTTGGTCAACATGAAAGAACAATTGACTAAGGAAAAATAAGGAAAACTAAAGAACTTCAGATATGGTGTGATCTTAGTTTATTTTTCATTAGAATAGGTTCAATTACATCAGCCACAACATATCATACTCGAGCCTATCGATCCAAGGGTGCCACATATGAGGATGTGGATAGATCACATGTCCCGATATGAAGGGCTGTCGGTGATCAGCTTCTCACCAGCCTTCTGTAGATGGCTACGCTAAAATTTATCATAATCACGCATGCATGTATTTCCATGATGAATCTAAGCTCGTGCTTCTAGAGGGCGAGGAATGGGGTGCTTTAGGTAAGAAGTTTCCACCTTTTAAGTTTTGAAAGTTTTACAATTTTTTTTTTGTTGTGTTTTTTGTGTTTTTTGATGTTTCCAAGACTAAAATATTGATGTTTCACACAGATGTGGGACTAGTTGAACCTATTAGTGCTTCAAATCTCCATCATGTAGAGGAACGAAAACATGAGGTGGTAGTAGAACTAGCATATGTCGTTGCGGTAGGATGGTATATGCTATGAGATATAGATGTAGTAGAGGTTCTATTAGAGGCAGAGTGCCACATGGAAGGGTCGACTCATGGAATTGATGATACTGCGGTCAACCAACTTCCATTGCGATTTCAGCGATACACCATAGGGGTGTTTAGTTGTATCGGTCGACTACTGCGCAAGATGGCTCATTCAATGTCATTTTATCATGAGAACCATTGATTACTTATACTTAGATCTTGCATGTAGTTTTTTATATGGGCGATGTATGCCATATGTGTCTCGAACACAAATTTTGTAAAACCCAACTTATATATATATATCTATATATATATATAGATATATATATATGTATGTATGTATATATTCAGTGTTTTTGGGTTTCTTTTGTATTTTCAATATGATGTGATGTGAATTGAAAATAAATTACATTCGTTGAAAATGTCTATCTAAAACATGATTAGCTAGGGCAACAATCAATTTATTTATATTTCTAGAAATGTGTTCATATTGTATGAAATCAATTTTTTTTTCTAGAAGGTGTACTCTTAAAACCATGCATAAGATTGTGGGACTTCTAACTGAATAGACATTGGCAAGTTGTAGTACTATGAGTTGTGAGTCAAGTCGGACGAATAAACGACAGATACAACTCTGTCAAGATCTACTAACTTATAGGCCCCTTTTGCAAGGACTTGCTTGACAATGTATGGACCTAACCACATGGGTTGAAACTTCCCTGGACCTAATTTATTAACCTCCTGGTTATGTATTAGGACAAGGTCTCCTTTCAATAAGGCACGAGGCTTAACACTCTTATCATACTGCACCTTGATGCATCTTTTATGATCTTTGTTAGCTATAACAACATCGTGTTTGGTTTCATCTAAATGAGTCAGATGTAAAAGACGCTCCTCCTCTATGGAAGTGGCAGAAATAAGTTCGATAACTAGTTTCAATGATGGAATTTCACATTTAATGGAGAGGAACCATACACTAATTGAAAAGGTGTGAATCTATTAACTATCCTGACTGAGGTTTGGTATGCCCACAAAGTAGCTTAAATAAGCAAATACCAGTCCAATTTATGGACCCCTACCATGCATTGAAGGATCATCTTAGGAACTTTGTTGATGGCCTCAACCTATCAATTAGCCTGCGGATAGTAGAGAGTGAAAATTTCATGGGAAAATCCCAACTTAGTTGTTAGTTTGGTCATCACATGATTCTGGAAATGTTTTCCATGATCCATAACTATTTCTTGGGGAACACCAAACCCTGTGATGATGTGGTTGAAAAATAAGTATGCAATCGTTTTGCTGGTGTTGTTAAATGCAGGCATCACCTCAGCCCACTTAGTAAAGTAGTCAACAAAAACAATAATATAACCCTGCCCCCGACCAAGTGAGGGTTACATGTCATGAAGTCGATACCCCATTTCGCAAAGGGACCAACAACGATCACAAGATGCAATGGAGTAGGCTGAGCATGGGTCTTACAATCATATATCTGGCACGCATGACACTTTTGGACTATGCGGATACATCACTGAGGCCAGAAGTAACCAACATGTAAAAGTTTCTGGGTGGTAGAATAACCAAATAAATGTCTGCCACATGCCCCTAAGTGGTGTTCGTTTAAGAATTTCTCAACTTCCTCCAGTGTGAGACACCTTTGTAAGATCATATCAATACTGCGACGATAAAGGGTGTCTCAGATAATAACATAATTTTGGGATTGGTAACGAATACGTCATTGCTCCGAGCAAGAGGTATTAGACTAGAAATTCTGGGCCTAGAGATAAATCAGGAAAGATCCATACCATGGGTCAGATGAGGAGATCAGAAACAATGACTCGTTGAGAATAAACTCTTCAGATGTAGATTATGAATTAGTGGAAGGGAGATGGCAAATTAGTTCCGTGAAATCTAGGGATTTCTTTGACTTGGATTTGATGAACTCTAGGCTGAATTCTTGTAAGATGAAAATCCATTTCGAGTACTTTCCCCCCAACAATTGATGTGACGAAATGTATGTCGTAGGGTTGCAACCTGAAAAGACCATAGTTTTCCTGAAGCAATATGTAATGGAGAAATATTTGGACTGCTTGAACGACCGCCAAAGTAATCTTTTCTACATGGGAATATCGGATCTCAATATCATTGAGATTCTAAATCATATAGTAAATGGGATGTTCATTCCATAAATCATCTTGTTGGATCAATACCATTTCTATAGTAGAAATGGCAGCAACAAGATAGAGGAAGTAATCACGTTGATAGTCAAGGGTATAGAGAAGAGATGCTCGGACCAGTACATCTTTCAAGGCATCAAATGCTTTTTGAGTTGCGTCATCCCAATGGAAGGGAACCCATTTTTTTAGTAAGTCAGTGAATCCTTTGGTCAATTCAGTGTAGTTAGGGATGAACCTTCGTAAGAAGTTAGCTTTCCCTTGAAGTCGTTGAAGTTGAACTAATGAAGAAGGTGCAGGAAAATCAACAATTGCTTGTACTTTCAATGGATCTATACGAATTCTTTGTTTCGAAATAATGAAACCTAATAGTTGACCATAACTGACACAAAGCACACATTTGTGTGGGTTAAGGTGAATATTATAATTTCTACAACGGAGGAAAATGGCCCGAAGATGAATCGGGTGATCAATCTGATGTTTTGGGTGAGCAGGGAGGTCATCCAAATATTCTTGAATAATGTGTTTGATATCATAAAAGGAGTAATCCATGGCACGTTGAAATGTGACCCAAACATTATTCAAACCAAATGGGAGTTTTCTATAAGCGAAAGTTCCCCAGTGACAAATAAAAATAGTTTTAGGTTGGCCTACCGGGAGAATGTTGATTTGATTATAACACGAAAATCCATCCATAAATGAATAAATTTTGTAGCCAGCACAGTCATAAAAAATTTGGTCAATAAACGAGGTGGGATAATTTTCCTTCGGACATGCATAATTCACATCTTGTTAATCGATGCATACTCGAATGGTGCCCTGTTTCTTCATGACAGGTATGAAATTCGACACCCAATCAGTTAAAGGAACGGGGTATATCAAACCATATCAAAGAATATTTTCAACTTCAACCTTAATACCAACAACCTTCTTGGGATGGACAAGACGAAGGTGCTTCCAGACTGGTTTGACATTAGGATACATCTTAATTTCATGTACAACTATATTTGGGCCGATTCCTAGCATCTCCTTGTATGTCCAGGAAAAGATATCTTGAAACTCACAAAAAAGTGCTTGAGAAGTCTCCATTTCATATAGAGAACAAGATGCCCCAATGTGTAGATTTTAAACAACACCTAGCTTGATGGAGATGTCAATATGTATTGTTTCTTAGATATTCGAAAGGTTCTTTTCTGAATCAACCTCATGAATGGACACAAAATTCATAAAAAGTTCGATAGAATTGGGCGAGTATACATCACTGAGGCTATCCTCAATGGAATCAGGTAAGGAGGAACGATGATGATGCTCATCCCATGGCGCATCATCTTACATCATGATTTCCATGATGCTTTCATCAGTAGAGAACACACACGAGAAAGGATCGGAAGACATACCATAGTCCAGCAGTCTGTCTACCCAATTAAGCGAATCAAAAGAGGAAGCCACACAAGCCAAATAAATGTCTTCATAATCTAGCTCAATAGGACTTAGCGACATTCGATTGCCAAGAATTTAGATGTCAGTTTCATCTGGTAGAATCCATGGGTCGGATAGGGTAGTAGAATATGATATCATGTTGATATAGGCTACTGAAGATGAACTGTCGAGAAGGAGAGGAGGAGGGAGTAGAAAGGTCCCCATGAGTGAAGAATCCTTCAAAAATACGACATGCTTATATGAGTGTAGGGTTTCCACCAAAAGAGGGACACTTCCAGTAACATGTGAATCGAAGGTGAAAAGGGTGAGTTGGTCTATGACTACAATCTCACCTTTATGATAGCAACCATGGCATAAACCCACATACGTCCTAATAGAAGATTGTAATAGAGAGGTCCGTCAATAGCTTTTACTTCTATGGACACAGTTTTTCCCCCTAATTCAACTTGCAGGGAGTTCAAAATCCCACAAGGTTTATATGTTCTCCCGTCAAAGGCCTTCAATGTATTAGGTGACTGACTCAGTTGAGGAGAACCAATCACCTTCCAACAAGACATGGAAATAATGCAAGTCAAGGCTCCCTCATCTACGATAGAACGATGAATGTTCTTACCACAAACAATGACTTGAATTATAAAAGCTAACTGAGCTGGAAGCGGAGGGGTGTATTTTTCATGAGATATAACGACAAGGTTGGCATTTGATGGATACACACATCCGATAGTTGAAAGTAAGCCCTCTTTGGGGAGGTGAAGTTTTGTAACACCTCAAGAGTCGACATAGCCGATGGATACTAAACCAAGTCATCAACTACATTATAATTCTAAGAAGCTCTTGCACGAGGTTTGAAAGCTGACATGAATAACACCCTTTGGAGGTTTTCTAGTAAATTATGTGGGAATTGATGACGAAATGGGATCTAACGAGGATGGAGTTGAAATGGTAGGTTTATCAGTAGCCTGACCATTCGGTAGATTCACATTCCCATAATAATTGTTCTGAGTAGCTACCAAAACATCAGATCTTAGCTTTGAAGAGGAAAGCATCAAAACCATGTTGGAGGAAGATGGTTCCTGCACAACCATATGAGTCTCTTGATTATGAAACGGGTCGGTCAAAACTACAGGAGAAGTGGTGGACTTAAAAAATTAATTCACTTCAGCACAGTGAGGACAATCATGTGTAATGTTTTCCTCGCTACAAATCAGGCAAGGATATCGAGGCTTCCATTTCTCATCCAAAGACTGATTTGTTTGTTTATCTTGCAAATAGGTATCTTTCTTCTTCTTACCTTTTCCTTTCTTCTTTCTTCTAGGTTGCTTTTTAGATTTTCCTTTATCATATGAAACAACATTTATCTTTGAAGTAAAAGCCACAGAAGGGTGCGATTGAGGGTTTTGAGCAGATGCGGGTGGAGCAATATCAAATGGTTTACTCGCCATCTCCATGCTAGTAGAACCAATAATTCCATCAACAACATGAGATTCTTTACTAGGCATAAGAGAAGGAACAATATTCGAAGGTCTTAGAGCATTTTGTATCTTATCATAGAGTGTGCCAGATTACGTATAAACCAAATCCAAATATTGCACACGAGAAATCACTCGCTCTTTAGCCATGACTCCACCTTTGCCCACATCTTGTGTTATAGGTCCCGATAGATATTTTGTGAACCATTATGTGAGAAATTGATCGGGAACATAGCTTTTGACCAACCGATGACGACGCCTCCACTCATGAATGTGATCTAAAATGTGAGTGTAATTTGATTGTTTGAAGTTGGTTAACAATTCCATTCTAGTTTCATATCTGAAAGGCAACTTGAAATGCGTGAGGAAGATTGTGGATAAGGTACTAAAATAATGGAATGAAGCTCTAGGTAACTCAACATACCATTTAGCAACGGTACTTGTAAGTGTTCTTTGGAAAATAATGTTGGCATTACGATGCATGTGTTGTCCTTGATGGAAAATCACTTGTAACATAACAAGTATATGGTAACTTGATCAATCTATAGGTCAGATTAGAGGTGACAGAATGATGGAAGAAAATGATGGGTCAAAGGTTTATGGATCAGAATCAAAAGCTTGATACGTGAAATTGTTGGTATTATGAATTAGGTGTTGTCCTTGATAGCAACCTACCTGATGAGTTGTCCTTGATGAAAACCTATTTGATGAATGCACTACTTGATAAAGGTATAAAAAGGATGTGACAGAATGCATGGCAGTTGTGTTTATAGATGTGACAAAATGCAAGGCAATTTAGAGGAATTAGTTCAGAAATGATAAAGTGATGGAAACTCACATTGTAACAAGTCAATTCAATGGTAACAGAGTAATGGCATAGAAGAACAGGATGATGGGACAAAGGATTGCAGATCAGAATCAATAATTGAAGATAAATAATGTCTTAAGTTGAATATGCTATTTAAACTAGTCCAAGTCACGTATACATGTAGGTACACAAAATAAAAGGTGCGTATACATATGCACACAGTTTCACAGAACAAAAAGCACGTATGGGATGGAAAATTAAGGTTAAAGAATACGAAGGGTCCATACAATGGTATTAGCCCACAATATTGAGCGGAATAATGGTTACTTGATCTCGTCTAAGAATACCATAAGTTCTAAGTGTTGTTTTGGTGCAAGGTATTGAAAAAGGCTCTAGTATATAAGGAGGAGAAGATCAAAGGGATAAAAGTGTAATTGAAAGGGTTCTTCATGAATACTTCTATCTAAATTATATTTTGTGTTGTATGGGCTATGGTTATGATATAGATCTGAAAAATCTTGTGCACCCATGGATACAATGTTGGATCAGGATCATGAGATTTGAAATGACTTATCATTATATGATATGATAATGGATAGGCTATATTTGAGTGCTAATGCATGTTTAATCATTTAAATTCTATGATCTAGGCATATTTGAATTCTTGAAAAGCTGCAAATTTATAAGTCACTATTTGAAGATCTATATGCAGGTTCGCCTCGGTGAAGGTGCATATACATGTAGATTCAACACTTCCAAGTAGCATATGCAGAGGAAGGGCTTGTTGTTCAGAAATGACTGATCTATCTGGTTAGTGTTGCTGTTTTACTACTGTTTGTCAATAATTTCTTCATTAGATCTAAAGTTAAATTGATTGTATAAGGAGATTGAGTCTGGCTGACTGATTGATTGAGTAAGAAGGGTGATCTTTGCTGCTATATATTAAGAAATATGTAATATGACAATAGATCCTCATAATGTCTTTAGGTAGTACATTTTTTGGTTCAAAAGTTTTATTATTCAGTATATTTAGAGGTATACGTAGGTTGTGTTATAGAAAGTAGCGTATATACGCATGTTGTCCTGATTGAAGTACCGTATACATTTTGACATATGATTTTTAAGGTTGCAGTTGGTTCTGGTTGTTGATGCAGTGTTCTGAGTTCAATTCTGTGTGTGGGTTATAGTGAGCTGACTGTTCCAGTTGATTGGTTGACTTTTGATTAAGTGTCTGTTGATTGGGTTTTGAGTGAATGATTGATTTAGCTGTGTCAAAAGTTTCAATGATTCGGTTTTAGTTATGTCAGAGATTGATGATTGGGTTTCAATGAGTGATTGATTCAGATGTATCAATGATGGATGAATGTGTTATAATGATGAGTTATAGTTTGATTTTTAATATTGAGCTTAAGTGTTGATAATGGGTCAAGTTTGAAAATTTTATGAAACATGGCCTACATATTGTGTTGATGAGTACCAGGAGTATCCAGTCTGAAAATTTATGAAAAATGGTACCTGGAGAAAGAATGTAGGTGGTAGCCTTCTGTAGGTTGACGCCTATGTACTGGTAAACATATCATGTAGTACATGTAGAAATTTTGAATAATTTAACACATATTCAACAGAGATTATCCTGATCATGTACTATTGCGGAATACATACACAATACATAAGCTCCTCTATGTTGATCATCAATATAGCAGCATCCATAACAATAAAACATCAAGAGCATTCACACATTAACACAGTATGTAACCCGGGGAAAGCATCTCGCAAAAAACCCCAACTATCTGTATATTAATGATTGAGACCATGTAACATTACAAAGTACAATGCTTATCACAAGCAATCCAGTACCATCTCCACCTGTTACACACAATACAGCTAAGATCTGATTTCCAAATCTATTCCACTGCTTGCCTGCCTCCACTGCTCAATACCTGCTCAAGAATTGAATGAGAATGGTTTACCAAACTCGTATTTCACCTCCAAAGAATCACTCAAACTGTGTTAGACGTGAGCAGAGGCTATAATACTTGGGATTGGCCAATTCATTGGCATACTCAATCCCTTTGATTGTGCAAATCCTCATGCACAACATAGTCACAACTGATAACAATCTGATTCTCTAACACCTGTCCCTGTTGAACTGAACATGCACTGACATGCAACTGAGTTAACTGATGCATTCTATAGTTGTATTATGAGTTAATAATTAGTTTAACAACTCATCATTAGTCTATTTGCAGTTAGACTAACTACAACTAGTTTAACCAAGTCAAACTGAACACAACTCCATCAACTCCACAATCAACTCCACCAAACTCAACTGATTGAGTTCTAACTGAAGTCATGCATGCAACAACTCAACTGACTCATAAGAAAAGCATACTTCCTTCTAGAAACTACATGGGCCACATCTGTAGCTCAAACTGAAGTGCTCCAAGAGAATAAGATCAAGTTTATAGTCCAAATATTATTATGAGACAATAATATCTGACTTTTCTATTTTGGACAGCCAGTCTAAAAATAGACTTTGATCACTCCTGCTGTGATCACTCCTGTTGTGGTCACTCCTACTGTGATCACTCCTGCTGTGGTCACTCCTGCTGTGATCATCCCTGCTGTGGTCACTCCTGCTGTGATCATCCCTGCTGTGGTCACTCCTGCTGTGATCATCCCTGTTGGGATCCAAAAATAGAACTTGCGCCATAATTTGCCTGCGGGCCCACTTAGTGAAGGTGACTCTTTTCACTAAGCTCCATCATCTTGTTGCAATCTCAACACTCCCTCTCGACAAGATATGGATTATCATCAACTCCTATCCTGCCTCGGTGATATTCGAATTTGCTCCTGGTGAGAGCCTTCGTCAGAATATCAGCATCCTGATCCTCCGTTGGAATGTATGAAAGCAACATGATCCTCCGCTGCACAAAATCTCTGATATGATGGTACCTGATGTCAATATGCTTAGATATATCATGAAATACAGGATTAGCCGAGAGTTTAATGCAACTCTGGTTATCACAGTAAATCACAGTAGGATCCAAATGAGAACCAAACAAACCAACCAGGATCTTCCTCATCCATATAGCCTCGCATGCAGCCAAACTTGCTGCCATATACTCGGCCTCCGCTGAACTGAGTGCCACGGATCTCTGCTTCCTGCTGTACCAAGAAACTGCTATCGGTCCAATACTGAAGACCCCTCCTGATGTGCTATTTCTGTCCGTTGGGCTCCCTGCCCAATCTGCATCCGTGAAGCCACATAGCTTCACCTCATCCTCTTGTCTGTACCACAAACCATCTCCCGATGTGCCTCTCAAGTAGCGCAATACATGCTTGCCCGCCTTCCAGAAGAGCTTGGTAGGCTTAACCATAGCTTGTGAAAGCTGGTTAACTGCATAGCATATATCGAGTCGTGTATTGACCAAATACATCAGCGACCCCACCAACTGTCGATAAACAGTGGCATCCACTTCTTCTCCCGAAGTGGCATCCTCCTTTCTCCAACCTCCACGAAGAGGAGTATCAACAGGCTTGCAGCCATGCATGTTGAACTTCTCCATTATCTCCCGAGCATACTTGCCCTGAGAAACAAACAGTCCACCACTGCGCTGCCATATTTCCAATCCTAGGAAATAGTGAAGGAGGCCCAAGTCCTTCATCTCAAACTCTGTAGCAAGATCCTTCTTGCATGACGTATCAACATCTCATCACCCGTTAGAATCAAATCATCAACATACAGTACAATGATAAGCAACTTACCCTCCACCACAATCTAGTATAGGTTAGGATCCGCCTCGCTCTTGGAGAATCCAAGTCTTGTGAAATAGATGTCTATCCGTGTGTACCAAGCACGTGGTGCTTGCTTCAACCCATACAGCGTTTTCTTGAGCCTGCACACATGCGACTCGCTGCTGAAGACCTCAAGGTTTCGGGTTGCTCAATGTACACCTCCACGCAGTCTTCACATCCATCTGATGAATGTGCCATACCATCTGTGCTGAGAGAGCAAGAATCATCCGTATGGAAGAATACCTTGCGACAGGTGCAAAGGTCTCCTCATAATCGATCCCCTCTATCTATGAAAAGCCTCGGGCAAAAAATCTTGCCTTGTACTTCTCCACACTCCCGTCAGATGCCTGCTTAACTTTGTAGATCCATCTCGAACCCACCACTGATTTCCCTTCTGGTCTAGGAACAATCTCCCATGCACTGTTTTTGATAATAGAATCATACTCTTCCACCATGGCGTCTACCCATGCGGGATCCTCCACAGCTTCCTCGAAAGAGGATGGCTCAGTCACAACACACTTGCTCATAAGAGCCATGTATCCAGTGTACCGATCAGGTGACTGTCTCAGCCTGCGTTGGGCTGTAGGTGGTCCTACAACTTTCTCTACATCTTGAGCCAGTCGCTCAGCTTCTGTCAAGCGCTTTCACCCTCTGATGGTTGGCGCTGCATGAGTGGTCTCTTCCACTCCATGAACCTCGTCCTGTGGCTGATCCACATCCTGAAGCTCATCCTTAGGAACTAATATCTCCTCATCTGCATGCAAGTGTAGCTACCTCTCAAGCGAACACTTCATGGCTTTCTCCTCCTGAAATTTTATATCCCGTCACACAACAGTTTTACCACTGTCTGGAAAATACACACGATAGTTGTGGGGCATATCAGTGTACCCCACAAATATCCCAACCTCTGCGGTTGACTCCAACTTCTTCCTGGAATCCTTCGTCACATGCATGTAAACGTTAGCACCAAAAATCCTCAAATGAGAAAGATCAGGCTTCTTACTAGAATAAGCCTCCTCAGGTGTACTCATGCCAAGTATCCTATGAGGACAACGGTTCTGCACATTAACTGCTGTATTGCATGCTTCCGCCCACAAGTGAAGGGGTAGGCCCTGATCATGCAACATTGCCCGTGCAGCACCCACAATTGTTCTGTTCTTCTGCTCAGCTACCCCGTTCTGCTGTGGGTTATGGGGAGCTATGAGCTCTCTACGAATCCCTTCTGCCTTGCAGAAATCCTTGAACTCGTCCGAGATGTACTCACCACCATTATCGCTCCTAAGAACCTTCACCTTCTTCCCTGACTCCTTCTCGACTAGTGCTTTGAATTCACAGAACTTTGAATATGTCTCGCTCTTCTTTTGCATGAAGAAGATCCAACACTTACGAGAGAAATCATCAACAAAAATCACATAATACCTATGTTTTGCTGTCGAAGCAACTGAGAAAGGTCCACACACGTCTGTGTGAATTCTCTCAAGGATCGTCGTGGCACGACTATCCTTCTCGTGAAAGGTGGCTTTCACAAACTTCCCCAAAGTACACCCCTTGCACTGATCTGACTGCGCAAGAGTGCCTTTAGGAAGCCCTGTAGTGATCTGCTGCAGTATCTTCAAGGCTCCATGGTGAAGGTGACCCAATCTCCTGTGCCACAACTTTCCATCATCCCAGCTCACCAATCCTTCTGCCTTGCCTTCCATTTCTGCGCATCCATCTACATGCAACTGATAAAGGTTCCTCACTCGAACCCCTATCTTTCGGGTCTCACCAGTTGTCTTGCTGCGCAGGAAAGCCTTTCCCTCACTGAAAACAACATCATACCCCTTGTCTTCTAACATCGCCACTGAGATGAGATTCTTCTTCAATCCTGGAACATGCATGACTTCCTTCAATACGAAGGGTTTACCAGACTCCATCTCAAAGGAAATGGTACCGATACCAGTCGCACTGTATCTACCATCATTGCCCATCTCGATGTGCACTCCAAGATCTTTGTCCTCCAGATCAGAGAACAAATCTCTATCTCCCGTCATGTGAAATGACGCACCACTATCCAAGAGCCATACCGATCCCATCACACTTGAAACCAAGCATGCGATCAATGAAAAATCAAGCTCAAACTGTGAGGCTAGAGCCTCTCCTGTTGAAAATCTAGCAGCCTTCTTGTTCTTCTTCTTCTGCGGACAATTAGTGGCATAGTGTCCGTGCTGGTGACAGTGAAAACACTTCACCTTGGACATATCCTGCTTCTTGCCTTTTGCACCAGACTGAGACGCTTTCTTGTTCTTCCCCTTCTTTTCTTTGACAGCCAAAGTGCAATTCTCTTCATCAGATACCTTTGATGAAGATCCATTCTCACCTTTATTGTTTCTGAGTTTATCCTTGAGCACCAGGTCGCTCTTGCTTTGGAATAACATTTGCAATCCGTTGAAAGACATTTCAACAACACTGCTGCAAATTCGAATTTCCACCAGCTCCATCTCAACCGCTTCCAATCTAAAATTCGTGAGAACAAAATATTTCTCGTACAGAGATCAACTGTATGGGAATTCACCGAATATCTCACCTTCCAAAGGAAGGATGAATCTAGAGGCTACCTGGCCTGATTACAGACTCTGCCTGAAGAAATAGAATGTAAACACTTCCTGAATAGTAGATCTGATGATCAACAACTCTGATATCATGTAGAAATTTTGAATAATTTAACACATATTCAACAGAGATTATCCTGATCATGTACTATTGCGGAATACATACACAATACATAAGCTCCTCTACGTTGATCATCAATATAGCAGCATCCATAACAATAAAACATCAAGAACATTCACACATTAACACAATATGTAACTCGGGTAAAGCATCTCGCTAAAAACCCCAACTATCTGTATATTAATGATTGAGACCATGTAACATTACAAAGTACAATTCTTATCACAAGCAATCCAGTACCAGCTCCACCTGTTACACACAATACAACTAAGATCTGATCTCCAAATCTATTCCACTGCTTGCTTGCCTCCACTGCTCAATACCTGCTCAAGAATTGAATGAGAATGGTTTACAAAACTCGTATTTCACCTCCAAAGAATCACTCACACTCTGTTAGATGTGAGCAGAGATATAATACTTGGTATTGGCCAATTCATTGACATACTCAATCCCTTTGATTGTGCAAATCCTCATGCACAACTATAGTCACAACTGATAGCAATCTGATTCTCTAACACCTGTCCCTGTTGAACTGAACATGCACTGACATGCAACTGAGTTAACTGATGTATTCTATAGTTGTATTATGAGTTAATAATTAGTTTAACAACTCATCATTAGTCTATTTGCAGTTAGACTAACTACAACTAGTTTAACCAAGTCAAACTGAACACAACTCCATCAACTCCACAATCAACTCCACCAAACTCAACTCATTGAGTTCTAACTGAAGTCATGCATGCAACAACTCAACTGACTCATAAGAAAAGCGTACTTCCTTCTGACAGCTACATGGGACACATCTGTAGCTCAAACTGAAGTGCTCCAAGAGAATAAGATCAAGTTTATAGTCCAAATATTATTATGAGACAATAATATTTGACTTTTCTATTTTGGACAGCCAGTCTAAAAATAGACTTTGATCACTCCTGCTGTGATCACTCTTACTATGGTCACTCCTACTGTGATCACTCCTACTGTGGTCACTCCTGCTGTGATCATCCCTGCTGTGGTCACTCCTGCTGTGATCATCCCTGCTGGGATCCAAAAATAGAACTTGCGCCATAATTTGCCTGCAGGCCCACTTAGTGAAGGCGACTCTTTTCACTAAGCTCCATCATCTTGTTGCAATCTCAACAGTACAAGAGCTAGGGCGTTGGAGCTCCCTTCTAGTAGCAGCTAGAGAATGAGTGAAGGTTGTAGCCTTCTGTAAGCTGACGTCTATGTACTGGTAAACATATTAGCTAATACAAGAGATAGGGGGTTGTAGCTCCTTTCTAGTAGAACCTGGAGAACGATAGAAGGTTGTAGCCTTCTGCAGGTGGATGCCTGCGTACTGGTATGAGTCTGCACCAATACAAGATTGTAAACAAATTTTTCTCTATATTAAAATGAAGACAAAGATGACAACATCAGGTGGTTTTCTTTCGCATTGGGTTTCCACCTTAAATCCTGGTATTCATGTGTGTTGCTTATGTGTGATGGTTTATTTTGTTATTACAACACATGGTTACTATTTATCTAATGTTTAATAAAGGACTAATTCATTAGTTGAAGACAAACATATGATGGATTAACTGAATCATAAGTTCACTGTATATACGCAAATTGTCTTAAGAATAGTTGCGTACACACGCAGGTTTCATTCAGTAAATTTGTGTATAGAAATATGAATATGAAATGTAAAAAGTAATTGATTTGTAAATACTAATTCACCCCCCCCCCCACCCAGTGTTTTTCCCAACAATTGTTATCAGAGCCGGTACTTTTCCAGAAGCTTGATCATTTGAAGGAGATCCGTTGTAACAATGGGAAAGAAGCAAAAGAAGAAAGCACCTCAGAAGAAGAATACATCTCAAAGGAATAATGAAAACATGAAAGACAATTTGCTACTAGGTGGAAGTAATTATTTAGATTCAGAATCACCTAAGGTTGAAGATGAACAAGAAAAAGAATTATCAGGTACTAAGTTTTGTTCTTTTGGTGATACATTTCTCTGTTCATGCAATATTGAAGATAATGAATGTGACAGTGAAATTGAATTTTCTCTTATGGGTGAAAGTGAAAGAAATCTAATAAAGGCAAAAGTTAAAAGGCTCACAGATAAAATTAGAGATCAACAAGATCTATTTGACAAAAGGGAGTGTACCTACAAAAAAGAGGTTACCAGGTTAAAAACTCAGTTGGAGGAAGGAAACAAAATAAGGAAGCAGTTCAAGAAAAAGGAAGATCAATGTCAAAGGCTGTAGGATGAAGTAACATCATTGAGAAATGAATTGTGAAGGTCTTGAAGCTGTGGTCATCACTCTAAAAGAAGATCTTGAAAATTCAAATAAGCAGAATGAAGAACTACTTCAAGCATTTGACAAACAAGAAAATCAGGTTCTCAAATTAAGGAAACTAGTGGAAGAAGGAAGAAATCATGAAGAAGCAGTATCTTGAAAAGGAAGAGAAATATCAGGTTGAGGTAAATATCCTAAAAGGTAAATTAGAAGAAAAGGATAAACTTTTATGATTTCAATATAGTACTAAGATTTTGGATAATATTCTTAGTAGTCAAAGGTCTCTTGCCATCAAATATGGTCTTGGTTTTCATGAAACTGTTAAAGGTGAATCTAGCTCACAAATTGAGGCAAGGAATTCTAATGCAAAACCTAAGATGCTCAACAAGGAGATAAGAGGTCAACCCCATCAACATCCAAGGAAAGAAAGTCTTCAAAGAATATCATTTAATCCTAACTATGGAAGTGTTAATTGATTCTTTCCTATGATGAATAATGTTGAATGTTCTATCTGTAATAATTTTGGACATGTTGTAGCCAAGTGCAGAAGTAGAATGTTTCAACCTATTAATCGTCTCATAGAAAGATCATCAGCTTTTAGGTACTTTAAGGGATATTGTTTTTCTTGCAATATGTTTTGTCACAAATCCATTAATTTCTATAGAAGGAATATGAAACATATAAGATGTTTATTTTTTATTTCTTAACAAATTCGGTTATTGGATTTCTATTCCAAAAAAAGGAAAAGTAGGGAGACATCAAGTCAACAAGGGAGAAGGCTTCCTGGAAGAGAAACATAGGACAAAAAATCCTTATCTTCCAAGCTCTTCCCCTTTGGTTTCTGAGGTTACAAATTGCATTATCCTTATAAATACTTACATACTGATTCAACAACAATTTACACCTACATAACATAAAAAAATAGTAGCGGAAATGCTTTTTAGAAAAGAGAAGAATGAGGCAATTATAATTAATTTTTTTTGACTGAGCGTTCCTTATGGGATTGAGGCCAATTCTTGCTGCTTTGAATGTTAGAGTTTTCTCTTGTTTGATTAATAAGTAAGCTCTTTAGATAATTGATTGTATCCTCCAAACACCTACACTTCTGTTTTAGCGTAGACATATCTTTCCTCTGCTCTTCCATTTGTCTCTTAACGAAGGAATTTTCAGATTTTGCTTCAAATTTGTAGTCTTTGACCATTTCTCCAACTTGCTCAATCATGAATGTGTTAGCTCGACAGACCATGCAATTTTCACACTTTGGAACATCTAGAAGCGGGCTCCATTCCATTTTCCTGAAGGAAGAAGGTGACTGATCCAGCAGAGATTAGAAGGGGAAATGAGAAATAGAGAGAAGAAACAAAAAAAACCTCTAGTTAATCCTGCAAAGACCCACAACTGGTAGAGAGAGGGAAATTGGACTCTGAAAGCACCAACCACAAGAGCTGCAAGAAATCTAAAGAATCTGGGAGGCGGGGGCCACCAGAGCTGCACAGAGGCGAGGACAACAAGAGCTGCCCGAAGGCAAAATGTTCGAAGCCACCTCCAGAGAATTGAAAATTTTAGGGGCTAATATTCGTAGGTGGGCTAATTTTCCATGTTTTTTCCAAAAAAAAGATTCGCCAATTTCTATTTTTTCTAAAAGTGATTAACCCAAATTTTATAATATAAAACTATTTTACTTTAAATATCGCCAAAATTTTATATAAAATAATATAAAAGAATTATAAATACAAATATTTTTATAAAAGTATGATCAAACATTTTACATTTTGCATGTTAGGGACTATGAGATTCACCAAGGTGTCTAAAATTTAGGTTAAACTCCAATCCTTAAAATTTTCCCTACTCTAGAGCTGCGCGAAAGCGAGGGTCACTAGAGATGCACGAAGGTAATAGGATCTGGAAGACAACCACCAGAGCTCCATGAAGGAGAGAGGTGAGGCTAAAACAAAGAAGATAAGCTCAATCCCCAAAGGGTTGCAACGATATGGACATGAAAAAAGATTACGACTTCTGAGACAAAGGGGAGAGAAAGGGAGGGCGACGATGGAAAAAATAAAATGAGACAAGCGAAGGGGGAGAATATATCGCTGCATAGCTTGCCACATCAGGGAAGATAACATTAGCATTTCATGGGAAGCTTGAGTAGCTGCAGTTCGCTTGATAGTCGTAGACTAACTTTCCTATCTATTCTTGGGGATATCCTTGGATTTCCTAATATTTTGTGATCTAACCATTCGAGCTGAAGTGACTATTGCCTACCTTGATTTTCTCTCTTTTATTGATATTCTCTGCACATTGAGGCGAGAGATCCTATGGAATTGGTTTTTGAGCAGTCACATTATCAATTCTAGGTTCTCCCATAGGATGATTGACAACCATATTCATCTACATGTCGGTGGTACAGTTATTTTCTCTAAGGATATGCTTGAATGTGACTTCACCTAGAAACTACAATTTTTTCCCACCCTTTTTGTTATTTGTCTCATGGCCTTGTTCTTAGGGCTTCTGATTTGCACCATCGATTAGATTATTATTGAAGAGTCCCCCATTATGACTGGATTCTTCATACTTCACTGCCTTGAGATTTCTGTTCCCAAGAGGAAGCCATATGCTTCTGCCCTGTTGTTGGATAGTTCTCCTAATCCTCATTCACAAGTAATAGGATTTTTCCCTCTTGGGTTGAAAAGTATACCTCCTGCTCCAACATTTCCTGGGTTGGACTTAGAAGCACCATCAAACAGTAAGCAGGGCCTATTTAAATTTTCTGTCGATGTTTTGAAATCCTCTTTTTTAATTATTATTTTCCAATTCTTCATGCTTTTAGGAGATTTGTCGATGTATATTTTTTGTTGCTTGCTCATTGTGAATTTAGCCCAGACTCTTTCCTTGTGATACATGTGTTTGAAATCTATTGCTTTAACTCCTTTAGAGTTGATGAATTCAGATGAATGCTCCAAGTTTTAGCCGGACTATTTTGGTATTTGGGGTGCGATCTTTAAAGATCCTTTGGTTTCTTGCTAACCAATTTTGCCAGCACATAAATGAGGGAAAACTCAACCAATATATTTTTATTATTTCTTTATTTTTGAAGGAATATGGATAATATTTTCCCCAGGTTGATAAAATTTCATGCAAAGGAAGTGATTGTTGAATACTAATCTCCAAGGGACTAACTAGCCCTTTCCAGCAGGCCCTGGCAAAGGGGCATCCCACACAGAGATTTTTAATATTTTCTTCACTTCCTTGACACATAGCACAATGTGATGGGCCTTCATATCCTTTCTTTTTAAGGTTATCAACAATCATTATTTTTCCTTTGAGCAACGCCCACGTGAAAACTTTGATTTTTGGCAATGTTTCAATTTTTCATGCCTCCCTCTAGTAATCCCAGTCTCGATTCCTTGCTGATGTAAGGCATCATATCCAGATTTGACTACGAAATTCCCTCCATCAGGATCCCAACAAAGGGTATCTTTGGAGTCTAGACTTAGTGGAGCAGCCCCCTTAAGATGTGAGATTAGTGACTTCCACTGAGGGACAAGGCTATGAGGGAGGTTGAGAATACTCCAATCTCCCCATTCTCCATCTCTCCAAAGAGATATGTCATCCAGAGTATTGATTCCTTTTGTTTCCATCCATCTTCTCACATCCTGAATATTTTCTTGGCAGGCTATAGGCTGTTTTCCCATTATTCTATCCTTCCATATTTTGATGAGTTTACCATTATTAGGGATCTTATAAGAGTTTTCTTTGATGAGGGAAACAATTTTTTTAATCAGATTATAGACTAGGGAGCAGGGCCTGATTAGATAACCTTTTCTCAATAAGAGATTTCTATTTTGGTTCATGTATTTTGCTTCAAGGATTTGCTTCCACTAGCTATTATATCATGTTATAAATCTCCATGTTAGTTTTGCTCCTAGAGCCAAGTTCATTATCCCTGGGAGTCTTATTGCCAACCCACCTTTCTCATATGGCAGAGTTAATTCATCCCATTTCACAAGGTTGTGCTTCTTTGTCTCCACTTTACCTCCTTGCCATAGGAACCCCCTGATTACTAGCTACATTTGTTTGTGTATACTTGCCGGGGCTAGTATTGATGCATACTGGTAAATTGGGAGAGCTGTGAGTAGGGCCTTAATTAGTACCACCCTTCCTGCCATATTGAGCCAGATCATACCCCAACTCTGAAATTTTTGTTTCATTTTCTCAATGTACTTGTTCCATATTTCGTTCTTTAAATTTTCTTTTGAGATCGAGAGTCCTAAATATTGGAAATGGTTCCATTTTTCTTGGAATGGGATTTCCAGTATTTCTGAGATTTTTTTGAGAGTATGAGGTGTGTTCCATCCAAATATTATGCATTTATGATTATTTAGTAGTCCTCCATAGGCTTCCAAAAAAATTTTTAGTACCTTTTTGATTCTTATTTCCATTATGCAAGAGGCCTCTCCCATGACCAAGGTGTCATCTGTAAATAGGGATTGGTTTATGCTTTTAACTTCAGGAGTGATTGATAATCCCATGATAGTCCTATCTTGTCTGCATTTCTCAAGACTTCTACTCAGTGATTATGCCATTATGATATATAAGAAAGGAGATAGAGGAAAACCTTGGTGAAGCCCCTCGAGCTCTGAAAATATTCACTTGGTCTTCCATTGACTAATGATGCAATCCAAGGACCCACAATACATGATTTTATTATATCTATTGCCTTTTTTGAGAAACCAAATATTTGTAGGAAAACAACAAGAAAACCCAGATTGAACCTATCAAATGCATTAGCCATGTCGAGCTTGACAATCATTCCTTTTTCTTTTTTCATAAGGCTAGAGTGCAAAGGTTCCTGCACTATTAGAATGTTGTCAAGGATTTGTCTTTTTGGGACAAATCCTCCTTGGTTTTCTAATATTATTTATGGATGCAATATTTTTATTCTATCTGCCATAATTTTTGTTATGATTTTGTAGGAGTTACACAAAGAAATGGGCCCGAATCTACTAAATGAGTTAGAATTTGACTCTTTTGGAACAAGGGCAAGGAAGGAAGAGTTTGTGTATCCTCCAACCTTGAATTTCCTAAAAATGTTTTTGATCATTCTTATCAAATATTTTTTAATAATGATTTAGTTGTTTTTATAGAGGGAAATAGGGAACCCATCTGGGCTTGGGGCCTTATTCAGATGCAAATCCCAAACAATAGCTGCAGCTTCCTTTTGTTCAACTACTCTTGTGAGTTCATTGTTTTCTGCTTCACTGATTTTCTTGGGAATATGTTGAAGATAATATTCATGCTCGTTATTTGATGCTGGGGATGATAATAGTTTTTTATAGTATCTGTAAGCCTCCTTATTTATTTCCTCTTGACCTCTGACTTCTTTGCCTTCGTTATCTTTTATAATGTCTATTTGGTTTTGATTTCTTCTTATCCTGACCGCATTATGGAAGAACACTATGTTCTTGTCTCCTTCTTTGAGCCATAGACTTAATGATTTTATCTACCACTCTTCTTCTTCCTTTCTGTTTTGTTTAGACATCTCCCAGTATGCCTATTTTTCTGCCATATGCTCTCCTGCGTTTCCTCTTACTGTTCTTTTTCCACTTGGATTCTATCATTTTTATTTTATTTATTTTATTTTTATTTTTATATTATTATTATTATTATTGTTATTATTATTTTTTTTTTTTTTCTAGATTTCTTTTTTGTGTTTCTATTTGGTTAATCCTTGCCCACTGTTTTAACTCTCTCCTCAGGGATTTTAATTTAGTTTCCCAAACATAGCTAGGAGAGCTAGTAATTGATTTTGTCCATTCTTCAACAATGATTTTTTTAACTTCTTCATTGTCGTTCCAAGTGGAGTTGAATCTGAAAAGGATTGGGCCAAGATTTTCTAACTTCCCAAGGGTGAGAGCCACCAGTTTGTGATCTGATGCTATATTGTGGATGGTTTTGGATTTAATCTCGTTGAAGGCATTGACAACTTTGTCTTGTATTAGAAATCTATCCAAACTTTCCTTTATGCCATTTTTCCCAATTCTTTTATTGCTCCATGTATACTTTCCATTTCCAGGAGGCATGTCCATTAATTTGCATGCTTCCATAATAGATTCTAACATTTCCCTATATGGATCAGCGTTGTATATTCCCCCGAATTTCTCCTATGTGCTCAATACCAGACTGAGATCTCCTCCTACTATTAAGCCTTTGATTTGGTCATTGTAATGGTTTGGGGCATAAATATTTATAATACAATATTTCTCTTTTGTTTTTCATGTTTGTTTTTATTTAGTGCAACTCTTTTTTTTGCTGAATGATCTCCCAATTTTTGGTTTTCCATAGAGTGCATATTCCTCCTGAGGCTCCGGTCTCTGGAATTGAGGTTCCTTGATAATTTAAGTTTTTCGTATCATTGTTTCCATTTCATTTTCATCTGTCTTTGTCCCTTGAATCATAAAGATATCTTATTTCTCTGAATTTATTAAATATTTCATTGCCTTAAGTTTTGGCATATTTCCCATTCCTCTGCAATTCCTTTGCCACATCTTCATCTCTAATTTCTCTGTTGGTTTTTCTACCTACCCTTTTAGGGTGGTCAAGAGAGGAGAGGATATATTTGGAGAGGGTATGAGTGATTATTCGGTTGAAGGAGGAGAGGTGAGGGATTTGAGAGGGGATAAGTGAGGAAGGGGAGGGTTTAGAGGGGAAGGTAGAATAGGGGGACATGAAGGGGGAAGGGAGGGGAGATCATGGTCTGTAAGAGAGACAAAGAGATTGGAGACCAAATGATCCGAAAAGGGGGGAGGGATTGAGGATGGGGGGAGGGGGGCAGAGGGGGGGGGGGTCATTAGATGAAATAATCCTGGAAGGGGGAGGGGAGCAAGGGGGGGGGGGGGGTCATTAGATGAAATAGGCCTAGAAGGGGGAGGGCAGGGGAGATCATGGTCTGCAAGAGAGATAAAAAGATTAGAGACCAAAAGCTCTAAAAATGGGGGAGGGATTGAAGACGGTGGGAGGGGGGCAAAGGGAGGGGGGGTCATTAGATGAAATAGGCCTTGAAGGAGAGGATGAGGGGGAAAGGCGGGGGAGGGTCGAGGGAGGAAGAATGGAAACTGAAGAGGGTTTGGGTTTGGTTGCTGACTTTTTCTTCTTGACCTGCTCCCATTTTGGTTCTTGGTTTCTATTTCTTCTGTTTCCTGATTTTTAGTACATCTATTTTCAAAATGACCATATTCATGACATACCTTACATTTGAATGCAATTTGTTCGTAGTATAGCTTTTGAATGTGAACCCAACTATCCACTTTGATCTTGACTACTTCTGGAAGTCCTTTCCCCAGATCTACTTCTACACATATTCTTGCACAGGCATGCATGTTTTCCTTTGGCTCACTTCTGTCGATATATTTCCCCATTGCATTTCCTATTGCTTTAACAGATTCATCTCCCCAACAATGTAGAGGAAGATGGGGAAGCCTCACCCATACTGGCACTACATTTGGCATGTCCAACTTTCCTCTTGAATCCATGAAATATGGCCCGTTTATGAAGATTAAATCTATGTCCTCTTTCGTTTCAAAGTGGAAGGTAAAATATCCTCTTCCACAAAATCTGATGGAGATTTTCCCCATGATAGATGAGGCCCAGTTTCTTTCTACCCATTTGAGGACCAAATGGGGAGAGGGCTAGAGACCAGTAAACTAACCCACTAAACCTCGTTCAGAGAGGGACAGAGCTGCGCAGTGAGGAAGAGAGGGAGGGAGAATTATTTCAGGTATTTCATCAGTTTTCTTAAAAAACTTTGATATGGACGATCTAGGATGAGACAGTCCCAAGGAGGAGAGCAGAGGGGCTTCCGTATTTTCTCCCAGCTGAGCTGAAGCTATGGTAGATGAGGAGGAGGCTTCGCATGTTCCATCACGTACCAGTTGAGGGCAGCAAGCCTCGGGAGCCGAAGGGAAGAGTCACACTCAGAGGTTGAATTTGTCAAGGCAGGAGTAGAACAAACATGTGGGTATGACTTGAAATATATAATATGTTATGATTGTAAGAAGTTTGGGCATATAAAAAAAGAATGCAGGAACAAGGCTATGGATTGCTGTAAACAATATGGTAAGAAATCAAATAAGCACATTTATATCAGAAAATTTGAAAAAGATGATTCCACCCAGAATCAAGAAAAGGAAGATTAGATAAGGTGTGATATTGCTCTCTTCTCAATGCTCATTTGAGGACGAAGATGATAATGGATGTAGTCATCACATGACTAGAGAAAAGAGAAAAATCGAGTCTCCAATGAAGAACCATTGATCTAATAATGAGATCTAAGATAATTAATAAGGTATTACAGACTCATGTGCTTAGATGTGCCTATGTTATTTTATGCAATGGATCGATAAGATTGTGAAATACATAGACAATGAAGTAGTAAACAAAAACATAATAGAAAACACATAACACAACAAATTTAATGAGGAGTTCACCCAATACTCCTGGGCTACATATCCTGGTCTAGCCTTTAGTGGTGACCTCTCTATTGTGTCTTCAAAAAAGAGTTTAACAACAGTGAGCTCAATTTGAGCCTCACACAACAGATACAAAACAATAAGGCTTTACTTGGATCCCCCAAGTCTCTTCTGAGTACACAGACTCCCCTCATTGGCTCTCTGTCTCTGTTTCTCTATCTCAGCACTGCCTTCAATACTTCTTGCCTCTGCTTGCTCTCTGTTTGTCACTTTAAAGCCAATTTGCATTGCATGTTCGTTTCTCCTTCTCGTCTTTCTGTCTCCTAGCCTCTGTCTGCTCGAATCCCTCTTCTAGCGTTACACAATCATTGCATAACACATTAAGGGGAGGTGGCCACCTATTCTGTAATGTAAGAGTGCCTCAGGCCTTTGGAACCCCTGAAACATCCACTCTTTTTTAACACAGAGAAATATATTCGAAACTGAGAAAATCCGCCAACGCACTATGTATTGGACTTCAAAAGTCCTCAAATCCAGTCTATACTCTTATCGGGTCCGCCCACAAGTCGCTGTCGCATATCGCAATGGCTTGTTCCTTTCTATTTAAAAAAATACATTAAATATGTGAAAATAATGTGAAAAATGGCTTCCTTTGGACTTGAAACAATATAGATTTTCATTCCTGAACCCTTTTGGATCTGGTTTATCGCATCAACGCTTTATCCCTCGCATTTTGTTTAATAAACGAAACTGTGAAAGTACATTAAAAATGGCCTTTCTACGGATCTGAAACTTTATCGCATCCCGTTTGTAATTCTATCGGGTCCAGCTGTCGCGTATATATATATATATATATATATATGTGTGTGTGTGTTCGCCCTTCTGCATGGCTCTGATGCAACTTTGCGATGCGACTTGTTGTAGTCGCAAGTCGCATGGGCCCCGGGTCGTGGTGAGTGTTGCTATTTTAATCCGTCGATGTGATATGGCGGTGCAACTGGGCCATCGATTTGCATGCTTGATCGATGGTCCTCGTTGACCTCGTCGATGGCTATCGCAACACACATATGATCTCCACTGATATCCGCCAATTGCTGCTGTCGATTGCAATTCTCTGATCAGATCTAGATCATTGATCGGCCAGATCTAACGGCTACTGTGAAAAGTTTCCGATAACCCATTTTTCCACTGTTTCTTCATAATTTTGGCTGCCGATAGTGTTTTCCCTGTTTTTGAAGGTACCGCTCATGCGATTGTTTTGGTTTTTTAAACGCTTTTTAAGAAGATTTTAAGGCTTAGAGAGTATTCTAGGATCCATTTGGATCAACCATCATGGTAATGATGTTCCTGGAACTGATGTTTCAAAAAGCGTTCTAGGATCGGGTACAGTCAGAACAGACTCAAGAGGAACTGAAATTATGAAATTTCAGTGTTCCAATTTTCATACACAGATATTATGAAGAAAATCCATGTATATACATGAGTGAGAAACTGCACAGTCACGTATATGTGGGTTTGATGAAGAAGCAGTGGGACAGACTCAGAAACAGGGTCTGATATGGTTCAGAGAATTATCAATTTTCTTTTCTATATTGATGGTTGATGATTACAATTTGTGGATATTATTTAGAAGTGCTTTTGACCCTCATAATTTGTTTTTGAATTGATGTATAACTGGTTGATGATAATGCCTTGATGATTCTTACATATATATGCAATGATCAAATCTGACAGTGAATAGTTGGCACAGGTTCAAGGGGAGAATATGCTATGCTTCTAATAATGCATTGTTGGCATTATGTTTAGAAGTCTTTGGTACATAATTATTCTTATCAATGGTGAGGATGCTTATGTTGTTGAAATGTTTAAATGATGCATCATGCTATGCTGTAGTCATGAATTTCCTATGATGAAATCTCAGATGATACTTTGCTTGAGCCACTTAGTTGTTTTGATGCTTCTGATCAGATTTGTGGATGAATCTTTTGATGATGCATATAGTTATGTTGCTTACATGGTGATCTTCATAAGTTCAAGGAGAAGAACAAATATTGAGTACACATCTTCATTATTTGATGATGAGTAAGTGTCACTCATTTCTATTATGTTGCTGCCATCATGCCTTCAAAACATGCATAGATTTCATATGGTGCAGTTATGAATGAGGATTCCTATAATTGTTGGATCTCACATGGTATATTATGTTGACACCTAATCCTCACGATTGGGTGAATTTATGTAAATAGTTAAATTAGGAATGTGAACAGTCATGAGGAGATGAACTGAGCAGTCACACCCTTTTGTATATAACAATAACATACCTAATGAAATAAATCGAATCAGTTTTACTGCCTATTGGAGTTACTGCCTGGCCTGACATGGTATCAGAGCCAGTTCTCAAAATAGTTGTAACTCCCTTCATTTTTGCTGCTGTGGGCTGTACGCTGGTCTGTCATATGCATTCCTATTCCTAAACGCTGTCCTGACAGAGTCTGAATGCTGTCCTATTCCTAAACGTTCACCTGAGCACTGCCCTGTCTGAGTGCTATCATAAAACGTTCACCTGAACGCTGTCTTGACCTGAGCACTGTCCTGACCTGAGCACTCTCCTGTCTGACTGTTCAGTTCATTGACTGTTCAACGTTTAAAAAAAAAGAGGGCGTTATTGCACCTGCGCCTCCATTGCATGAATTGTATTCACATGATTATTCTGTCCTGTCTGTGTGGATCCCCAGCATCTCCCGCTCGCTGTAGGTTCTATTGAACAGAACCAAGGACTCCCACCTCACTACATCCTGTAAAGTCTGCGTTTTTAACGCTGCTGGATTTGTTTGTCTCAAATTCATTGCATGTCTTGGGCGACTGAAAGCTGTCATGCAATCTGAGGGATTCGATCACTTGAAATGTTCTATTTGAGCTTTTGGAAAGCATTGCGAGAGTCAAGAAAATTTTTGACATGGTATAGTAACGCTGCTGAAGAACGCGTTAAACGGTGTATTTGTGTTGAGTTTGATTCGCTGGATTCAAAGTCCAGTGTGCGTAGCGGAATGGTGTGTGTGCCCAGGTCTCAGCGAAATGGTTATGAACGCTGCTTACGCTAAGTCTTGAGCTGGTGCGGTGAGCGTGGACACTTCTCTGGCGAACCGAGACCTCGCTCTATTCCAAAGATCTTGTGAGGTTCTGCACACATTTCGAATTTATTCTTTTCCTTTTGCCGTTGCTCGAGGTCTGAATAATAGAGTAATATTAAAAATTGTTTGAATGGGATGCATTACTCCACGATTAAATTGAAGTTCATGGCTGTGTGTTGAACGTTTTGGAGGATTGAACATTGTTAAACGCTGCATGTTGATGTGAATTGTGGGTCTTGGCTCCTTTTGAGACACGGTGAACACTACACTAATTTTGAAACACGGTGAACGCTACCTGAAGCGGAATTCTATTCACATTATATGAATAGTGTTTGGATGGTCTTAATGCACTTTGTATATAATGTTTGGTGAAGATCTTTAGCGCAGCGGAATTCTGTTCATGCCTTCCAATGATCAATAGTATATCAATAGCGTTTGGATGGTTTTAATACACTTTGTATATAGTGTTTGTTGTGGTTGCTGGGATATATATATACCACGCTGTTGGGCTACCATAGTGTTGTTTTTTTTATAAAACTGTTTTCAAAGTGACTAACATAGTTAACGCTCTTGCGTTTGACTGTGTTTAATATATTATTTGAGGCTAGAATACATTTTGATATCAGAATCAATTTTCTTTTAGCAGTAGAAGTATTTTTTACAGCTCTTGGATTTTACAATGCATTCAATCATATCTATGGTGGGAATAGTTCTCACTGGCAAGGAGAACTATCCTGAATGGTCCCGGATGATAAAACACACCCTCATTTTCAATGAGTTGTGGAAAGGAGTGTGTGTCGGAGAAGGAGACAATGACCCAGTACAACCTACCTCAGACAAAGAGCTCGTCATTTGGGAAAACAAGAACAACAAGGCTTATGCATTAATTGTAGCATCTGTAAATGAAGAGGTGAGTCACCATATTTCGTCATATTCAACTGCCTTTGAAGCTTTACAAAAGCTGAATAACTCTATGACTCACATTATGCACTTGAAGTCATTCAACTCATGATTAAACTCTTCACTCTTGAACTGCAAAATAATGATCCTCTTGCTCTTGCATCTAAAGTAAAGTCTATAATGCATGATATCAAATATACTAAGGTTGAATTGGATATTCCTCTTATTGCTTTTCTCAAGGCACTTTATCCTACTTACTCCAATTATATTGAGTCATTGCAAGCAAATGGAAATCTCAACGATATAACCTTTGCCTCTCTTGTGAAAACGTTTGCTGAAAGAGAGAAAGCTTTTGGAAAGAAGACAGTCCCTGAATCTTCTAAAGAGACTGTGTGCCTTGCCCATAAATAAAAGCATCCTGCTCAAGATTCTACAAGAGGAAGAGGTGGACGAAGAGGAAGAGGAAGATATTTTAGAGGCAGGGGGGGCAGACATTCTCAAGGAGAAAAGGCAGATCTGCACTGCATTCGCTGCAAAAGAAATGGATCACATGATGCCTCTACATGCAAGCTACCATGGGACAAAATTGAGCAGAAAAGAAACCAATAGAAAGGTAAAACTAATGATACAGACAAAGGTAAAGCACCTGAATCCGCTCACTATATTGAGGCACAATGTAACATTGGAGTAAATGAAGATTTGTTTAATGCTTCACTTACTTCCTGGAAAAATGATTGGTTGCTTGATTCAGGATCAACCTGTCACATGACTCATAGAAAAGATTTTTTTGAAGATTTCACTGACAATGTTGATGGAGCAGTATACTTTGCAGATCAATAAAAAATCAAGCCATCAGGGCTTGGCACAATCAGGCTTAAACTGCCTGGTCTTCCAGACTTTCTTCTGGATCATGTTCTATATCTCCCACAGCTCAAGAGAAACTTGCTGTCCTTGGTCCACATCCGCCAGCAAGGTCACTCCATTCATATGTTTGATGGCAAGCTTGAGGTAAGAAAAGCATCTGACCACTCACTTGTCATGAGGGGAATAGAAGAAGAAAGGCTTCTTAAGCTGCAAGGAACATCTGCTCATGCACAACATTTCTCATACAACTTTCATCATGAAGAAGGTACACTTCCATCAAGTTTATTATGGCATGCTAGATTTGGACATTTAAACTATGACAGTCTCCGCTTATTGAAGAAAAATATGTTGCTCGTTTGCCTACAATTCCTAGGAAACTTAAGCAATGTGATGCTTGCATTCTAGGAAAGCATAGCAAACAGTATTTTCATGATTCACATTCAAGAGCACATAGGAAGCTTGAACTCATTCATTCAGATTTATGTGGTCTAATGCCTGTTCCTTCTGCAAATGGAAATAAATATATCATGACATTTATTGATGACTACACCAAAATGTGTTGGGTTTATTTATTGAAGAACAAATTTGATGTTTTTCAAACATTCAAGAATTTTCATAAATGGATTGAAAATGATGCACAATCTCATATTGGGTCTATTCGCACTGATAATGGAAAAGAATAAAAATCAAATGAATTTGAAAACTATCTTCGCCAACATGGGATCAAACATCAAACAACTGTGCCTTATAATCCCCAACAGAATGGTGTAGTTGAAAGAATGAATAGAAAAATCTTGAATATGGTACGATCCATGCTTTTCTTCAAAAATGTAAAGATAATGTTTTGGGCTGATGCTGTTCTATGTGTTGCATATATAAAGAATAGATGTCCATCTAATGCTATAAGAAACAAAACTCCTTATGAAATGTGGTATGGACATGTTCCTTCGGTAAAACATCTGAGGGTCTTTGGTTCCACCTGTTATGCTTTGATACCAAAGGTACATAGAAACAAACTTGGTGCTAGAAGTCGTAAGTGTATTTTCCTGGGGTATTCAAACACCTCCAAAGCATACCGCCTCTATGATGAAGTAAATAAAAAGTTTGTTGTATCTAGAGATGTAATTTTTCTTGAATCATCCAAATCTGACAATGTTGTTGAGCGGCAACTTGATCGCTTGGATAGATTCGCAAAAAAAAAATCATTTCAAGAATTTGATAATCAGATTCCACATCTTGAAGGGGGGATTCCTATTCTAGATCAACATGTGGAATCTTCTTCTGAAGAACACTCTCCCCCGAATGAAACTCCAACAACGGATGATGCTTTAAGTGATGTAATTGATAGAATTGGGAGACTCAATCTTGATTTAGTCCCAACTCAATCAACAGAGTAGCCTGGACCATCTCAGAAATGTCCCCCAAAGTGGCTGACAAAGACACTTGAAAGTGTTCATCCTGATGAAATTGGAAAAACAGGAACCAGAAATTCAAACCGGCAAAATGGAGGTGATGTAGATGACTCTAATTCACCTGTTGATATGGATGTTTCTTATGATTGTGAATTGAAATTGTCTACAGATTTTGAACCAACTTCCTTTAAAGAAGTTGCTTCTCATGATGAATGGAAAGAAGCAATGCAAAAGGAGTATGATGCCCTCATAAAGAACGACACTTGGAAGCTGGTTGATCCTCCATTTGGAACCAAACCAATTGGCTGCAAGTGGGTCTACAAGAACAAGTACAAAGCTGATGGCTCACTTGACAAGCACAAAGCTAGGCTTGTGGCAAAAGGTTTTGCACAGAAGGAAGGGGTCGATTATGAGGAAACTTTTCCCCCACAGCAAAATGGGCCACCATCCGGACACTCTTTGCACTAGCAGCTCAGAACGGTTGGAAAGTCCATCAAATGGATGTAAAAACTTCCTTCTTGAATGAAGATCTAAAAGAGAATGTTTTTATGTCCCAGCCTGAAGGATTTGCTGTGAAAGGACATGAACATAAAGTATGCAAACTTGTGAAGTCCTTGTATGGCCTCAAACAAGCACCGCGAGCTTGGTATGAAAAATTAACTGAGCATATTCTGAAACTCAACTTCAATCATTTTGATCTTGATGATGCAGCTTTATTTGTCAAGAAAGTTGGCAAAATAGTTGTATATCTTGTGGTATATGTAGATGATCTTTTAATGACAGGGAACAATGAAAGCTACATTGCATCCATAAAGAAGGAATTGGGGAAAAGTTTTGAAATGACTGATTTGGGCTATGTTCATTACTATCTTGGAATTGAAGTAACCCAACATCCAAACTCCATATTTCTTTCTCAAAAGAAATACATTGGAGATTTGTTAAACAGATTTGGCATGACAGAGTGCAATCCTCTTACTACTCCAATGGAACAAAACTTAAAGCTCACATCTATTGAAGGAAAGGAATTTGAGGATGCAACAAAGTATAGACAGCTTGTAGGAAGTCTCAACTACCTTACTACTACCAGACCAGACATTTCATTTGTTGTTGGAATCCTCTCCAGGTTTATGCAAAAGCCTTGCGAGGGACATTGGTCTGCTGCAAAAAGAGTTCTAAAGTACTTGAAGGGAACTCAAGACTTTGGAATCAAGTACACATAGGTGGATGACTTCAGATTGATCAGATACTATGATCCAGACTTCGATGGAGACAAAGAAACTGGGGTATCTACTTCAGGATATGCTATGAGTCTTGGATCAGGAGCTATTTCCTGGAGATCACGCAAACAATCAGTTCCAGCAGATTCCACAACAGAAGCAGAATACGTGGCAACAACTGAAGCAACAAAAGAAATTGTGTGGCTCAGGAAAATTCTTGAAGATTTGCAGGTAAAACAAGTACAATCAACTCCACTCATGATTGACAACACCTCTGCAATAAAGTTGGCCAAGAACCCAAAGTTCCATGATTGAACAAAGCACATCAATACTAAATATCATCTGATCCGACATCATGTTGAGGCCAAAACAATCCATCTCCGTCATTGTTCCACAAATGAGCAAATTGCAGACATCTTCACCAAAGCGCTTGGAAGAGAAAAGCTTGAAAGATTCAGAATGATGCTTGGACTCACCAACATCCCTTCAGATTAAGGGGGGGGGGGGATGTTGACACCTAATCCTCACGATTGGGTGAATTTATGTAAAAAGTTAAATTAGGAATGTGAACAGTCATCAGGAGATGAACTGAGCAGTCACACCCTTTTGTATATAACAATAGCATACCTAATGAAATAAATCGAAGCAGTTTTACTGCATATTGGAGTTACTGCCTGGCCTGACATATTAATTGAGAATTGTTGATCTTGATGGCATCAAGAAAGTTTGACAAATGACCGTGAGCTCATGGTTTTCTTTTCTCATCGATGAGAAGCTAGATATATATTTCTATCTCTATGTTGGATACATAGATGATTACTTAAGTTGTAATGTTGGTATAAAATATCCTCTTGTATGAAGAAAATTGGCCAAGAGAATGGAGTTATTGCAGGTTTCATGAAGACATAGCTATTTGGAGACATGGCTTAATTAGTCACATAATGATGATGACTTCTTACTTTATGATGATAGGTTTGATACTCACATATGTTGATTATCATGGTTGATGCTTATTAGATGTGGGATGTTAGAAAACTCCCTTGTGATGATACATAGTTGATATATTGCGGTTTCTTGTGGAAAGATCATGGATTTCTTGCTACGATGATGATGTTATGGTCATAGATGATGACTATGTTGGTTTCACACATATATGATATGATGTGAATGGTTTTGTATTATTGCTTGAAGATATGGCATATGCTTAGTTGATTCATGGAAGACCACATTAAGGCTTTTCTGATAAGGAAACAAAGAAAGTTGATCTTGATAAATATCAAGAGGATGAGTTGATATCTATATACGACATACTTTGTCATAGGTTGATGATATTAAAGTCACATTGTCTTATCTTACGAATTGATGATGGACATATAAAGGTTGTTACTCTTGATGCTGCTGACAATGGTGTAGATCATATATCGTGTATGGTAGATGCTGATAATTATCATGATCTTGTTTAGGTCTTTGGTCTTTGTTATAAATGTCATGTATATCATTTGATGTAAAGGTTATGTAAAGACCTAAGATGTAATAATTGTCATATTTAGTCATGTATGGACTTTTGAGATCATCTCAAATATGTAATCCCACTTGGTTGGGTGGATGAGTCAAATATGTATCCCCACTTGGTTGGGAGATTGATGTATGTATGAGTCATTGGTGATAGGAATGTCATACTCACATAGTTGAGTTATAGAGTCATGTTATTCTTTTGAAGAATATTTCTGTAGACTCTGCATGTGCTAAGGGGGGAGCATGGACAATATAGTGCATCTTAGCATGTTCTCAGGGGGAGTTTGATCAGAGTTTTCAGCATGTGCCTAGGGGGAGCATGATCAATGTTCATTTTCAGAATTTCAGATATGGAATTCTTCATTTAACATTGGTCAACCCTTTTCCCTTGATGTCAAAGGGGGAGAGTAGCTTGGTGTTTGGAGAGTATCTTGATGTTATAAAAAGCTTGGTGCTTGTCTTGATGTTATTTACAGGTTGTGGTGACCAAACACCAAAATTGTTGCCATCAATTCCAAAGGGGGAGATTGTTGGCATTACGATGCATGTGTTGTCCTTGATGGCAACTCACTTGTAACAAAATAAGTATATGGTAACTAGATGAATCTACAGGTAAGATTAGAGGTGACAGAATGATGGAACAATAATGGGTCAAAGGTTTACGAATCAGAATCAAAACCTTGATACAAGAAATTGTTGGTATTATGAATTTGGTGTTGTCCTTGATAGAAACCTACCTGATGAGTTGTCCTTGATGACAACCTATTTGATGAATGGAATACTTGATAATGTATAAACAAGATGTAACATAATGCATGGAATTTTTGTTTACAAATGTGACAAAATGCAGGGTAGTTAATAGGAATCAATTCAGAAATGATAAAGTGATGGAAACTCACATTGTAACAAGTCAATTCAAAGGTAATAGAGTAATTGTTGGCTGCATGAGGCCTAACCCAGGTTCAACGTTAATTAGCCAAACAAATCCCTACACTATTGGCCCTTTCGGCATCAGTGTGTGGAGCGCGAACCGATGTCTCACCTGAGGCAGTATGGGGGGATGCTAGAACCAAGTTTCCACACCCTAAGATGGTCGTGATGCTAGTTTATACCTTCTTTTCCTGATTTCACACAGATCATTAAGTTCTAGGGCTCGGTCAGTCTAGCCCTTTATTCCGCCCTTGAGTACATTCGCAAAGGAGGGAAATTGACCTTTGCTCAACCCTAACTTGCGGTCTAGGTACTTTCATGTTGCTACGAATCGTATTGTACAATTTCCCATGTTATCTTAAGTGTTTTACTTATCTTACTAAACAATCACAGTTAGCACTGTGTAATATGATATTCTTACTTGTTTTTGATTAACTAATATAGTCACATACATTCACGCATCACATAAACATTGTAAATTAAACCCAAAACGTAGTATAACCAGATGCATTAACAGGAAATAAAGACACAAAAATTGTAGAATACTTCTCTTTATTGATACCTTCAGATCATTATAGAATCTACCTGCCCTATGCACATAGCTGCAAGGGTCCACGCACTCAGCTGTGGACTTCTACCCTAGGCCTTTACGCACTCAGCTGCATAGCCTCTACCTATGCTAAGACCCAAAACTTAGACTTCTATACCAAGACTCTAAGCCTTGTCTTCCAATTCCCAAAAACTTATCACTACTTAGAGCTTACTTACTTCGATCTTTTTATACAATCCCATGGTCTATGGACCATGGGTAGATATTTATAGATGACTTTACACTTTACAAAATAAGGGCGGACAACCCTTTATGACTCATGACACCTTTGCGCTCCGCGACCACAAAATGCGGAGACTTTACAACTTTATTACAAAATTTGACCCAAAACATGGGCTTTTAGCCCAAAACTATCCTTGGGGGATCCCGTTCCCAACAGGCCCCCAACACAGACATTGTGACTTCCCCTCGAGTCACTCTGTGGGCATGGAGATCTTTGCACGAAGACCTCCCAGCTCAACCTGTATGACCGCAACCTCGGCAGTGCACTATGTGGTCGCCTGCTTTGCTTCTTCAACCATCTGCTCGGTCACTGATCTTGAATTGTCGGCCTAAAGCTTTTGCTGAGTTGCTTGCAGAGTCGCAAGCTTCCCTTCAATAGAGGCTGTGACCATGTAAGCCTCATCCAACCAGGGCTTCAGTTGCGCCTTCAGCACTACCTCCTTGTGTTGCACTGTATCTACTTGTTCTTTCAATTGCTTGGCCTCATGCAACTTTTCTAGTCTATGCGTGAACGTGATGGTCCATGCTGTGCCTTTTACCTCGTCATAGCACTGCTGCAGTTCTCACGTGTTTGTCTCCAGCCACTGAACATTAGGGTCCCCCTGCAGGCTCATCAGGACCTAGAACGACAGTTCAAAAAGTTGTGTGCAGTCTGCTATTGCACTGGCGACCACTGCTATAGCCTCTGTGAAAACGGTTGCACAATGCTCCTTTACTTCTGGTGGAGTTGAAGGTTGGGCCTTCAACTATAATTTAGTAATATGTAGGTTCAAATCCAGCTGAACTTGAGCCATCTCTATGCGAGCATCGCGCACCCCTGTAGCTAGCTTGTGGACATGCACCTCGACCAGTTCTTCCTTAGGAATGGCCAACTCCGGGACCATTCGGCATGCCTCCTCCATGACCTGAATTATACACTTGTTGTGGTCGGTTACTTCGGTCATGATGACAATGGTAGAGTCTCGCTATAGGTCCATCTTCTGATTGTTAAGCCTCTGCTTGCTGATCACCTGTAGAGCACAGTGTTCATGGGCCCTCAGCTTTCCAATCACTCCATCCTGCAATAGGTGGAGCGCCTCGCCAGGGAGCACTGCCAAGTTCAACCCTGCTCCCTTGAGGGCGCTAACAGTGGGCCTGTCAGCTTCATTCTCCATGGTCAGTGCTCCATCGGGCAACACTATTGCATTGGATACCTTCGTGCGCAGCATCTTGATAGCTTCTAAAGTGACGATAGTGAGGCTGGTGAACACCGTGCTAGCCTGTGACGCGTGGGTTTTCAGCTCCTACAGACCTGTCTGGATGGTCCCCAATATTAGTTGATGTTGCTGCTCAAACTGTTGTAGGGCCTCTGTGGTGACATCTCACACTGTGTCTCCAATGTCGTGCAAATCACCCTCTATGAGGGTGATTGGGTCCAACGATGTCTTAGTGGCCTTGGACTTCTTCCTCGACCCTCCTTTCTCTTATTCCCTTATATGGTTGATGTAGGCAGACATTTCCTATGGGTCAATGTTGTGCTACTTTGTCTGCTCGTCCGTCTCTTCCTCTATCCCGAGCGAACGCCACCTCGTGCATTTGTCAGAGCCCCGCTCTGTTCCACTTGTTTGCTTCTTCGTCTGTTGAGTAGCATCGCGCTTCACTTGGGCCTTGTTAGTGACCTCCTTCTTCCTCTTCTTAGTCAGCTGTGCCTTCTTGAGCTTGGCCTCCTCCTTCTTGCTCTGCATGACAGACTTGCTCTCCCCCACCACCAAGTCTGATGTAGTGCACCACTCTACCAGCCAGCGATCAAGTATTGCATCAATGGCATCATCTGTTGCCAAGTAAGGCAAGTCATACCATGTCTACGTAGGGTCCTTCCGTGCCCTGATTGACACGTGGTGAAACTCTTCCTTGAACTCCGCGTAGCACTGTAGATTGGAAAACACAGTTGGCGACAACCACGGTTTGCGATTGATGGCCATGCAGATGTTCATCTCCATCAAGATCCAGAATATCTTGCTGTCCTTGATGTGTTGCGCATCCTTGGTCGCCCACAGCGAAGCGTACTTCACTACTTCTGGTAGGTCTGACATGACTGAGGGGAATTGACTGTACTTTGGAGACTCCCATGTTCCCAGCACAATAGATAGCAAGAGCCATGCGTAGTGGAAAGTCTTGCTGAGCTCCTATGCCTCGCAACACTTCGCAAGGAACTCACCACAAAGATAGTGCGCCTAATTGAGTTGGACTCCTTCGGCACACTGAGCTGCTAGCACGACGACAGGTGCAGGAACCTCATCTGCGTGAAATTTCTTCATCACCTTCCAGGCCAAAATCTGCATGGCCTCCTTTACGGTAGGGTCACTAATACTTGATATGGCATATCCACACGGCTTCACAAGCTTAAGTTTCTCCTTCACGGCCTCCGCGAGGGCCTACTCGCCACTTTTTCCACCAAACATCATGGCCAGATTTTATCCTATGTAGGGCAGCAGCATGATCTTGTGGATCAATCTGTCGATGATGGGTATTGGCTCCTCCAACCACAGACACCCATCATGCACCAAGCATAGCAGCTTCTTGATGACCAATACTATAATCGGGGTGCGGTTGTAGTGCGACACCCATAACAGGTTGAGCAGACCTACCTTGTTTACTCCCTTGAGCCAGTTACATGGCTCCAATGCAGTCATCTCGGTGGTTGTGTCAATAATGTTGCGCATTAGCTGCTCGGTCACCAAGTGTGGGAAATTCTCATGGTCAGCTAAGTCTCAATCTTCGAGCTTTAAAAGAGGAACCTACCCTAAGTGCGGTCCTTCAAAAACAATCTCATCAGAAAACAGAGGGGTTTGCAAGGGGACCTTGCTCTCGTCGATATATTTTGTCACCTTGGTCTTGCCCTTGCATGGAGGGACATACTCAGGCAACTGAATGATAGGGTCAGCACCATGGACTTCAACTTCCTCCACGTCTATCCCCACATCCTTGTCATCCATTGGGATGTCTTTGATTTATTCCTCCTCCAGCTCCAGATTGATGGCTTTGCCCTTTTCCTGTGCGGTGGGCTTGTCCTTTGGTGGGTTTCTTCTCGGCGATGCACACACCAGTATTGCAGGTTGCTTGCCTTTCTTATCCTTCACGCTCTCCTTGGTTGGGGTCAGCTTTAGTCTAGGTGTCCGTGGTGATTTGGGAACTTCAGCTAAGACTTCAACAACCTCTGGAGCAACTTCCTCTGCCTCCATAACAACTTCGGGCACAACCTCCTCGGCTGTCATTGCTTAGGTATCCATAGCTTCTGTGGGTGCCAACATGATGTTCTACAATAACTCTTATGTCGCCTTTGGCAAAGTCTCAAATAGTGAACTGGCTATCAGAGCTTCGAAGTTCTCGTGGTTCATGTGCGCCTGAGAGCTCAACAACTCAATTCTCAAAATTCCAAGTATTTTTTGCTAGGTAGCCACCTATAATTTATAGGGAATTTTGAATTCAAATCGACCATTCCCCCCACATTTGGTTGATTAATGCTGGATTGGCAGCAGATTTTCAAGGATCTGACCCATAAATTTTGTCTTAAATATCATCCTTCCACTCCATTTGGCCGCATTTCTACCGTCAAATCATGAACAATGACTTTAATGGTCACTTTCTGGCCGACTTGCATGATTTCTCCCTAGGTAGCACAGTCCCTTTCGCATTGCCGCGAACCCTGTGACACTTCCTTGCTTTTCACAATCCTCCAATCGCATAGCTCCCCAACCCGGGCAGTGTAGTTTATAGTCCTGTGCCTCCTTTCAGCTGCCTGAAGCGCTAAGACTGTGCTACCTTCATATAGTCACATGGTCAGACCATCGGTGTATGGCTTCAATCTGCTTCCATTGATCTTTCCTCGGAAGGGATCTCCATTCAATTTAACCAACTGAACTGCTCCACCATTGGTAATATCCTTAATGACATAGGGCCCTAACCAGTGCATTTTGAATTTCCCTGGAAATTTATCAAACTTGTTGTCATATAACAAAACCAGGTCATTTACCTTAAAGGTGCGGATCTTAATGTGCCGATCATGCCATGCTATTTTGCGCTGATTTTGGACCTGTTGCTGAAATCTAGCTAGAAATATCTCTTCCTCAAGCTCAACCAGTTGCGCGAGCCTCTCTTCCAGGGCTCCATGATCCGTCATACCCATGAGTGCCACTATGCGTAGACTAGGCACAATGTATTCCATGGTCATCACTACTTCAACGCCATAGACAAGCCTAAAGGGCGTCTGTCCAGTCAACTTCTTGCATGTCGTCTGATAGGCCCATAGTACTGCGGGTATGCGCAGGTCCCAATCAATTCGTTGAGCATTGCAAACCTTGGTCAACACATTTTCCAAGACCTTATTGAATGCTTCCATCATCTCATTAGCATGCAGGTGATAAGGCGTGCTCTTTTGGTGATATAACTGAAATTCCTCTATTAGCGCACTGATTGTTTCATTTAGAAAGTGTGTACTGGGATCACTCATCAAAATCTTTCTACACCCAAATCGCGTTAGTACATACTCAAAGAGGAACTTCGCAGCAGTCGCACCTGTGCAATCCCTCACAGGCCGTGCCTCTGCCCATCAAGTCAAATACTCCATCGCGGTGATAATGTACCGCGCTCTCGTCTTCTTACCTTGGGGATGAATGGGTCCCACAAAATATATCGCCCATTTTTCAAAGGGTTGTAACATCACCTATGGATTCAGAGGTAGATCATCTCTCTGCGATGGCCTGCCCATCCTTTGACACACATCGCATGCCTTGTAGTAAACTTTTGAATCCTAATGGAGGGTTGGCCACCACAACCCTGTGCGTATAATCTTCTGCGCAGTCGCTCTCCCTACATAATGACCTCTCGCGGTGCCCCCATGAGCATCCATGAGGGTACTGCTCTTTTCAAACTCCAGTACATATCGTTGCAATATTTCATTAGACCCCATTTTGTACAGATGCCCAACAATGACAGAAAAGTCTACCACGCACACCACTAACTCCTTCTTCTATTGGATGGTGTAACCTTTCGGGGCAGTTCTTGTCATTAGGAATTGTATGATATCTTCAAAATGACTATCTGTGATGCACACAGCAAATAGCTATGCGTCAGGTAATCCCTCCTCCAAATTAGTGGGCTCTTCCCCTGTTTCGATGCACGACAGATGGTCTGGTCTCACGTTTAGTTATCCAGGCTTCACAATAACTTCAAAATCATACTCTTGGAACAATAACAACCACCTATAGATTCTCTCCCCCAACACAGGCTTATTGACCAGGTATTTCAATGCAGAATGATACGTATACATCTTAAAATGTCCACCCAACAAATAGTGTCTAAACTTCTAGAGCATGTATACCATGGCTAACCCCTCGCGCTCAGTGGTGGAATAGTTCTTCTCAGCCTTGGATAACCTTCTGCTCGTGAGCGCTATAAGATGGTCCAATTCTCCTCTACCAGCCTATGTTAGTACTTCTCCCAATGCTATATATGATGCGTCGACATGTACATGAAACTCCTTCCAATCCGGGAAGACTAAAATCGGCGCGGTGACCATATTTTCTTTCAATACATCTAAGATTTTCTTACAGTCCTCGTTCCAGCAGAATGTGACATCCCTTTTCAAGAAATTCTCCATAGGCACGGTGATCTAGGCATAGCCCTTGATAAACTTCCTATAATACCTAATATGTCCTAAGGTTGCATGCAACTGTTTCACACTCCTCGGCACTTCCAAGTTAAGTATCACCACGATCTTCACAGGATCTACCATCAGTCATTGTCTACAAACTACATGACCCAACAGAGTCCATTGAGCACGATATGGTACCTTCGACAGGTATCTAGCATTAGTCGCAAACTTGCCACATGGCATTTCACTAGCCCAAACACAATCCAGTCATCAAAGTACACTTCCAGGAATTTATGAATAAATTCCTTGAACGCAACAATGATTACGTGGGAAAAAATCGCAGGTGCATTCTTCAATCTGAAAGGCATTACAGTGTATTGAAAACATCCCCACTCCGTCGTGAAGGTTGTCTTGCTTCTATCCTCTGACGTGATTTTGATTTGATGGTACCCCTAGAAACCATCAGTAAAGGAGTACACTTCCTGACCACCTACATTATCTAATACCTCATCAATAAACGGAGTTAGGAAAGGATCATGTACGCAAGCGTCATTCAACTTCTGGAGATCTACGCATATCCTTATTTCATCTTTCTGCTTCTTTTCCTGTACCACTATTGGGCTTACCCAATCAAATTCTTATATGGGCTCAATGATGCCTGCCTCGAGCATCTTGTCTAGCTCTAAGTGGACCTTCTCCTTATACTTCGGGTTGAGATGGTAAGATCTTCACTTAACTAGTTTTGTACCGGGTTTTAACGTGATATTCATAATGCCTAGGTCTCCTACTATCCCTTTTAGATCCGTAAACTTGGTAGGGAAAAAATCCTGGTATTCATAGAGCAATTTAGCAACCTTATCCACCATTGCATCATCCCAGTAATCTCCAATCTTCGCGAATTTGGGCTCCGCCTCCAGACCAATATTTACCTGTTTGGTTTTCAGTGGCATGGTTATATTAGGATTCTCAATCTGCCGTCCCTCAACCTTACAGTGACCCTATGTTTCAGGGATGTTAATCTTTCGTGGATCTGCATATTCTTCGTCAGAAGTCGCGTTATAACATTCCAGTGCGTGGCTCAGCTGAGTAGTCCAATCGGGTTGAATTGGGTCCAAAGGATCCTATGGTATCCTAAAGATTGTTGACTTCACTTCTTGTAGCGCTTCGTCTGTACAGTTAAACCCATCTTCAAAGATGAATGTCATTATGAATCCTTCGTGCAGAATATCCCATTCACATGTACCATTGTTAATCTCTATTTCCAAGTACCAGTTCATCGGGATGACATCCAAGGTATGACAGAACAAGTGCACCCATTCTTGTTTGGGCTTCGCTCCATAAGCCTGAGCCCATTTGGCTAAGTGTGCATGCAGATCGTCCTTCCCATCATATTTTCTTGTCATTTGTACCTTCAGCTTTCCAAAGCATGTTCTCATCATCCTCCTACATTCACGCCAATCATCAAAGCTACCCTTGTGCGTACTCCACCATCTTGTGGGCGTAGTGCGCAGGGACGAGTCCAAAGCCTGGAAGCGCTACTTTTCAGGTACCTCCCTCTCAAATTCATCCAAAAATACATCTATATCATTCAAGCCATCATAATTGGGCAAGCTTCTTACCTCTGATGACACACAACACAATGACCGGGTCATCATGTTACAGCTTAGTGTGGTTACTTCATGTAACCGATTCTTCCAACGCTCTAATTCTTTATTAGATTTCGAGGTGCAGGAACTCTTGCGAACCCATGCAATTTGTCCATCTGCTATTGGATTCACCCAATCTTGGTCTCACGATGTTATCTTATATATATAATCCAAATCATCATCGCTCTCATAATCATGGACTGGTTCATTATAGCGCGATCCTTCAGCAGGATCTAGGGGTACTATTACGCGGAGCGATTTCTTCTCAAAAATCATCTTTCACTTCTTTAGGTTGATTAATCCATTCATATCAGTAGCCCAATCAATGCCAAGGAGCGTAGGGTAGGGGTTGCTGTCATCCACAATTTCTATCACTTCAAAGTCAGCCAACACACTCGCACCTTCAATATCTACAGTCACTCCTTACAGCTGCCCCATGGGGATGATCTTCTACTGATTTTCCATCCTTAACTGAATCAGAGACCACTACAGCACAGGTCTTCCCATCTGCTCCCAAGTCTACTTTGCTAGAACGTTCATGTCTGACCCTAGATCCAAAAAAACCTGATCCATTTCATACTCTCCTATCTACGCGGTCAATCTCATCTCTCGTCCTGTCCTTGTTTTAATGCTTACCAATACTTCATACCATGCGCGGTTCACCCGGAGTGTTTCTAGTGCATCTTTTTATAAGCTCCTGTAATCCCTTCACAACCTTGCTATCATGCAACAGCTTCATGTAGGTTTCTAGAAAGGTCGTAAGCATAGAAGGGTCTATCTCCTGATCAGGCTTATCCTTGCTCCATGAGGTGGAGGCCTCAATGAAGCTCTTCTTTGCTTCCATGAACGTTTCACATGCGCACTCCAAATCAAATTCAACCTCCTTCCTTGGCACTTTGCGAACCCATGCGCTATCTTGGGGCTGTTTCCCCTTATCATCACCCATTGCAATTCCACTTCGGAGCACCTCTTTGCAAGGCTAAGACCTCATAATCTATAGGTTCTCAGTCGGCTGAGGTGGTAGCGCCCCTTTGTCATGTATCCTTGCTATCAGCGTCGGTTAGTCCTCTGTTTCATGATCAAACAGAGTGCAATATTTGCACGACGGATGCATTGGGTTAGTGAAATAATGGGCATAGTGTCCTGGTCCTCCACAGTTGTAGAAGATTAGCTGTCCTCGACCTCTACCAGGTCCTCCTTTTCCTCGACCTCATTTGCGCCCCTAAAAGCTTGTTTGCACCAACCCTACGCTCTAGTCAGGGGGCTGTGTTTTTTCCTGAACCCTATAGGCGGGTGTTCTGTCCATCATCAATTCATAACTTCTGTAGTTGTGCTCATCATGCCCTACTGATCTGTAGAAGTTGCAGAATAGTTTTTGCAGTGTTTGTACAAACTTCTGCAACAAATGGCAGTTATTTGTCATATGTTTCCTTGCTACCTGACATATAGCGCGCCACAACGCACGCCCCACGCTTGGTCCTGCTTGAGCTTCTGACCTCAAAGGCATCGGTCCTCCTCTTGCAATATAGTTCACAAAGACTGGGCAATGGTATTTTTCATGCCCATGACCTTTACATTTCAGGCATCGTACCTCTTTGCGCACCTCTAGTTGAACTATTTTGTCCTGCTCCAAAATTTTCATTTCAAGGCAAAGATTTTGCAATTGTGCATGGATCTTCTGAACCCCCATATTCGGATCTTGCATCGGTGTTTCATGCAGTCTCATTGCAATCTCCAAGGCCTCTTCCTGAGTCGTAATCTTCTGTTGTGAAAGCGCAACCCTTAGGTGTGGCAGGAGTGGAGCCACAAACCACTCGCAGTGCTGTCCATCTGTTAAGTTCATATTAGCTTCACAGATTTTACACTTCAACCTCTGATCCAATTCCCAAGGTGTCTCGCCTAGTTTCATCGTGATTTCCTTAAACCCAACAATCGATTGTGTCTCGGATTTGGGCCTACTAAACTCTTTATTCAGCGCGGTCTAGATGTCTGCCACCCCAGTGTTTGGGTTATTATTAGAGTACTTGATGTACCGGATTAGCACTTGATCCTGCAAAGCACTAACCAATGTTTCCTTCTTCATGTGATCATCTGTAACGCCCTGAGCTTCCCATACAACTTTCACAACGAACCAAAACTGGTATGGGTCCTCATTTCCCAAGCCTTTAAAAAAAGGCAGCTTCACTAAAGTTGCCATGATGAACTGCGGTGGAAGGGGTAATGGTGTGGGTGAGGTAGCAGGTGATGGTGTTGAAGTTGGAGGTGGTGTGGGTGGAGGTGGAACTTCATGGAGAAGCCTCCACTACTCCCTCTTCATCACCCAATAGAGGTGAGATCAATGGACTATTTTCAGGACCATTTCTTCCTTCGTTCCTGTAAGTCTTTTCGCTTCGCGTAGCTCCGAACATCAAGGTAGTTGCATAACCTTTTTTTCTCACAATAACATCTTAATCCAAGTATTCAAAGACTTCAAGTACTTACCTCGCGGACCTTTGAAAAAGCGTCGCTCCGCCTCGCTGTAGCTAACTAAAGTATCAATCGCATGTTACACAACATTTTGTCACTGTCCCTGTACTCCCTGTTCCTTGATCCTGTAGGACTCTATAGTGAATCCCACATGCTTTTCCTTCATGAAGAAACTCCCATTGTGTCCCTCTTCATGAGCAAATCAACTCCCTTTTGCACCATTTCCCCTGAAACTTTTGTTTTGCCCAATTTACAAGACCGGCGCTAATGGCCTTTGTCTCCCCCACGCCAATGTGCAGAGATTAGCACTATCCCTAGCACGACCGAAGTGACTGAGTTGTGTTCCAGTCATGCTGGTCCTGTTATGGAAAGTTTTTTAAATTAGGAGCCAAAGCTTCCAGCTCTAGAAGCTTCGTAACGGAAGTATGGTAAATGGTTTGGCCGGATGGGGTCGAGGATGTTAGTTTGGGCTCCTTTCCCCTATAATGATGGACCTACCTCAAGAGATAAGACCTTCTCCCATGAGAAGATGATCCATCTCCCATCCATTCATCCTATATAAACCACCCTTCTTCCCAAGCACAAGCTAGTGTTGAAGTGTTAATGTTGGTGTGCTAGTGTTATTTTGGTTTGGAGTAAACAACAAGTTATTCCTAGTTGTAGCTATCTAGTTGTGTGAGGGAGAAGTGTGATTTGGTTTGGAGTGAAGCCTAAAGGGAAGAGACTTAAAACTATTATGGATTGAGGCCATCATGTAATGCTAGTAGAAGTGTGTGGGAACTTGGTCTTGTCAGAGGAGGAATGCAACGTTAAGGAAATGGTTGTAATCCCTCTTTGATATTAATATATGCAACTATCGATTGATTTCCTACATGATTTGTCATGTTACATATTCATGGCTTAATGTTTCTTGACTTGTTAATTAGGTTGAATTACAATTTGTCTATTATCACGGTTGTTGTTTTATGTTGTTTACTTGTTTCAAGTGCTTGAATAAGGAAGCGAGAGATAGCTGGAGTGAGCAAGCAAGTACATCATCAAACGAGATAAGCGTACTAAGAGGTAGGCACTCTTAATTGGTTCTAACCTATGGAAATATTCCATAGAATGTACCTATTGTGGCTAGACCCATTATCAGGCTAGAGGAGTTTGTTTGTGTTCGCACTTATAATTTTACTTCACCACAAATTGGTGACTCCGCTGGGGATTCCAATCCTTTTCTTTGTCTTGGATTTCATGATTTCGTGAGAACTTTTCTAGTTCCACTTTTTCCCTTTGATTTTGTTTCTTTTCCCTTGCTTATTGGCCTAAGTCTAAAAGTCATAGTAGTAGATCTGGCCCCTATTTCAATTTTTTATTTTATTTTTTCTCTTAGCTCCCTCGATCAGCATGCTTAATTCGCTGGCAGTAGCACCGATCAGTGCAAGTTACTGGGAAACAGTCGCGCTGACCAGCCTTTGGTGCTTTTTGTCAGTTAGGCAGTCGTGCTGATGCCTATAAGTGAATATTAGGACCTGACCCCAATCTTGGCCAGTGTGTTCTGTTCTTGTGATTTTGACCCCGTAAGCCTTTTGGACCATTTTCTCCCTGACTAGAAAGCTACTTTTCATTTGGTTTTGTTTGCTTGTTGGCTTATCATCTTTCTTCTTGATTTATTGAGTCATTGAGTGGTCAGCGACACTAGGGCATCTAGTTTGTCATCCATTCAGCTGTTTGTGAACTCAGTAAGTCGGGTTGTAGGTGTACTTACTCCTTGCATTTCGTTTTTGGTCCTTTTACGACTTTGACCTCTATTACACAAGTTTGAAAAGTTTTCATTTGCTTGTCTAAACATTTCTTTTCCGGCATGGATCACATTGCTTGTCTTGTGGTTGGTAAAGTTGGTGTTTCATTAGTCTGAATGAGTTTCTCTTTTCATGTTTTCATCTGCTTGAAGAGCTTATTGTCTCGAGAAATTTTTCACTGAAGAATTATATGCGAAAAGTTTATTTCGTTGTTTCATGAAAAAGTATGAAATTCTAGTTTGTTGCATCATTGTGCTACGATAGCTTGCATCATTAAAATATTAGAATTGCATCGACATTTGGAAAAGGAAAATAACTTTTTTCTTTTGAAAGGACTAATAAATAAGTGCTTGTCAGGAAATTAGGAATTGGAATGCATTTTTCATTAGTTTATTTTTTCGAAAAAGTAAGGTAGTGAAAGATCTTTTCGTTTTTAGTTGCTTGATTGTTTGCATTTCTTTGTGTAGTTTCTACCCTCTCTAGTGTAGGCATTTCATCGAATTGAAAGGGTCTTGTCTCATTTAGTTTCATTTAAGGTTTTTCGAGTCGCATCTCTACGACCTAAAAACTGAAACATAAATCAAGATAAAATTTAAAATGAATTCAATTAACCTAAGGCGCATTTGACATTAACAATCATATCTAAAAGGTCTATGCTAGAGACGTGTTCCAACGTCTTTAAACCTAGCAGCTGTCGTTAGCTTCATAATTAGATAGTGCTAGTATGAATTTGTGCTCCCTGTACTGTTGAGTATATAATAGGAGTGTTATAGACATATTTGGGCACTTCAACCCCAATCTTATATGTCGATAAAATAGGGCTCTTTAACCCCTAAAAGAGTTGTTTCATACCCTAAAAGAACATGGTCATCTGATTACATCATTCCCCAAAAGTTCCACCTAAAAAACCATCTAGAATTAGCCTATACTAGACCATACTGACTGCTCCAATGTCAAGGTGTGATGCATATTGATTTATACACTAGCTAGGTGCGATGCATACTGTTTGGGCCTTCTATAGGGCGCGATGAGCGAGGATGACAAATGTCCAGGACAATTTGCGAAGTGGATGCTCATAGAACATTCTTCTAGAAACTTTCCCTCTGACACTTGCCTCTCTGCATTAGCCCCAAAGATGAGTAAGAGATCTAAACTTCAGTTATCTCCCCTCTTGTGGAACCAAATGTAACAAGTGGAATGACACTAATCAAATCCCAGAGATGACTCACACCCTTGCACACATCTATAAATGGATCCCTCATCTAAGAGATCCAGAGGCTGGAATATTGTGAATTGCAAGTAAGTGTTGATAGTTTGAGGAAAGAGCATTGTATTGTTGGTATGATCTTGCTATTTCATGAGGTGAAGAGGGCTTGATGCTGGGAGGATGATGCTGGATCTGAAAACTGGGTTGTAATTCTCCCTTCTATATAATAAAGTTCTTCGAGTTTTCTTCCATATAACTGTGCAATTATGAATGCTATTATTTGTGAATACCATTGTATGTTCATTATAATTTTGATTCCGTAATGATTATGATATAATAGATCAAGATGCTTTGACAGTTATTTGTTACTGTGTTTCTATAGGTACTCTCCAAGCGGGATAAGTACGGAGAGGAGTTGCGAGCTTTGTTAAGGGGGAAAGAGATCAAGCAAGGAGTTAAGCGGAAGATCTAGGTTGGTTCCTTTTTTATTTCTCTTATCTATTATACATAGAAGAAATCACGAATTGCTTTAAGCTGTTGTTTCTAGGGTAGCTGCCAAACCTAGAGGGCTAGTCGCTCGAAAAGACACTAGTTTTCCCAGAAACAAATTGGCGACTCCGCTGGGGATCGAATAGATGTTTGTTTTTTATTGTTGTTTGTTTTATAAACTATAGAAAGAGCCTGAAGTCAGCCAGATAGCCTTCGAACTGCTCTTTCTTTGCAATTGCATAGTGGATGAATGCTACTTCAGTCAATATCCGATTTAGTTTATGAATTGAACATTTGACTTACAAGCATTCTAGATGCCCTTTTGGTAGCTCAGTAACCTCTCAATATCATACCTCTGTACTTTGCTCTTTACTGTCTATCATAGCTTAGCTTAACTCACTGAAATCAACTGCAAATTTGAGCCAAAACCCATCTCAGTTGCGCTCCCTGGCCCATCGCACTGTCTGTCACTGTCAACCAGTATGCATTGCACCTCCCGAGCCTGAAAAGTGTAATGCATCCCTGTTTTTGAGAAGTCCAGGTGCGATGACTGATTGAGCCTATTTCCCTTCTTGAAATTTGGGGGTTTTGTCCTTGTTTTCAGTTCTGTTTAGTTGATTCGCTGCTTATGAATAATGCCTCCTTACTAAAGCCCGCTTGCATCACATAGGTCAGCCTCCATTGATTTGGATTAGTAAATGTTTTTATGTATCTTTCCATCATTTACAATCCTTTTTCGAAAAGTTTCTTAAATCAATCTGTTGTTTTGGTACAAAAAGTGTTTTAACTGTCGTTTTGTGTCAAAAAGAGAAGTGTCATTGAGTCTTCCTTCCCTGGATAGTTGATTGAAATTTTTGTCATGTACTTGATTTGATTTGTTGATATTTGAAATTTCGAAAGCATTTTCTATTCGAAATTGAAAAGTGTCATTTAGTCTTCCTTTCTATTTTGAAAAAGAAATTGTCGAAAATGTCGCTTTGAAAGAAATATTTTAGATCTTTGCTGCATTTTTCACATTAAAGAGAATGAAAACAAATACATGCATTTGCATTTGCATTTAGACTATGTGCAAAAAATGATTTAGGAAAAGTGCATTTAGTGTGTGCTCTTTGCTCTTTGTTTGAAGGAATTGTAATTTTCTTTTCTTAGTAGCTAGGATTTTCATTGCTCAAAATAAACAACGATTGTTTATCATTGTAGACTGCATATTTAGGAATTTTAAATCTACATCACGCGGTGAACCATTGAAAGGAAAAATTTTAAACAAGATCAACTCTAAAATAAATTTCAATGAACTTAACAATGCTTTGGAACCTAACGCAACACATCTAGAGGTCTAGGCTAGAGACGTGTTCCGGCGTTGTAAAAACTAGTAAATATTGCTTTCATCGAAGGTTGGGTGATTCCTTCTCTTTGATACGACAAGTGCTAGCATGGACTTGTGCTCCCCGTACCATCGAGTATATATTGGGAGACCAAAATAGGCTTATATCCTTTATCCATAGGAAGCTAAGTCTGCCACCCTATCGATCGTAATGCACTAAACACAACATTCAGGAAGATTGACTACCGTACATAAGTCCTTGGTAATTTCTCTTTAATTTATCACCAAGGTGTATTTTGCAGTTTTGCGATTGGTTTGGTAATCCCTCTGTCTAGATTTCCAGAGTAGTCACTTTCATTCCTTTTCGACTCTTTAAAAGAAAAGGTCCATCTGAGCATTTGTCACTTCAAGCTCATTAAAAATCGAAGGGGACTAGAGTCATATTTAGCTTTTTCTCCACTCTTAAAAATTGAAAAAGCAAAGTTGTGTCAAAGCATCATTAAAGTTTATTAAATTCGGAATAACATTATTTTCCCCTTAATTTTGAGTTGATAAAGTAATCCGCAATCGTGGAAGAAATTCAATCAAAACCCCGTCATTCGTGGAGACTAGCGAGTCAACCATCTTTGACTACAGAAACAAAGCCGTTCCGGGCAAAACGGTCTCGTTTAACTGAGTCCAATTCATCTGGTTTATTTGAAACTTTTGTTTCAACATCGTCAGAGACTACAGTTACTTCTATTATTTCTGGTACATCTGCCTTTAGAGAAGAAGTTCGACAGTTACAAGAGGACACTAGAACTGATCCTAGTGTAATGGTAGACACTTATATACCTGAAAGAGCTCCATCTAGAGTTGATCCAGAGACTGAACTTTGCGTACCTAAACATCTAGAAGTTGAGTTCTAGAATTCAAAAGGTGTCACCCCTCCGGTATCTGTCACTGCAGAAGCTATACCTTATTTGGCTCCAGAAATATTTTACAGACCTGACGGTCTACCTCTTCCACCTAGACTGATTGCTATAGAGGAGATAGTAGAAGATTGTCCATCCAGTACCCCGTTACATTTTGGAACTGGGATTCATCTGTATCCTTCTACCCCTGAAGTTGGTCCTTTTAATAATCCTTCATCGCAAGTTCCTGTCGAATCGCTAGGAAATCTTTTGGATAGACTAAACATGTTTGAGCAACCATTGACATCTAGGACTGTGTCATCTGATACAGCTACATTAGAACTTCCTACTACCATTCCGACAATGTTTTGTGGTATACCATCTGTCTCGGCTAGTTATCAATCACTAGCTGGAGTCCACTCAAAGGCTGTTTCGACGACATGGTCTATTCCTATTTGTTCATCTAGAGTCCCATCTAGTATTTCTTATGTTGAAACTCAGAAAATTGATCCTACCTATCAGTATCAATTTGGATAGACCAATCTTCAAAGACCGATATATCCTTTGAACACTGGACTGCCGCCATATGGAGGGCAGTATACTTTTTCATTGTTCCCTCCTGGAGAACAACCATATGAGAGTTTACAAAAAAATTCAGGTCAAACTAGAATTACATCTAGCGGTTGGGTACCAATAATGCCTCAAGAACCAAGGGTTGTATATTCAATGCAACCGATCCAACCTGTGTCGAATATTCCCACTACATCTGCTATTGTGACTATGTCGCAAGTACAAGCACTACCTGTTGTGTGTCAACCTCAAGTATCTCAGGTTGCAATACAACAACCTCTTATCTCTACGGCTCAATCACAACTTCAGGTTAGTGCTTCCTTACCTGGAATGACTCAGACCCAAACAGGTATAATCACTCCGCATCTTGGTCAATCTTCCAGTATTGGGCTACAAAAAATGGTCCAACAACCATGGCTGGTACAATAACAACAACCGCAATTCCAGCAAACCTACTGAGGACCTGAGCAACAAGGCTTTATAGGTAATGGACAACCTTATTTTCAAAATGGTTATCAACAACCATACTATAATGGTTATGTCCAACAACCTTATCAAAGTTACCAGCATCAGATACATTATGCTGGTATGAAAATACCTACTACTTAGGTGATTCCATCTTATCCTGGGTATGCTTCTCCTAACTTGAATTAGTAGTTGCCTTTTGTTGCAACTCTAGAATTACTAGATTTGAAACGACTGATGAATGATCCAATTGCATACGCCCCTTGGTGGCTGGCGATTCCTCATAAACTTCCCTCCGATATTCATAAATTCAATGGAAATCCAGGTGAAGATCCATTGAATCATGTGATGCTTTTCATTTGTGGTGCTCATCTAACACCCTGAATGATGATTCGATTAGGCTTCACCTTTTTCAAAGAACACTCACTGGTCCAACAGCGAAATGGTATATTGAATTGCCTAGAGCTTCGTTCGATAAGTTCGACGTCCTTGCCACTACTTTTCTAACCCACTTTCAATTACCCATAAGGTATGAAACAGGAACAAAAGTCCTTACCAACTTTAAACAGACCACGACCACTCACATATCCAATCATATTCATGAGTGGCGACATCGTCGCCGAATGGTAAAAATGTATGTTCCTGATTAGCTTTTAGCTAAGTGGTTTATTAAGTCCTTATTTCCATATACAACTGAGGACGTGGCAAAAGGAGGAGTTGTCACTGAAGAGCAAGTTATTGATTGTGCCCAATATTTAGAATTGATCTATACTTAGTCTGGCACACTCTACGACAAAATTCATGACGCTCCTAGACTAGAATTTTCCATTCCACCCCCTCCTAAATCAAACAGGGACTCTCACGCCGGTGATGGTGTGATAGGTGCCACAAGCACACAAACTGCAAAGGCTCCATCTAAAAAAGCCCTTGTAGTTTCTAGTCAAAAAGAAAATGACAAACCTCTTGCCTCGGAGATTAATGCCATGTCATTTGACAAGGGCAAGAATCCAAAGCAACCAGGGGGCAAGAAGAAAGGGAAAAATGATAAGAAGAAACAAGAGAATTCAACTCCTGAAAAATCTTCCAAAAACCCTACTAAGCAAAAGAAACCTCATTATCCATGTTTCATATGCGACGATGAGCATTGGACGAAAGATTGTCCACATCGAGCTGAGGTTGCGAATTTTTTAAAGACTTCAAATACCTCAGCGGTGTTGACTGATCCATTTCCAAACCTAGAGACTAATCTGGTTGCTATCGATCATGCTTCTCCATCCCAAGTGCTTATGCTATCCATCTCAAAACAACAAAATGATGCTTTGATATCAACAAGGAATAAATATTATGGGAATCAACCATCGTCAAACAACAAGGCTACAGATCAACCCATTAGTTCAACAACGACTTCACATGAAGTTGTTCCGCCCATCATTCCTGAATTAACAATAAAGCCACCAAAGGGAGTCATTCATAAATTGACATTTAATCCTTGTGCACGAGCTGCACATAATTATAATATAGTGGAAGATATGGCTCAATCGCCATCCGCTATGTCGACACTTGAAGTACTGCAAAATTTCCCCTCCCAAAAGCAGGCTTTGTTAGTAGCAATAGGTGGGATTGACCCAATAGATTCCAATCTTGTGGCCTTTAACCATAAAGGATATACACCTCAGTTACCAACCCAACTTGCTTTCCTTATATAGGTAAAAGCCCTCAATAAAACTGTTCATCGAATAATCATTGATGAGGGGGCATCTACCTATATTATGTCAATGAGTTGCAGGAAAACTTTGGGTTCACCACCCCTGTCGCGATCATCAATGACATTAAAGGCCTTTGATGGAAGAACATACATGCCATATAGGATTTTAAGTAACTTGCAAGTTGAACTGGGGGGCAAGACAATAGAGATTGAAGTCGAGGTCATTGATGGAAACCTTGATTACAATATCTTACTAGGAAGGCCCTGGATTTATGCTATGGCTGCTATTGTGTCTACATATTTTAGAAAGATGGCATTTCCCTTCCAATGCGGAATTACAATTGTTGACCAACTAGCCTTTTTTCCTAATAGTTCACAAGCTACTAGAAGCATTCCATTGATCCATGGAAACTCTTAATCACTTAAAAATGTCGGAGTAGGTCTCCTGAAAGACCCTTCCTTAATGGGTACTTTTGCCCTCCCTCCTCCACCTGGACTTGCGGAAGTGGCCACAGTGGAAACCTATAATATGATCTCTTCTACATCATCTAAGACTAAGAAGAACTCTGACCATTTTGAAAGTGTGGATTACTACGAGGTATTGCCCCCAAGCCCCATAGAATCTTTGTAGCAATCAATTTTCTGGGCCTAGACAGCAAACCCAAATCAACACTCAATGAGTGTTTGGATAGACAGGTCTCTAGAGTATGGTACCTCTTCCGATCCTTGGTCTCATATACATTCTAAAAATGAAGGAATCATCCATTCAATGATCATAGGAGAGATGCCGTGGGAAGATTACCACCATCGATCCCACCTTCAAGATAACAATGAAGATTATTCAAGCGACCTTAATCATCCTTCAGTTTTTGATTTTTTATCAAATACTGTAAATACAATGGATTCTGAGCGAAATCTGGCCAATATTGAAGAAACTATTGCCATTAATATCTCGAACAAAACCTAATGTTGTAGAGAATATTCACGTTGGCAAATCTTGTTCTACAACAGAACTAGAAATTTATTGCGCTCTCTTTCAGGAATTTAGAGATTTCTTTGCATGGTCATATGAAGAAATTCCAGGCATTGACTCGAGAATTGTTGAACATGAAATTGAAATGTATCTAGATGTCAAACCAGTACGACAACGGATTCGACTTGTCCATCCAAAGAAAGCTGTTGCCATTAAGGCAGAAGTTGAAAAACTTTTTCATGCCGGTTTCGTTTACCCTGTTCCTCTTATTGATTTGGTGTCAAACATTGTTACTGTAATGAAAAACAAGGAACAATTAGAGTGTGCGTCGATTATAGGGATGTAAATCAAGCATGTCCGAAGGACAACTATACTACACCCTTCATCGACCAGATAATTGATGAATGTGCTGGATGCGAAATGTTTTCATTCATGGATAGATTTTCCGGATACAATCAAATCAATATCCGCCCACAGGACCAGTCCAAGACTACATTTATATGTCTGTGGGGCACATTGACATATTGTAAATTACCTTTCAGTTTGAAGAACGTAGGGGCAACATTTCAGAGGGCAATGAACTATGCCTTCCATGACATCAAACACATCATTAAATCGTACCTCGACGATCTACCAACTCATTTGCGAAAGCGAAATAATCATCCGCAACATTTGAGAGCCATATTTCTACGTTGCCGACACTACAAGATATGACTCAATCCACACAACTGTGTGTTTTGTGTTAGTTCTGGTCAACTACTTGGTTTTGTAGTTTCTAACGATGAAATTCGACTTGACCCATTTAAGGTTCAGGAAATCCTTGACATGCCTCCACCTTCAAATTTACTTCAGATTTAGAGACTCCAAGGCAAAGCTAACTTTTTGAGGAGGTTCATTCCACATTATGCTGAAATCGCTAAAGGTTATATGCATCTTTTGAAAAAAGGAGTACCCTTCCATTGGGATCAGGTTGCACAAGCTTCCTTTGATGCTTTAAAAGATTCCCTGATAAAAGTGTCATTAATGTACGCTCCTAACTATAAAAAAGACTTTAACCTGTATCTCGCCGCTGTAGATATGACCATCGCCATGGTTTTAGTGCAAGAAGATAGTGGAATTGAACATCCAATATATTATTTAAGTCACAATCTTAATGATACAGAAAGCAAGTACTCTTATGTTGAAAAATTGGCTCTAGCAGCCGTTCAAGCAGTACAGAGATTTCGACACTACGTTCTCTTTCGCAAAACTAACATTGTGTCAGATTGTAACCCTATGACCTAAATTCTGTCGCGTCAATTGCTAAGGGGAAAATATTCCAAGTGGATAACAATTTTGTAAGAGTTTGATATGGAATTCACCAAATCCAAATCAAAGAAATCTCTCGTCTTTGCAGAGTTACTTTGTGACCTTCCCTCGTCATCAAACGATTTAACATCCAAAGCCTCAATCGTGGATGAGACTCTGTTTCTGATATCATCAAGTGATTCGTGGTATGGGGATATATTGGTATATCTCCAAACCCAAACTTTTAGGGCTAACACCTCTCGCTCTGAACAGCGACGTACTCGATACCAAGCCAAAGTCTACCTGATCATTGGCGATACGATTTACCGCCGTGTTGTTGATACCGTTCAACAAAGGTGCCTCACACATGATGAGGCTGAAAAAGTTTTGAATGATTTTCATTTAGGTGCTTGTGGGGGGCATCTATCTAGTTACGCTACCGTACAAAAGATCTTATGAGCAGGTTACTTCTGGCCCACCATATTTAGAGATTGCATAACTGCAGTCAGAAGTTGCCATGCTTGCCAGATTTTTGATCGCAAAACCAGATTACCACCTGCACCACTGCATCTAGTAGTTGCTGCTGGGCCATTCGCTAAATGGGGCATTGATTTCATGATATGTAACCCCACCTTGGCTGGGGGGCATGGGTATATTATAGTTGCTGTCAACTATTTTACAAAATGGGCTGAGGCAATGCCTACATTAAACAACATCGGAAAAACGACTGCTCTTTTCTTTTTTAATCATGTAGTTTATAGATTTGGTGTTCCACAGTCTATAGTCACAGATCATGGATCACATTTTCACAATTACATGATGATTGAATTGACTGCCAAATTAGGATTGTCCCACGACAGTTCTACTCCATATTATCCGTAGGCTAACGGACAAGTTGAGGCAATCAACAAAGTACTAAAGCGCATGTTGTAGAGAATGATTGGAGTCCACAAATGGAATTGGCATTTAATCCTATACTCAGCTCTATGGGCATATAGGAATTTGGTGAGAAATGCGACCGGATTTACGCCTTTTTAGTTGGTGTATGGTCTAGAAGCTGTCATGCCAATTCAGTGCGAAATCTCATCCCTCAAGCTTGCAATTGATCTGCTTCCTAAAACTTTTGAAGAAGAGGCTCGTTTCTTCAAACTAATCCACGTGGATGAAACCTGTCGTGATGCCATGTTGGCTAATGGAGCACATAAGAAACGTGTCAAGGTGCAATTTGACAAAAATGTCAAGCCTTGTGTCTTCTCAGAAGGTGACTTGGTCTTGCTTTACGATTAGGACTCCGACAACTTAGGAGCGGGTAAATTCGAACCATTATGGATGGGCCCCTATATTGTTAAATGGGTATTGACAAAAGGAGCCTAAAAGCTGGTCGATTATGATGGGATCCCACTATCACAGCCCTGAAATGGGTTGTATCTTAAACGTTACTATGCTTAATTAAGTGTAGCAAACTCATCGTGCATATGCTTTTATCGCATTTTTTGTGTTTTATTTTAGATTTGTCATTTTGTTAGGTAATCTGCTTCGCATTTTGTTGCAGATGTAAAACTTTTTGGAAACATTTGTTGGGTACATCGACAGAGCTAGTCACAGTACACAGAACCTATCTTCTATGGCCTGGGCCATTTTGCTCCAAGCAACGAGTTAGTGAGTTTCAGGGGGATATGTATTGGCTGATCGACGAACAACATCACTGAGTATAACGCGTTGATTGAACTTCTCTCTGATGCCGTTTCACATGGCATACACCGACTCGTTGTCAGGCTAGATTCACAACTCGCCATTCTACAACTTATTGGCATTTATTCTGTTCAGAACCCAGCTATTTATCGCATGTTCCTAAGAGTCAGGATTTTAGAAAGACAGTTTGATTCCATTCAATATCAACACATTTCCAGAAACTTAAACACATTGACTGATTCATTAGCAAACTATGTGTTAGATAGACATTTGCAGCATTTGTAAAGAAAGCATTTCACATTAAAATTTGCATTAGGATTGCATAACTTAACCGAAATAAAACTTCGAAAAATAAAAAATATATAACTGTTTATAGTTTTTACAAAATGTTTTGTGTTTAAGACAAAATCGGTCATGTGACCAAGAAACTGAAAAAATAAATGCAAAAAAGCATCCTAGACTAATGATGCTGGTGATAACATGTCACTACCTGTGCGATCATGCACAAGAGCCTGGTCCAACAACTCGGCACACTAGTAGTATGGCGCTGTAAGCTCAAAGGTAACTCATCAGTCCTGACATCCTGAATATCAAGAGTGAGGCCCTTGATATGATCCTGCAACACTACCAGGGTCTCCAATATGCCCAAATCCCAAAGGACGACCCTCCCTACAACCTCTCGTGCTGGAGCATCAGCTGCCGCCCATGGGCGTGCTGCTGGTCGCACTAGCCCAATATTTACACACACATATGAGTTTGATTAGTCTTGATAACATTAAAAAACACAAAAACATTATAAAATTGATAAGCAAATATGTAGTCGAATCATTTTACCTATGGCACTCCATTGTTCGCCCGCTGGTAACGCTAAATCTGGGTCGCCTCGGAAATCCATCTCGACATATGGATACTCTGCAAAGACCATCTCCTGATGGTCGAACCACTCGAAAAAGGCATCAGAGAAGGAAATCTGTGACTGACCAGCATGTCTGGCCATAAGATCAACCCATCTCTGCATCCGTGGTTCCCTCGGTGCTGAAAATCCCAGTGAAATGTTCTGAGGCTGCATCTGTGGAATCCTCTCCAAAGCAAAAGCAGTCAATATGGAACCATAGCCAAAATTATTGGATCTTCCATTCTTTACTTTAGAGAGCTGTTCTTTTATGGCAGGAAGTACCGCCTTGCACCAGTTGAACACCTTCGGTTCTAGGTATTCCAGGGAGTACTGCATGTAAGATATGTTTGCCAAGTGTAAAGCCGCGCTACCAACAAATATAGCAAAGGTAAATAAAATGGTCCTCAAGGGTCGATCAGTGACATCTCGGATATTGATCTTGCCATCTCTGCTGGACTGAGATCCATCTCTACAGAACTAATGAATGTAATCTTTCACAGATTCACCTCCACGGGCGGATCCTAATAGTGAAAGAGGGGCACCACACCTCGATAACCCCCTCAGAAAGTAAATATCCTCGACTGTCAATGGAATAGATTTACCTTTGATTTGGAATACCTGGTCGATCAGATCCCAAGCATCGAGAAAATATTGCAACAAACTGATGTGTTGCCTCATGCTGGATATGCAGAAGAACTTTAGCAAGCCACAGTTTCGTAATACAACAAATGTGCCCTGGTTATGTAAGGCAATCATGTCCTCTTCTTCATGTTCATATTCACGCCATGTGACGACCATATTGATCCAACAAATATCTGAAACACAGACAAAATATGAGTTAGGATCCAAATTTGAGCAAAAATAGGCAAAAATTTGATGAAAAATCACTGTGTAAAGTTGCCTTCTACGCCCATCGCACCCTACCTTTGAGCAAGGTGGGATGCATACTGACTGGCCTATTGGTAGCTCAGTATGAATCACACCTTTCGATATAGGCTAGGTGCGATGATTGGGGAACGAGATATTTGAACCCCAGTGGCCCAGAAAAATGGAAAAACTAGCTCAGAATCAAGAAAAGATGGAATGAAAATGAAGAGCTCAAGGTTAGCTCCTACCTGGTCCTGATGGTGCAGAGAATAGTCCACCAGATCTCCCGAAATCAACTGATGAAATTTGAGGGGGAAAACCACTCCAGAGCTCCAAAATCCCAAATTTGAAATGAAATGATGAAAATGAAAGGTAAAACTACTTTTTATGTTTACTATTCACGTACTTCAAGTAAAATGTTAGTTTTAATTCATTTTTCATGCATATATATGTATTTCTAATCAATTTGTTGGAGTGATTGAACAGGTTAAACAACCGCCGAAAAGATCTCATGTGCTAAACAGTGAATTGAACATCTTTGACCACTTGACTGAGCATATGTTGTCACATGGTTCAAGCTCGTTAAAAAATAAACCTACCACTGAGCATAGTTTCTGCAAGGTTCAAGCTCATTAAAAAATGAACCTGCCTCCACTGAGCATATGTTGTCGCATGGTTCAATCTCGTTAAAAAGTAAACTTACCACTGAGCATAGTTTCCGCAAGGTTCAAGATCGTTAAAAAATGAACTCGCCTCCAGTAAATAACCTCTCTGATTGCCATGCTATCAGCCTTTTGAGCCTTGGTTGTGTACCACCCATCACCTCCATCCTTTTGGCCGATCATACACTTCCACTTGGTTGTTTACCATTTTTAGGAACAACTGCGATGAATGGTCTTGTTAGCCAACCTCTTCTCATCACCATGTTTTAAGAAGTTCCAAACTTACCTTTAACCAGTTGCTACCCTAGACACCACTCGTTCCTAAAAAATGAGTCCTCTTTAAACCCTTTTTAGACTTGCTAAATATGAAAAGATTGTCAAGCAATTGGCCTTTCCATCTCGTTAAAGTGATGGGAAATGCCATCCCTCTTGTATATTTTAATCTTTTTTGGACCTATGGGATTATCTCACGAAAAAGTTCGAGCACTTCTCTTTTTCGGCTCGCTAAAGTGATAGAAAAGTCATCCCTTTTGTACTATTTTAATATTTTTCGGACCTAAGGGATTGTGCTATGAAAAATAACTTCTGAAGTTTCCTTTTCATTCCTTTTCAAACTCTCTAAACATGAAAAGGAACGAGTTATCATTGTCGTTAAAATCGTTAAAAAAATAGCAACAAACAGTAAACTTGTCCACCCGAGATGAGACAGAGTCCCCTTTTCGTCCCTTTTCGAACTCTCTAAACATGAAAAGGACCGAGTTGTCTTTGTCGTTAAACTCGTTAAAAAAATAGCGAAAAACTTGTCCACCTAGACGAGAATGAGTTTCACTGTCGCTAGACTCGCTAAAACATAGCGACAGGTTTGCCCGAAGGGAAAATTATAGAACATGCATATGTTATCCTCCTCAAGCTTGACAAAAATAAAGAGGTACTAGTCAGAATGACTGGGGAAAAAGGAATAAAACTTGAAAACTTTATGGTAGCAGGTCGCTCTTGAACATGACACTTTCACTCCATCACCATGATTGAGTCGGGTTGGGTTATTCTGTTCACCGGTCATTTCACCATTGGTCTTTCACACCATCCATTTTTGGGGTTAACGCTACCAATCCACCTCAATGTCGCCGATATGTTCAAGAGGAGTCATTCAGTCAAGAATTCACCATCCAGTTAACGTCTCATCCACTGCAATACCTTCAACCTCCATTTTTCATGACCGCTATTCTTGAACCTTGTGTCATCGATCGTTTTCACCTCCAGAAAATCATTTGCTTCGTTTCATGTCGTAGATGTGGGATACGTTAAGGCCCTCCTACGATGGGTCATTTCTTTTCGAGATCAGCTCATTAACCAGGAAGTTGACTTAGAAACAACCCTTTTAGTACTTTGAAGCTTGCATGCCTCAATGGCAAGTTTCTCACTTCCGGTGACAGGTTGACATCAATGGCCTTCGACCGAATGATTTTACGTGGTGTTCAACATCAGATCATATATTCACACCACGTGAATTGTACTGTAGTACCTTGAGGGTCATTATCATTATCAGTGATTCCTCTTGCGCCTGTTAACAGCTTACATTATTGGTTGGTAATCAGGCGATGCCTTTCCACGTTCGACTTCAAAAATTCTTTTCACATGGATTGACTTGTACATCGGGTGAAGATTGAACAAGTTTGAAGGCCCCAGATCTAGTTTCATCCATCCAGGCTGCGATATATTCAGGGATATAAAGACATCAAATGTACATAGAAGCTGCACAGATGGTCATCCATGCCAGGGACGATGACCCTACATATAAAGAATCACCAGTCCGCAACTGCAGACGATTATCTATTCTATGTACATGAAATGAATTTATAAAGCTGAGCATGGGAATGCCCACCTCAGCTAGATCATGAAAAATTATATTTTGATGATGTATTGTATTGTATCTTATACAGTTCACCTTCCAGTTTCGAAACCTCGGATCCTCATGATAAAGCATTTCACCGAACATCAAATATTTATGACTTCATGCTTTAGGGGGCAACTGTTATAGACATATTTGGGCACTTCAACCCCAATATTATATGTTGATAAACTAGGGCTCTTTAACCCCTAAAAGAGTTGTTTCATACCCTAAAATAACATGGTCATCTGATTACATCATTCCCCAAAAGTTCCACTTGAAAAACCATCCAGAATTGGCCTAAACTGGACCATACTGACTGCTCCACTATCAAGGTGCGATGCATACTAACTTCTACACTAGCCAGGTGTGATGCATACTGTTTGGGCCTTCTAATGGGTGCGATGAGCGAGGATGGACAAATGTCCAGGACAGTTTGCTAAGTGGATGCTCATAGAATCTTCTAGAAACTTCCCCTCTGACACTTGCCTCTCTGCATTCGCCCCAAAGATGAGTAAGAGATCTAAACTTCAGTTATCTCCCCTCTTGTGGAACCAAATGTAACAAGTGGAATGACACTAATCAAACCCCAGAGATGACTCACACCCTTGCACACATCTATAAATGGATCCCTCATCTAAGAGATCCAGAGGCTGGAATATTGTGAATTGCAAGTAAGTGCTGGTAGTTTGAGGAAAGAGCATTGTATTTTTGGTATTATCTTGCTATTTCATGAGGTGAAGAGAGCTTGATGTTGGGAGGATGATGCTGGATCAGACAACTAGGTTGTAATTCTCCCTTCTATATAATAAGTTTCTTTGAGTTTTCTTCCATATAACTGTGCAATTGTGAATGTTATTATTTGTGAGTGCCATTGTATGTTCATTATATTTCTGATTCCGTAATGATTATGATATATTAGATTAAGATGCTTTGATGGTTCTTTGTTATTGTGTTTCTACAGGTACTCTCCAAGTGGGATAATTACGGAGAGGAGTTGCAAGCTCTGTCAAGGGGGAGAGAGATCAAGCAAGGAGTTAAGCGAAAGATCCAGGTTGGTTCCTTTTGTTGTTCTCTTATCTATTATACATAGAAGAAATCATGAATTGCTTTAAACTGTTGTTTCTAGGGTAGCTGCCAAACCTAGAGGGCTAGTCGCTCAAAAAGACACTAGTTTTCCCAGAAACAGGGAGACCCCTCTAGGCTGTAATCCTTTTATCCTTAGGAATCCGAGTTGGCCGCCTTGAAAATGTGATACACCAAATACAACATTCGGGGAGATTACCTACTCGTACTTCTTGGTTCGCCAGGAGGTATTCTGCAGTTCACGGTTGCTTGGTAATCCTGTTTACGTAGATCATCCAGAACAGTCATTTGATATTTTTGACTCATTAAATTTAAAATATCATTAGATCACTTGTCCTTTCAAGCTTGTTTTCAATTGAAAGGGATAGAGTCATCTTTTTTTCTTTCTCGAATCTTAAAAAATGAAAGAGCACCAGTCTTTTATGTGTCTTAATAATTGATTTCCTACGATCCAAAAACATCCTGTTAGTCTTTTTTGAGACCAAATCATGAGTTTCCTTTAAAAGAAAATTTTAAAGCCTTGAAGTTAATTTTTCTGTCGACTAAGACAAGGTCAACGTGGCTGAACCATCTGGTTCATCCAGTTCCTTTTCCTCTCCTCCATCTGAAATATTGTCTGAGGAGCCATTTCCTAAGTTACCAGAGTCACTTGAGGACCAAGGTGTTGAACTTAGAATTGTTCTGAGCATTCAACCTTTGTCATCTCATCCTCTGCCTACTTTCGATACTGGGTCATCTGTTGATCTTGGTCCATAATCTTCGAACAATCCCATTCAAACTCCTGAGAACTCGCCGATCACTGATGGTCAGCTTGGACTGGTTATCTACCCTCTGAATCCTCTATTTGACCCTATTGTGATATCACCGTAGCATCCTTACAGTCCGTATGACCAGCCAGGTGTTCCTTTGGAAATATCCCCTCGTACTTCTTCGACCATTTGCCATCGTTTGTTTCCAAACATGGAACCCAAAGGCGATGCTCCAGTCACCTCTCCAGATGAGTCCAAAGTTTATACTCCACACACTATTGAGGGGGAAGAATTACCTTTTCTTCCTAATGGTTTCCCCTATTCAGGGGGCATTACCACCAATTTTCCACCCAACTATGTGTCTTTGGCACAGTTTGTTTCAGGTACACCTAGTTCCTCATCACTTTACCATAACCTTGTTTGGGCATCAGGTGCCATGCCTACTTCAGCTCTGTTCGTTACGAACACGACTTCCCAACAGGTTGTTACCCCAGTCCCTGTGCAACCCACCATTCCAAATACCCTTGTATCGTCAATCCCAGTTACTCGTTAGGCACAAACGACAATTTCAAAGAATGTCTCTGTCAATTCCTGCATCCCTCTACTCAGTGGCCAATCTGTGCCACCGCCTCGGGGGCAGAACCTAAATGTTTCTATGGTGTCAGGTGCCATTAATGTGAGCAGCTCACAAGCTCACATGCTTGGTATAAACCAACCTTCTTCTGGTATTATTCATAACCCTACCAATCTTACTGGATCAAGCAATGTCCAGTACCAACAGGTTCAGAATCCCATTAGTCCGTCTGGATCGAGAAATGTTCAGTATCAACAGCCCTATGGGGCTTAGGTACAATACCAAAACCCTTACGTCCCATATGGTTCTCAAGGAATGGTTAATCAACCTTACACCCTCCAATCTAGGCAGTACATCTAGCCTGGCTATGGCTAGGTTCAGTTTGGAAATTTCCTGGGAATTGTTCAAGTACCCTTGTAGCAGCAAGGATAACCTCTACAACAACAAGGGCAACCTTTGTTACCGCAAGGGAAAATGATCCCACAGTAAGGTCAACTTCAACAACCGAAAGGTAAACCCTTGCAATAGTTGCAGAAAACCGCGCAACAGAAAATGAAATATGCTCCGCACACCTCTCAATCCATGTCCTCACAGGCCAACCTCTGCAGCCCCAGGGACAAATTTTTCAACCGCAAGGTCTACCCTTGCAATAAAAAAACCAAATAGGGCAGCAACAACCCTTGTATACATATCAATAAGGTCAACCCTTGCAGGGGCAGGGTCAAGGTCAAGTCTTGTAGCAATAGGCTCAAAATCTTCATGTCATAGGTCAACAGGTTCAGAATCCTGCTAGCCAAGGGCATCAAGTACAAAATCCCTATGTCCAAGGGCAACAAGTGTATCAACCTTATGCCTAAGGACAACAGGTCCAAAACCCTCTTGTTCAGGGACAAAAGGTTCATCACCCGTATGTTCAAGGACAACAGGTCCAATATCAATATGTCCAAGGTCAACAGCCGGAACAACATTTTAACCTGTACATTTCTTATCAACAACCTATGGCTGGATAGTTCCAAGGTATTCAAGATCAAAATCCTCCCCGCGGTCAAGGTAATCCGCAATGGGGCAACCTCAGATGCCATATGGAAAAAATCCCCCACTGTAGGGCCAAGATCCTTACCAACAGAAATGGGCTCCTCTGTATGGACCCACTTATCGACCTCCCATGCCTTTTAACACCCAATTTCCATTCTTGGCTACACTCAAATTTCCAGACGTATCTTGCCTTATGATTGATCCAATCCTTCATTCGCCGTACTAGCCTCCTGTGCCGTCCAAGATACCAAGTGATTGTCAGAAGTTTGATGGGAAAGCTAAATAATATCCTCAGGCCCGTGTGATGACATATCACCTCTAGTGCTTGTTGAACTCGTATGTTGACGATTCCATTCATATTCGTATTTTCCAACGAACCCTCACGGGTGCTGAAGCTAAGTGGTAAATCGAGCTACCTCGAAGTACTTACCATGACTTTAACTCTTTAGCCATGGCTTTCTTCACGCATTTACAAATGTCGGTTCGCTATGAAACTAGCACCTATTTTCTCACATCGCTTAAGCAAGATACTGTGACACACATCTCTGATCACATCCATGAATGGAGACGTAGTCATCGCCTGATCAAATTTGAGATTGTTGATCAGTTTCTCACTGAATGGTTCACCAAATCATTCGTGGCCCCAATTTCTTGCGATATAGATATGGGTGGATGCGTCATTGAAGAGTAGGTCATCGCTCATGCCCAATACTTGGATCTAGTTTACTCTTAGTCTGGCACTCTGTACGAGTTATTACCCAATGCTCCGTGGCCATCATCCAATCTCGCAACATCAAAGTCACAAGCTGTACCTCCTGTTGATGGAGTTATTGGTTCAATATCCCATACCCCCGCTAAATCTTCTTCCAAACAGAATTTCGTCTCAAATGTTGTTCCTAATAGTTCATCCCAGAATCTGCTTGGCCCTGGTAAAACCTCAGAGGCCCATGCTATCCAGTCTACCATAGTGGAAAAATCCTCGAAAAGAAAGAAGAAAGGCAAAGGCAAGGGTAAAGATGATGCCGTGAAACAGGGTCCTCCCGAATCATCTGCTGGTGAATCTTCGCAACAGAAACCTACGTATCCCTGCCTCGTTTGCAAGGAAGATCACTACACTAAGGATTGTCCCCAACAATCTGAACTCAATTTCTTGCTCAAAGGGACCTCGATGTCCTCAAAGAGCCATTTCCGTCTCAACAGACTCAAATAGTATACCAACCCCAATCTACTTCATCTGGATCTCAAGTGTTCATGATGAGTACACCTATTGATGTGGCTACTGGATCGAAAGACTATCAAACTCTTGCTTCAACAACTAGGAAAGAGAAAGAAGCAGCACCTTCTTCTTCTACCCCTAGTTCTGGCCCTCTTCATATTGAGTGCCCTAACCCTAATTCCACTATGCGGCCACCCTCTCGAGGTGTGCTGCGGAAATCCTCGAGTTGTTCAGCACTATAATATTGTTGAGGATTTGGCTCAGGCACTGTTAGCCATGTTGGCTCTCGAGGTACTCCAAAGCTTCCCATCACAGTGGAAATCTTTGTTTTTAGCTATCAGGGGCATCAATCCCACTGATTACAATTTGATATGTTTTGATCTAGAGAACCATGTTCCGCATCTCCCTCATCAGATTGCCTTTCTTATTCATGTAATCATCAATGAGAAGACCATCCACCGGATTGTCATCGATGAAGGTTCTTCCACCTGCATCATGTCAACCGCATGTTGGAAGGCTATTGGTTCTCCTGCTTCGAACAAATCTCCAATCACTCTGGAAGCTTTCGATGGGTGTGATTTGCGACCCTTCGGTGTCTTACGTAACCTTGCCATCACCTTGGAAGCAAGACAATGCAAGTCGAAGTAGAAATTGTTGACACCAATCTCAATTATAATCTTCTACTCAGCCGAAGTTGGACCCATGCCATGCATGCCGTGGCCTCCTCTTTATTTCGCGTGATTCTTTTCCCCATCAAGGGAAGATTGTCACTGTCAACCAACTGTCTTTCTTTTCCTCTTCCTCCTCAGATGGCAATGTTCCATATGTTAACCACACTGGTGCTCCCTATGAGAGTGTGGGGGCAGGTCTTTTCAAATATTCTGCCTTGATGGTAATTTTTCCACTCCCACCTCCTCATGTTGCCTCTGTCAACATGATGTTGGTCAAATCTGATTCTTGGGTCATACCTTCACTAGATCGTGTTGATACCTGCGGTGAGGTTATGCCACTTAGTCCCACCGAAGTCAATTACGTGGAAATTATTTCAGCTTCAAGTTCTACATCCTCTGATTCTTTTATGTCGAAGACCTCTCTTGATACATACTCTCAACCCCGTGGCTTGGCACTTTGGAATCGCTTGATCCCTTAGCTGAGACCTTCCTTGCTGATAAAGGTATCATTGAAGTCATGTCTCTTGAGGAACCACCTTAGATCGATACTCATCACCGCTCCTCATTCCTACCTCATCCGACGGTCATGTCTACTGCTCTCAAAGTGTTCTCTTCTCCATTGTTTATTGATGTGTCAGTTTATCCTGACATGATCAAGATATTTCAACTAAGGGCACCCTTATCCCTTCATGGATTTAGTTTTTTTCTCCCTCCTCGAGTTTTTATCGATTGCCCATTATTGCAATGGGGTTTCCATCTGACTCGTAACCCTCCCTCACCTACGGGGCATGGGGGCAAAGCCTTATATGAGCTCTACTCCATTATTTGGCTGAGTCGATGCTTACACATCATGGCAATGGTTAAACTTCGGTGTCCTTCTTTGTTGATCGAATACCTGAGTTCCAGCATGGACTCCTACCTCAAGAAGTACTATGCTTAGGTAATCTTGCATGGTTACTTGTGTACATTAGTGTGTCATTCATTTTTGTGCAGTGTGGTTTTGTGTGGTAGTTGTCAAAAAACTTTCCTGTTTACTATGATTTTCTTGCTTTGCAGATGTATACGACTCCTCACATTGGTTTCGCTGATGGTGCTTGCCGTAGTACCCGAAATCTATCATCCATGGCATGGGATATTTATGATCCTAACACTGAGTTGATTGACCTTCAAGGTATCTATCTGCATCGCACAACTAACAACATTGTTGAATACAGTGCAGTCATTGAACTATTGTCAAAAGCCATCACTCTGGACATCAGAGAGTTGGTTGTCAACCTGGATTCACAACTTGTCATCTTTCAACTCTGTGATGCAGGCAAGTTCCATCTATGGATAGAGGCAACCCATCTAGCCCTAGAGTGGGTCTAGTCACAACAAAGACAATACCAAAGCAAATTTCCTTAGAAAGTTGATGTCATGAAGGCCTATCTTCAGATCCTCATTTGATGAAGCTCTCGTTGTGTTGCTCCAGCTCTCATTCTTCTAGTCACTTTGTACCTGAAAACAACATGCAGAGAACAACAACGAACATAATAGAATACGACAAAAATGATCTACTTAAAGGGTCAAGGAGCTTCAAGCTATCAATATGAAATTCGACATAAGATATAGGAAATAAACTGTTGATTTGTATTAATATAAACTGAAGTAAAACTTACAACCAAGCCTTGACATCGTAAGTCTCCTTGAAGGGTCCTGTCAGCATGTCTCCACAAGCATTCACTCATGAACTGTCTCCCAAGAGGATGAATGACTCTCTCTCCTACCCAAAAGGCAAAATTATGATGCTAGAAAACTCATACAATCAAGCCAAATCCACACAAAGCTATCTGAAGCTAAGTTACATAAGAGGCTACTTCCGCACTCAAGCAAAACTCTCTACTTTTTCTATTGGACTCTTGGACTCTAAAGCTAGTTGATCTCAGCCATGGAGGAGCTATTTAGAGGAGGAGGAGCTTCCATAAGAGATGGGAGAAAGAGCTTATCCCTTTCAGGGGTTGCACAAAAGGTGGAACAACCATCCCAAAGGGGAGAGGTGAGATCATCTGATCTAACAACCAACCCTAGGATCACCCATGAAGTTGTTACACTTCGAAGCTTCGACAGTTTGTTTAAAAAATTCGCCAAAAGTGGCTCATCGCGAGTGCAACACAGAGACAGGGTGACGATGTCGGTAGGGCTAGTTCAATCTTGGCCATCTTCACGGGTGGAACAACTGCTGACCCACGACGAGCTAAAAACATAGGTAAAAAAGGGTCTGCTCCAGGAGTAGTGAACAAAGGTATTCTTCCTAAGATGAAAAGGAAGACATTGACACATAATTTTCAACATGACACAAGGTAGATGTCAATAACACGGACTGAGAATGTTTGGGATCAGGGAATGCAGGGTCGGTGACAAATTACTATGTAACATATGCCCCCTAAAGCATGAATGCCAAGAGGGTGGGAAGGGTGAAATGCTTTATGAATCTATAATTGAAACATAACACCATCGCGGAGAACCTACAAACACAAGTGTAACTGATATCCCTGATACATGAGTATATAGTGAAAGGAAATACATGTGCATAAGGCATGGGTGCAACCATCCATAAATAGTCTGTGGTATGGATGCAACCACCCAATCAAAAGGACCATATAAAAGACTCAGGTATGGTCGCAACCATCCAATCAAAAGAGTCATGTATTCAATCATGAACCAATCCACGCAACCTGGACTTGTGTAATTTGAGCCCAGGGTATTGAATCTCAACTTGACCAAGGTACAGATTCTAATATGCGAATAGATGTGCTAAAGTCGAGCATACTAGAAAATAGCTTGATTACCGGTCAATGATGTAAACCGTTAACAAGTGCGAGAGAGACCACCAGTAATGTTAATGGTTCTCAAGGTGCTGCTAGTACAATCCATGAAGTGTGAAGAATGAGCTGAATTCGGACACCCGTGTGTTAGGGCCTAAATCTACTTTAGGCTGAGAAAGGCAGGATCTAGGGTAACATCAAACCACGCTTAACCTGGTAGCTAGCCCTACCAGGTCGGGAGAGGGCTCTGTCCTTGTCAATCTCAGGAAAATATGATCAATGAGGTTTGAGATGACTGATGTAAAGAATGATTTTAGGCTAGGTATGTGCTCAAAGGAGTTTGATTGAATTTAATTTTGGTTTGCTGGCTCAAATGTGAAAGGCAGATTTGGGTCTGGGGAATGGACATAGTCTTGCAGGGGTTTCTGTGGGGCGAGGTAGGCAAATGGTTTATTAATTTAAATTGAATGATATGGAGAGTCTTAAGATTGGTGAGGAGTTGGAGAGGGCATGAAAGTCTCAGGGATCCTCTTCAAACAGTTGAAAACATGAATAACTAAACAAACCCTAGGTAGAGCACTGCAACATCAGTGAATTCTACCTTTATCCTTGTTTCATTTAGTTAAGCTGAAAAGAGAGAGATGATGGCATACATAAACACATCTAAATTTGCATTACATAAGGAAAACAATACCAAATCAAGTTGCCACAAGAATCCCACAAAGTACTGCAAACCCTGGTCTATTCCTTTGCCAAACTGCAGAGATGAATGTACAACCTTTACCAATGACTGAAATACTACTAGATATAGGAAAAAAACAACTCATGCTAGGCTTTAGGGTTGAATTCATGAGTTTAGGAGCTGTTTCAATAAGATCTAAACTAAGAACTGAAAAGTAGGCAGTGGAACAACTTGCCTCTAAAACCTAGGAGACTGATTCATTCAGTTTCAAACTACCTTTTCATGATGTATCTACCTCCATGAGTGAAATTTCAACATTTTTACATAAAAGTCCATCAATTTACATCAAATTACATCATGAGTTTGACTATGAGAGAGAGAAAAGTCAAACTGAGAAAAAAACTAGGTGAAAAACAAATTTTTTTGGCAAAAAAGTCAATTTTCTATCCTGTGCGCCGCGCCTCTATCCCTGTGCATAACGCCTTTTGCAGCTGATTTTTGAGGCCTTACCGTGCACAAAATTTTCTCCAAGTGGGCTTGTTCAAAAGGTCTATCTGTCTAATTTCTAGAACAGGTGGAATTTCTGAATTTGGTGTCCATTTTCCTCTCCAAAAGTGAGTTCTCCCAACACTGCTTCCTGTGTGGCCAAAAAGGGGCAGAAAAGGCATTTTTGAGGTGTTTTTGACCCTTTTGGAAGCTCAAAACTTGACAAAATTTCTTGGCCATTTGTGGGCATTCATATTTTTGCTTGAGGAATTCAAAAATGCTGAGTTTTTCTCCAAAGGAGGTCCCTAGAAAAAGTGTGCGCCAAGTGGCGTAGCGCACCAAGTAGAAAAATCTATGTTTTGCTCCAAAAATTCAAAATTGACAAAAAGTGTGCCAAATTTCTTGAAATTTGGGCTGAGTGACCTACATAAAGTGCTATGTTGGGCTAAGGAAGCCTCAACCAAAATCTTGAGCTTGTCTTGCTCTTTCTTCCTCCTCAAAGTTTTCCTCAACTTGGCCTTCAAGGTCCTTATTCTTGCTTTGCAAACTATGTTTCTTGCCAAATAATGAAAAGCCATGTGCCGCAACATGTCCTTCTCCTTGTTAGCCTTGTCCAACAGCCTCTCCAAGTGCATGTTCATCTTCTCCAACCAAGACTCCTTGTCATTCTCTATCTCTTGTTCAATGGAAGTCAAAGTGACATGGTCCTCTTCGTCATTTTGCTTCTTCAGTTTCAACATTTCTAGCTCCATTAGGCTTTGCTTATCCTCCAACTATTTGTTCTCTTTCTTGTTCATCATCTATATTATCCTCGTGCATCTTCTCTTTGCCTTTGCTTTGCTGCTTATCATAGTCATATTCACTGTCTCTTTCCATTGTTTTCCCTTGGTTTTGAAAAATGTGATTATATATGAATGGTTTGTGGATAATAGTATGGAATAGGATGGAGGAATGGAATGGGCAGAGTGTATGGGGAAGGGAGTGTGGAAATGTATGTGTGAACAAGGTTTAGGGAGTGAGTAGGATAAGTGTGTAGGGTTTTAGGGAGAGTGTGTAGGGTTTGGTGATGTGAGTAGGGCTTGTAGGGTTTTTAGGGAGTGATATGGTTTGGGGATGCAAATTAGGGTTTGGGAAGTAGTGGGAATTTGTTAGGGTTTTAAGGTTTTGGGGATGGGGAGGTAGGATGAGTGTGAATGAGAGAGGGAAAGGGAAATAGAATGAGTGAAATGTAGTGTGAGGAATGTGAAAATGATTGCAGGGGAGTAACAACAAGAATGAAAACTTTGCAAACCCTAAACAGTTTTTTGCAATATGACTGTGCAACAAACTAGGGTTTTATCTTGCACCTATTAAAACACCATCAATGATGATCAAATCTCTTGCAATGGCACTTAGGGATGTTTTACTTGTAGAATGGTATTGGCAAAGTTTTGGAGCTTGGCAAGATTGATTGGGAAAAATTTGGGCTTGGAGGGAGGTGCACCACGTCGAGACACAGGTGCGCCGCGCTCAATAGGTGCACCATGCTAGTTGAATTTTCTTTATGATTTCTGAGCTCCTGTGCACCGCGCCTCAACCCAGGTGGCCGCACCAAGGAATAAGTGCGTAGTGCCTTTTTGTAGACCAGTTTTGGAGGCCTTCCCGGTGTCCAAATTGGGCGCAAGATAGCTCGTTGGAAATATTATTGAGTATACTTTCCAAAAAAACTTGAATTTTTCAATTTGGATTTAATTTGACCTGTAAAAAGTCAAATATCCCAAGACTGGTCAAAATGTGCAAAATGAGGCTGCTTAAAGGCAGAGTGCTATTGCAGTCAACTTTTGAAGGTCTTCCTCAACCCCAAATTGAGCTCATGATATCTCATTGGAAATTTCTTTATGTATAGTTATCATTTGACTCATCAGGCAAGTCATTTGGCCAATCAAGCTAGGAGAAATCTTGATTTTCCCAAGGTCACTTCAAAGGTGCATCAATTCTCCTGAGGCAACTGTATTTTTGACATTTCTCTAAAACCATGACACCTGTGTAAAAAGTGAAGGAGGTTTTTCTTCCTTGGCCTATTATGGACAAAAAATTCTCTCGGTTTTTCCAAATTCATATTTTTTTTCTCAGAAACATTATTGGGGTAAAACCTATCCCGACGTGTGGAATAGGGGATTTGTTGAAATGAAGTGAAATGAAGGGGATAAGGGGCTTCTAAATTCTTGAGAAAATTTTAGGAAGTAGGGAGGGATTTTAGGAAGCGGTGGAAAGTGGAATTTCGAGGATTGAGTGAAGGGAAGGGGTCCAAAAGGGCAAAACATAGGCCTAGCCTAGAAAATTGTCAAATTGTAGCAAGAAACTAGGGTTTGTGAAAAAATGAGGAATTTGAGGGATATCAGTGATGGGAAGTGTTTAATAAGGTACATTAAGGATAGGGGAAGGTGTACGAACATCAGGATACAAGTTTTGCTGATGATTTGACCATCCAAGAGAAATTACCTTCAAACCCTAGGAGAGGGAAATGAACCTTACCTAGGCACAACTGAAGCATGAACAAGGTGTAAAATGACCCATTGGAACCTGACATGATGATGAAAACCCTATGAATGATGGTACACTCAACTGAATGGTGACATGGACCGAAATTTGGACAACTTTGAAAGGAGTGAAAACAAACCCTAGACCTAATACTTAGTGACCAAATTTTGCTGAAGACTCACTGAAATGACAAAATGTGACATTGACACCTTAAAATCACTTTGTAAGAGCATGTTTGATCACTGGAGGAAGGTTTCAAAGACTGAAACTAACACCGTGAAATCACCCAATCGAAGGCCAATAATGAAAGCTTGTCATTGAATGAGAAGAACTTGGCATTAAGGCATGCAAGCTCCAAGGTACTAGAAAGGAGTCTCTAGATCAACTTCCCGGATAATGAGCTAAAGTCGACAGGAAGCGATCAGTCGAAGGAGGGCCATAATGTTTCCCACATCATCTATACGAGACAAAGGAACAAGATGAATGTGGATGAGACAAAGAATTTGAGGAAGGTGTGTAAGGATACAAACTACAGAAGGATTAAGCTCTTGAACATATCGGCGACACAACACCGGAGTTTGGCAGCATTTTGGTACCAAGGGATCAAAGGTCATGATGATGCAACAAGGATCAGATGGAATGAGGCAAAACGAATAAACCAAAACCCAGAAAGCCAATGATAAAGTGATGATATCCTAACCCGACACGAAGCAGAAAGAGTGTCGATGTTCAAGAGTGAAAAGCTGCCGTAATAATTAATACTGTTGGAAATACCGAGAGGGGGGGTGAATCAATATTTCTTTTTCAACTATTGTTTTACTAGTTAGAACATTTATATTCAGAACACAAGATGAACAACAAGAATAAATGATTTTATTAATATAATCTTTGCAGTAAAATAGATACAATATAAATATGGTTGTAATCAGTTGCCAAGCACCAACTTGGACTTTTGAGAGGCTCCAACCTCCAGAGCTCCAACTCTGTTTTGCCAAGGAAACAATCTTGGACTTAGGAGCACCAACTCCCAAGGACTTCAATCCTTCCAACTCCTGAGACACCAGTCCCAAGGACACCAATCCTTCCTACTTCTGAGGCACCACTCCCAAGGACTCCAATCCTTCCTACATCTGAGGCATTAATCCCAAGGACTCCAATCCTTCCTACTTCTGAGGCACCAACCCCAAGGGTTCCAACCCAATCTTGTCAAGGCATGTTTGATAGTAATGTTTTGCTCTCAGAGTTCTTCTTTACTGAGTTCTATCTGTTTACACCTTCACTATAGTCTCCATGCTCAACATCAATGACAACCAGTCTTCTTATGAAGGAGTCTTTAAAAGTCTTCATACTGTCCACATAGAGTCTCCAATAGCCTTCATGATCTCTGATAATGTCTCCACATAGATTTTAGTGAGACTACTATTAGCTGCACTAAACTCTGCATAAGAACCAACTTTTTGTTCAAGCATCTGTTCTTACTGTCATAGTAAGTGCTTCAGCGTGACTGCTTCTCTTCTGACTACTTCTCCCCTTCGAATGCTTCCTGTCCTGTTGGTCCTTCGACCCTTTTCTGTTTTGCTGGACCCTACAGCTGCCTCTGTTTCCTCCAACTTTTTCAATAACATTCAACTTTGCTTGTTCTCTGTTTTTGTATCTTCCTAATGCCTCTGACCGTCGGTTTCCTTTTTCTGCTGGCTCTTTGGCTTCCTCCTCAATCGCTGTAGTTTCCTCTGCCTCGCTTGATCTTGCGGCTTCCCTCCTTGGTCACTGTAGTTTCCTCTGCCTATTCGAATTAGCCACTGCTTCACGGACACGTTAATACAGAAGAGCAGGCCGTATTATAAAGGAAATGATGCTTATAAACCCTTATCAGAGAGAGTCCTTTTTTCCTTTAGTAACATTCATACACAGGAATTTGCTGTTAATGGAGAGACTGTACCAATCAGGGCGGACCCACATGCCACGTCACAATCGCAATCACAATCGGCTTTGTTCAGGTCTACTAAACTATCAGAACCGTTATTTATGTATTTTTGGCCTTCAAACCCCGCACAATACAATTATTTGAAATACACAGGAATATATGGAAAAACGACTGAAACGCTAAAGGGCGGACTTCAAAAATTATTACACCCGCATCTATAACTGTATCGGGTCCGCTACATATATCATAATCGGTAGTCGCAGCTTCCCGATTGTCGATGGCCAATTCACCCGCGGATGCGATATGATATTAAAACAAAATGCAATGTTGCATCGGGTCCCCAACATTCATCGCAATCGGCGCTTGCGGGAGTGACAACCCTTTATGTATTGTGATATGCAATTGCCAATAGGGCGGATGCGAGATGATATTAAATCATATTGCAGTGTTTCAGGTGGTGGTTCATAGTAGAACCCCCCGGTTACAATATCGTCGATATATACATATTCCACCTCTATACTCTGATATATACATATTTCTCCGCTACGATAGTGTAAATTGCATATATATGTTATATGCTGCTCCACCTCTACCTTTAACTCTTCCACACACACACACACACACACACACACACACACGCACACACACACACACACACATATACATATATTACTCCCGATGAGACTCCTTGGCATATATTACTCCCGATATGGCTGATATGCCTTTGATAGCTCTATTTTTCTCCTCTGATGGCTCTGTTTGCTCCTCTAATAGCTCTGTTTTCTCCTCTCTATTTTGCTCCTATTAGTGTCGGTATCTTCATACCTCCATCAGTGATCAAATTTCTCTTTTTGCATGCATATTAGGTGTCCCATCTGATCATCTGCATTCCATTAGGTCATGGATCAACTGATGGTAGTGGTTCATTGTTAATTTCCCTCATGGCATTTACTTGCTGGCCTGTTTTCACATGTTTAGGTCATTTACTGTCATTTTGTGTCATTTCATTTGCAAAAGCTAGTTTTAGGGTTTTAAGTCTCGCTAGGTCTAGGGTTTGCCACCATGGTTATCCAAAAATCAATAAAATGTCTGCAGGAACATGAGGAGGTTTCATAAGTTCATAAGATCATAAATTCACTGATGATATGCTAAATAAATGGTTTTTACCTCAAAACTCTGTTTTGAGGTGAAAACAAAGTTTTTTTATTTCTATGTACAAATTTTATGTAATTTAAAGTGTTTTCTATATGTAATAAGTTCCAGCTACTGCCCTTGGTCACCTTGCCAACTCCAACCACTACAAGAAACAAAAACATCAATGCATTAGTTCATCAAGTGATCAAGAAAAGTCAAATTTCAAATGAAAAATAGAGTTTTTAAAGAAAAGTGACTAAGACATTAGGAAAGTGGGTTTGGTAAATGAAAAATTAAAGCAAGGAGATATAAAAGCTCATCTATGGTTTGAAGTCTTCATTTGTTGTGAGTGAATGAGTTTAGAGGCAAAAATCACGTTTTTTGGAGAAAGAGACAAAAATTGAGCAAAATCCTGAACTTTCTCCAGTGCTGCGCACCTGGGATTTGGCGCTGCGCATCTGGCGCAGGTTTTACACTGTAATATATTCGGGTGCTGTGCATACCAAGTGCACTGTGCACTTGAGAGGCAGCGCTACACACCTGTCTGTTGAGCTTCAAAATGAATTTCATCACCTTCCTCTACCTCAAATTTCACAATTGGCCTCTCAAAAAGTAAGTGAAGCTTCTTATCCTGTCTAGCAAGGAATTTTTCATCAGTGGTGGTGATTTGTATGTCAAAAACCTTAAACCCTAGCTGTCTCTAAATTTCCTGCTAAAATTTGCAAAGGGTATTGTGTTCTATTGTTTCTATTCCCTTGAGTTATTTCCCTACACCCTTTTCCCTTAAACTAATTTCCCTAAATCACTTTTCCCTTTTCCTTTCCCAATATCATTAGCACTCACCTCCCAAATCCCACTCCCTATTACCAAACCCTAACCCCATACATTCCCAAAACCCTAATTCCCATTTCCTATTCCCTCATTACATCCATTCCATCATCAAAACCCTCATCTACAGTAATAATATCAGTGATTCCCTCATTTCCCAAAAGAAAAACAACAGTCATTTCCTACGTACATTATTCACCCTCATACTTTAAAAATCTCTTCATACTCATCAGTTTTCACTCCAAATTCACAAGCATGGAGACAGACTTAGCCTATGAAAGGGATGATGAAACTGTTAGTGATTCTTCCCAAGAAGCTCATGTACCAAGAAAACCACATAAAGGAGGGAAAATCATCTGGGAGGAGCCCACCACTCTCACAGAATTACTTGCTTGCCCTCTTCCAGTAACTTGTTTTAAACATCAATCTTGTTATCAGTTTTGTGAAATGGTAGAAAGGGTGAAGTATCATCATGAGCTGGATAGGTTGTTTGTTCTTCATTTTCACAATGACCAAGTGAACCTTGCTAGTGTCTCTTTCACCTTGACACTTGAAACCATTGCAACAGCAACAAGCATCCCTAATGTAGGTGAATAGTGGAATAAAGGGCAGCATGTGGGTAGAGAGCATTATGAGCCTTACATCAAGGCTGGTTATTAGAGGCAAATCACCAGGGTTTTTCCTTTAAAATACTTGCAAGACACTTATGCTCCTCTCATGAAACTCATTATCAAGTATTTCACCTGTGAAGGGAGGTTTTCTCGTCTCTATACCTACCATGTTAGATTGTTGATGCATTTCACAAGAGTGAGGATGATTAACCTCCCATACTTTATCTGCAGGAATATTGAGAAGATGGATCTATATGTGCAAAAGAAACCTTTTCCTCAGTAGTTCAAAACATTTACCACATCTCACTGATTAAAATTGTTGTCTTGCATCAACTAAGCTTGATGAACATATCATGGGATACCTTCATTGCACATGAGATTTTCAAAGGCCCTCAAGTGATTCCATCAGTACTTCAAGAGGAAGGAGGGCCTTCAAGACAGCCAGATGTTCATGAGATTGAAACTACAGCTGTGCCAGTGTTTGTCACTTATGAAAAAGGCACCAGGAGACTTTTTGCTGCTGCCAAACGAGTACTATCTTCACTAGGGGTGGAAGGGGTCTCGTTTTTTTCACCGGATCATAGGCAAATGCTATCTTCACCAGGGGTGAAAGGGGCTTTGCCTTCTTCTTCAGCTGAACAAGTACAGGACAAAGATAAAGGAAAGCAACATGTGCATGATGAAGGCACTACTGAAGGGCAAGAAAGAGATTTTGTCTTGGTTGAGGAGGATGACATTGATTTGGGCCCTCAAAGCTCAAGACTTAAAGATATGATCATCAAAGAAAAGGAGGCAGAAATCCAAGCCTTGTCACTTGACCTTGAGAGGGAAAAATGGATCATTAGCTTTCTTGAGCAAGAGAACAAACAACTAGAGGACAAACAAGCTATTATGGAGTTGCAAACAATTAGAGAAAATAGGCAAGCAGTAAAAAAAAGAAAAATAAAAAAGACACCCCTTGAGCAAGAAATTGAGGCTAACCGGGAATCATGGTTAGAGAGGACAAAAATCCACCTGGAGAAATTGCTTGATAAAGCTAGAAAAAAGAAGAAAATGTTGTGCCATATGGCCTATCACTACTTAACCCAGAATAAAATTTGCAAAACAAGGGTGAAGAGGTTAAAGACGAAACTAAAGAGAGCTTTGAGAAGAAAAAAGGAGCAAGACAAGCTCAAGATCTTGGCTGAAGCATCATTGGCCCAACATAGCACATAAAAAGGATGACTCATGCCAAATTTCAAGAAATTTGGTGAAGTTTTTGTCATTTTTGAAAGTTTTGAAGCAAAAAATAGGTTTTTTAGTAGGTGCGTAGCGCCACTGGCGCTGCGCTTTTGATGGGGACCTCCATTTGCAAAAAAGTTTACATTTTTGGAATCAACATGAAAAGTTTTGCATGCTCAGAAATGGCTGAGAAATTTTGACAAGTCCTGGACCTCCAAAAGGGCCAAAAACACCCAAAAAGTTCCATCTCTGACACTTTTTTGCCACACAGGAAGCAATGTTGGGAGATTCCATTTTTGGAGGGGCAAATGGACTCCAAATCAAAAAATTAAAGTTGTCCCAGAAAGTAGACTCACCAAGATTTCCAATGAGATATTCTGCACTTGATTTGGACATCAGGAGTCCTTCCAAAATTGGTCTTGAAAAAGCACTGTGCATATGATCAGTGGCACTGCGCATAGGAGAAAAATTTGCCAGTTTTGCTTGTTTGTTTAGAATTTCGCTTAGTTTGCTGCCAGTTTGACTTTTTCTTCTCTCTTTGGTAAATTGATGATGTAATATGATTTAATTTGATGTAATATGATGTAAATATGATGAAAAATGACTTGAGGGGGTAGATACATCAGTTAGAATTGGTTTGAGGATGAATGAATCAATTTCCATAATTTTAGGGGCAAGCTGTTCCACTGCCTATTTTGTAGTTCCTAGTTTAGATGTTGTTGAAATAGCTCCTTGACTCATGGATTCGACCCTTGATGGCTAGCATAGGTGGTTTTATGCCCATATCTTGTACTTAGTCATTTGTCAAGGTTGGACTCTTGTGGATGCATTGAGCATTATTGTAAATCACTTCTGCAGTTTGGCAAGGAAATGAACTAGGGTTTTGTAGCATTTTGTGGGATTCTTGTGGTAATGTGTCTTGGCATTGTTTTTTTCCTCTATGATTTAGTTTCTCTTATGTGTATACGTTCCAACATCAATTTCTTTCTTCATAACTAAATGAATCAATTGAATTAGGTATAATCCATTGATATTCAGTGCTCTGCCTAGAGGATACATTTAGTTTTTAATGTTTTTTGTTGTTTGAAGTGGACTCATGAACCTTGCATGCCCTCTCCAACTCCTCACCAGTATTTAGACTCACCATCACATTCATTTCAAAGTTCTAAAACACTTGCCTACCTCACCCCACAGAAACCTCTACAAATCTGAGTTGATTTCCCGGACCCAAAGCTGCCTTCCTCATCTGATCCAGCAACCAACCATTAAAATCAATCAAATTCCTTTGAGCATATACCTAGCCTAAAATTAGTTTCCATATCAGTCATCTCTAGCGTTATTTGCCGTATTTTCTTTGAGATTGACAAGGAGAGAGCCCTCTCCTGACCTGGTAGGGCTAGCTACCAGGGTAAGCGTGGTTTGATGTTACCCTAAACCTGCCTTTCTCAGCCTGAGGTAGAGTTTAGGCTATAAAAACTCCTCTGATAGCTCTATTTACTCCTCCGATAACTTTATTTGCTCCTCTGATAGCTCTGTTTGCTCCTCTAATAGCTCTGTTTGCTCCTCCGATATGTTCTTCTTTGGCATATATATATGACATATATATATGGCTCCTCCTGTAGCTCCGATAGCTCTGTTTTGCCTCCTCTGGCATGTTAACTCCTCTTTTGATGATTTCTTCCTCTCGGTTCTTCTTGGGCATGTATTACATGCAATGCTCCTCCGATGTGGCTCCTCTTGCTCCAATGTCTTCCTTTTGCTTTGCAATGACCTCCTCTAATGGCTTCTGCCTTTTCCGATATGCCTCTCTTGCTATAATATTCTGCAATACTCTTAAGCATAAGTGATAGCTTTGATATGCCTCCTTTGTTAACTCCTCCATTAATAGACTCTTACTCATGGCTTGGATATCATGATGGCCTTGCTCCTGTCTCTTCATGGATTTGTTCTACTTCCCCTTCATGGATCATCTAGTATCTAGAATATTTCCATATTGACATCAATGAAAACCTAGGTCAACAATCTCCCCCTTTGTAATTGATGGCAATATTCTTCTTCTCTCCCCCTTTGACATCAATGGAAAAGGAGTGCTCTGGGACTCCCCCTGTCATAGTGCTCTTCTTTTTACTCAGATAGAAGGATTGATGCTTTATCATCAATTAGCACATTATTCCCTCTTCATGTGTCAAAACTACTTTATCATGGCTTCAACAATACTTAAAGATGCTCTACCTCAATGCTTTCAATCATATTGCAAATAGCCATACACCAAGTGTCCAAGTCTAGGTTTTTATGCTTCAATCCATGTTGTTATCTCTATAGTCAGAATTGAGAGGCCTTCATAGTCCAAATCAAGAGAAAATGCCACTGAAATTTTCTTTCTTGCCATATTTCTTCAGATCCGAGTTCCTTTGTGTTTCTATGATTCTCCTTAAGTCACTGCCATCCAGTGTTCAACATCATTGCATTTGGATGAAATGGTGAGAGGTTGTGCGTCACTGTTTTTGTATTTTCTAAGTGACCAGTACCAGTTTAAGTTATATTTGATTACATGACATTCTCCTTTCTGTGAGCCATCTTTTCCTTGTGTTCTTGTACACATCTCAACAAGTTATTTCCCTAGCGGATTTAGATATCCAATCTGTGACTGTCTTTTAAATTCATTTTGCTGATTTGCATCTTCTTACAATGCTTCAGTTTTGTTATATGCTACCAGTTTCTCTTACTTCAAACTCCATTCCAGATGTATATGTTTGTTTGAAGATTGCCTCTATTAATGTCCATAATTTACCTGTTCTCACATTAAATCCCTGATTCAAGACATTTAACATTTGTAATATCAGCACCATAGTTATTTGCCATATTTCTCTAGCATTAGATGACCTTCTCTGTTGCTCCAAATACTACTTAGTGATTAAGTGGAAAGTATCTTTAACAACAGTCTAAATAATGGTTACAAGATCATGTTCTTCAATGGAGTACTCATGAGAAGTTATCTTTATCAAAGAATGATTGTTAATATAGCTCAACAAGGATTTCATAAGGACCCTTTCACTAATATCTTCTACAATAAAGATTAAGAATCATAGGCTCCCCCTAATTGTATGCATCATCTCTTTTGGCAGAGTCTTCCCATCAAATGCTTAGATTGTCAAAATTCAGGCCAATGACCTGTGTTGTTGGTTGGAGAGTTCAAGGGACTTTCAGATTGTATTTTCTTCCTTCTCCATACTTGTGTAACTTTCTTCTTTTGCATGATTCTACCTTGTGTAAGAACCCAAGTTAAGTTACAATCACGTGCCATATGGCCAATGTTATGACACTTGAAGCATTCTACATTGTTCATGAATAAGAATTCATGATTTCTTCCTGCAAAATTGTTTCTTGGAGATTGTTGGGGACCATAATATCTATCTTTATGAGATGGTTGGGGATGATAACATCTATCTTTATGATATGCTTTACAATCTTTTTCCATGTGACCAAAGTTTGTACAAGAATAACAATAACCAAAAAATGAACTTTGGTACCTGGGAGATGGAGATTTCCTTGATGTACTTCTGAAGCCTTTCTGCCTTGAGATCCTTTGATGATAATCACTGCCTCTCACATCTTCGACATCATCTACATTTCTTCTTGGAGGAGGATTTCTTCTATTGTAGCCTTGATTTTTCTCCTTGCCTTCGCTGGAACTAGGAGCATCACCATTTCTTTCTGGCTTCTTCACATCCCTTTTGTTTGAAGCATTATCATTCTTGTTTAAAGATTCACCTGCATACTTGAGACCTGATTTATCAAATGGACTTCTTTGATAGCTGAGCATGTCATCCAAGGCTTGAGAGCTCTTCAAGATTTTGTTCATCCCTTAAACCTTTTTTCTGAGGAAGACAATCACTTCTTCCAATCTTTCACACTCATTATTTTTCTTAGCAAGTTGTTTCTCAGTTTCTTCCTTGATACGAGTAGCTTCATCTGCTTCTATTTTAAGGGAGATGACATATGACTTCATTTTGAAGATTTCTTCATCCTTTGATTTTAGTTGACATGTCATGGTGTTTCTTTCCTTTCCTGCTTCATCAACCTGTCCTTCTATGACTTCCAATGCTTCCATTGTCTTCTAAACTCCTTGTGCCTATTTCCTTGCTTCTTGTAGTTGAGATTTGAGAGAGGAGACCTCTACCTTGTACTGACCAATCTCCTTCAATTTTGTTCAAGCTCTTGTGCCCTTGTTCAAGTTGTATTGACAAGGTATCTTCCCGTTTCTTTTCTTTATCCAATTGATTTGTCATGGATATGACTTCTTCATGATGCTTTTGCTTTGATGAAATTCCTTCCTAAGCTTAGCAAGCTCTTCATCCCTTTCTTGTACTTGAAGCTTGATAAGGTCAACTATATCCCTTATTTGATCTTGGTCACCAGCTAGTGCTATCTTGTTAAGTTCCTCTTTTTCCTTTTTCAAATTTTCAATCTCTTCCATGGCATCCATAAGTTGAGCGAGGATATCTTCTACAAAATCTTTTTCATTCTCTTCATATTCTAGGTCTGCTTTAGCCTTGATGTCATCATTCTCATTTTCAGCTTCTATGATGGGTTTTGGATTTCCTTCTTGATTTCCATCATCTTCTTAACTGATGGTCATGGTCAATGCTCCTTTTGAGTGAAGGTCATGAAGTTTGTCCCATATACCCTTTGATGATGAATATTTTCCTAGATTTTTCTTTATAGAATCAGGCAGCCCATTCAAGATTGCCTTCATTGCTTTTGCATTGTACTCCTTGGATTCTCCATCCATCCTGCTATCAACAATCACTGATTTCCAGATTTCAATGCCTTGAGTTTGTAAGAAATTTCTCATTCTTGCTTCCCATATATTAAAGTTCCCATTGAACAATGGAGCCTCCTCAAATTGATTGTCTTCTATTTTAGTGGTAGAGGGAGACACATCCTTAGGAGAATTGGAGACTTTCTTCCTTGACTTCGCCATTTGTGTTCTAAAGATCAACCTTCAAGCTATTAGGATTTGAATGAAGGTACCAACTCTGATACCAATGGTTGGAAATACTGAGAGGGGGGATGAATCAGTTTTTAATGGGGTTGACACAATAAAAGAACTATCCTCAAGACCCTTGTTTCATTTTTTAACGAGCTTGACACAAGACAAAAAACTATGCTCACACCCTTGGTTCATTTTTTAATGAGGTTGACACAAGAAACGGAACTATCCTCATCACTCCTTGGTTTCATTTTTTAACGAGGTTGACACAAGAAAAGAACTGTCCTCATCACAGCTATTCATGGACAATATGAGAACATGGCTCCCAAGAGATCCTCACTAGATGGAAGAACCACACTCTGGGATGAATACATGTTATTTGGTACCAAATATAGATCAGGTTCCAATGCCCTAGTACATAATGTACTATACCCTCTGTGTGATCATCAGTAGATGTGGAGACGGAATGGGTAGCCACATAATTGACATGTGGTAGGGAGGGTATTGCTTGCAAACAAGAACCAATAGGGGATGATGGTTGCAAAGGAGGTGCCTGGTGACCAATGAACGACAGTTGATCAGTAGTCACAATTATTCCTTCATGCGGAAAACAAACCACATGGAAAAACAAAGAAACAAGAGCTCCCATGACATAAACATAGTCACCCCCAAGGAGAAGATTTAAATCTAACGGACCTTGGACTACCATCACGTATATGTAGAAGGTCTTGCCTCCCAAAGCAATAGGGAACTATAGAAGGATCCCTAAGGGTTCACTGGTTCCTCTATTGAAAGATAACATATTCTGGGTGATAGGCACAAGCTGTGGGGAGCCCAAACCTTACCAAGTAGTAGAAGACATCATGCTAACAGATGCACCTTCATCTAATATAGTGCCAGGTACTACCATATTATAGGCTTGTACTATGATCTAGAAAGGCACATAAGATGGGAGGCGATAAGCAGTCAAGTGACTCCAATCGAAGGAAATGACAGAACTACTTGGTGGGGGTATCATATGATTTCCCCCATGCTATGCAGGAATAGAAGAAGGACTCTCTTGAACAGTTGGGACAGGAAGGTCACTCTTTGATTCATGAGAATCTGAGGAGATGAGAAGAACATGAGAAGTATGATCACCACTCTCTTCTGGAACAGAGTGAGCAACTGGTGGTGAAACCAAGTCGACACTCTCTTTGACCAATGGTTGGTCAGGAACAGACACAAGAGAGTTAGGCTCAGGAAGAGTAGGATGGGCAAGAGATGAATCCAAGTCAATCTCTTTACCAACCGAGGGAGGGTTAGAAGAAAGCCTATGATAACTAATAGGGAGTTGGGGTTGAGAGGCTGTAAGGTTTTCCAAAACTTTGGAAGCTTTATCCATAAGAGGACAAAGGTGAAGGAGATGTTCTCCTTCACATAACCTATAGGGAAATCTAATATTCCCTTTCTTCTTACCCTCGCTAGCCAATAGTGTAGCATCGACATGATCTCCAGAGATCAATGGGGATGGTCGATCTAGATTTTGAGACCATTCCTCTAAGACTCTGGGAATGCCAGGACAGTGTCGGAGGAGATGGTCACCCTTACACAAACTGAAAGGTAATTTTGCCTTCTGTGGAGGATCAAAAGGTTTGCAAATAGGAGGTGCATTTGGATTAATAGCCGCACGGTCGACCCCTTGCTTAGGTGACTTATTATTCTTCTTCTTATCCTATTGGTTACTAGATTTGAAACTTTCACTAGGAAAAGTAGAAGTGGAAGGTGAAGAAATAGGGGAAGAAGGCGAGGGGTCCACCTTAGAATCATCATGCCATGATTCGAATGAAGGAGATGGCGGGGAAGGAGTTGAGACACTCGAGATCACTGAGTTTGAAAATAACTAGATAGGTAAACCAATGGTTAACCCAGGAAGGGACAACGTTGCCATATAAGGAGCACTAGTGTTTACAAAAGAAGGAAAAGGACCAAGATTCCCTCTTGAGGGGAATCCTTGACTGGTAGACTCTGGAAATGTTGCCATTGGAATTGGCCCTAAAGAATTACTAAGGAAGATCACTTTTACCAGGAATATTTTGTGGGAAGTTAATTTTAGAACACTAAAACAAAACTGTTGAATTTAGGTTTTTGTGATCCATATCAAATTTGAGAGAAGATTCTTCGACGAAAATCACATCGGGATGCTTTTGTCGACAAAAGAATCCCGATGTGATTTTCGCCGAAGAATCTTCTCTCAAATAAACAAAACTTTTCCTTTTCATGTTTTAAGAGTCGAGAAAAGTACGAAAGGTGACTCTATCGGTTTCGATTGGAAACGAGATCGAAAGGAAAGTGCTCAGATGATCCTTTTACTTTTAGAGAGTTGAAAAGGAACGAAAGTGACTGCTCTGGAACTCTAGGCAAAAGGTTTACCAGGCAAGCGTGAACTGCAGAATACCTCCTGACAAACCAAGAAGTACGAGCAAACAATCTCCCCGAATGCTATGTTCCGTGTATAATGTCTGCAAGGCGGAAAACTCGACTTCCTATGGATGACAAGATTGCAACCTAGTGGGGTCTCCCATCATATACATGACGGTATAGGGAGCACAAGTCCATACTAGCACTTATCGAATCACAGAAGGAGGAATCACCCAACCTTAGTGAAAACAACAACCACTAGGTTTAAAGATGTCGGAAAACATCTCTAGCCTAGACCTCTAGATGTAAGTGTTAATTTTCAATGCTTTCTTAGGTTAATTCAATAGATTTTAACAGTTAATCTTGAATTAGATCTTAGTTTCAAGGCCCTACTGAATGTATCTTCAATAACTCCTAGAATGCAACTAAATGAGAAAAGAGACCATTTCTTTTCAATGAACAACTAACTAAAGAAAAGTGAGAAGTTCATTCCAAAGATAGAAAAGCAACAAGCAAGCAATTGAAAGAATGGTACTTTTCATCATTTCTCAAGAAAACCAATCAAGAGGAAAGAGTTATGCTCCTATCTTTCACTAACGTGCAAGCAACCTAATTAGGAAAATGAAAAAACACATCCTTCGCTTTTCAACTTCTAAATGTCAAGAATTTACTAATGCAAAAGATTGTTCTCATTTCCTAATTCAAAATGAATGCGATATTTTGATTTTTCAAATAAATTACAAGCAACCAAATGAAAAACTCAAAACAATGCTAGTTTTAAGCCCTTTCCGAATGAAATCATTCGATAAGTAAAGAGAAACATTCTACTCTAAAACGAATCAAAGACTCAAAACGAAGAATATGTTTCTTTTTGCAAAAACTAGAAAGCTTTCTCATTGACCGGGAAGCAATGTGATCTATGCCAAAGTGATAGAAGGAAACCAAACAAACAAGACTTTGCAAGTTTGATAACCAAGCGTCTTGTACCAATCAGGAAGATAAAAGAAAAGTCAATAAGGAAAATCCTCAAACAAAGCAAGGGATCGTTCCAAACACAACTCAAAGGTCCAAACGAACAAATAACCCAAGAAAATATAATGCTTCAGGAAACCTTAAGGTAAATAGGTCACACAGCTCAAAAGGAGAAGTCTCAAGGGAATGAAACCCAGAGTCAAATATTCTAGCAATCAACAATTTGACACACAATAAATAGGCAGAAGACAAGCTAAAAAGGATAGGACACATTGGACAATCAGCAAACAAAACTTCAAAATTGCAACCTACAGGAATCTTCGCGAGTGTAAAACTGACAGCATGCACTAACAATGAAACGCCGCACCTCCCTAACTAGCCACTTTACGACATCATTGTAGAAGTACACCAGTTAACAACGCCGAGCTAATTTCAGAGCTCTTCGCGACTGTGTGGCGATTTAATCACACCAAACAATAGAAGGCACAAATAATCAGATAGCATAGGTGCAAATATCTTCATGACTGTCATAAAATAAACTGCGACGACCCTAAATCAAAGGAAAATTTTAAAAATTTAGCTGAGAAAAGGCCAAACCTATCACTTATGATAGAGGAAGACTACCAGGAGTAGTCAAACAACCCAAAATATGGAGAGTTATACCCAGAAAGTAAAGGAGACAATAAACAAGAAAAACAAAATCAAATCATGAGAGAAAAGACAAAGGTCCCCAATATGGTCACCAACTTGTGATGCAGACAAGTTCCCTCTATGGATAGAGGCAACCCCTCTAGCCCTAGAGTGGATCTAGTCACAACAAATACGATACCGAATCAAATTTCCTTATATAATTGATGTCATGAAGGCCTACCTTCATATCCTCATTTGGTGAAGTCCTCGTTGTGTTTCTCCAACTCTCGTTATTCTAATTAATTTGTACTTGAAAACAACATACAGAGAACAACAACGAACATAACAGAATACGACAAAAATGATCTACTTAAAGGGTCAAAGAAATTTAAGCTATCAATATGCAGTTCAACATAAGATATAGGAAATAAAATATTGATTTGCATTAATATAAATTGAATTAAAACTTACAACCAAGCCTTGACGTCGTAAGTCTCCTTGAAGGGTCGTGTCAGCATGTCTCCGCAAACATTCACTCATGAACTGTCTCACAAAAGGACGAATAACTCTCTCTCCTACCCAAAAGGCTGATGCTAGAACACTCTTACAATCAAGCCAACGCCACTCAAAACTATCCTAGGATAAGTTACATAAGAGGCTACTTCCACACTCTAGCAAAACTCTCTAATTTTACTATTGAACTCTTGAACTTTGAAGCTAGCTGATCTCGGCCATGGAGGAAGTCTTTATAGGAGGAGGATCTTCCATAAGAGATGGGAGAAAGAGCTTAACCCTTTGAGAGGTTGCAAAAAAGGTGGAACAACCATCCCAAAGGAGAGAGGCGAGCTCATCTAACCCGACAACCAACCCTAGGACCACCCATGAAGATGTTACACTTCGAAGCTTCGATAGTTTGTTTAAAAAACTCGCCAAAAGTAGCTCGTCACGAGTGCAACTCAGAGACAAAGTGACAACGTCGCTAGGGCTAGTTCAATACTGGCCATCTTCGCGGGTGGAACAACTGTTGACCCGCGACAACCCAAAAACATAGGTAAAAAAGGGTTTTCTCCAGGAGTAGTGAATTGAGGTATTGTTCCTACGATGGCAAGACATTGACACATAATTTGCAACATGACAAAAGGTAGATGTTAATAACACAGACCAGAAGTGTTCGGTATCAGGGAATGCGAGGTCGGTGACAAATTACTGTGTAACAAACTCAACGGGAAATATTCCGTTAGAAAACCTCAAATATTGAGAATGTATCACCGTATCCATTTATTGGAAAGACTTACATTACATATCATCATATTCCTAGATGCATGAATACATTGATAGATGCATTAGCTAATCATGTGTTGTATAGACATTTACGAAACATGTGAAAAGATAAAACAAACCATTTGTACCATAGTAGACAAGGAAATACAATATACATACATACATATATATATATATATATCTATATATATATATATATGGTGATAATGTTTGATACATCAGAACCCCTAAAAATAATATGTGTGTCTAAAAAAACATCAGCGGCTTGTAGGCCTCATATATCTGTGGTAGCAAGCCTCAAAAAAATAAGTGCTGGACCTAGGAATTAATCAGCATGGTGATCATGGTAGCATGATATGGCTCGTGCAACACAAATTAGAAATCGATGGATCCGATCCGAGACTCCCATCGTGTGTCTTTGGTACTGACAAGGAATGTCTCCTACCCAAGCATAATCCGGGATACCACGAGTCAACCCCTCAAGGTTCCTCATGACCTCCTCCTCGTTGTCACTCCCTTCCTGATAAGGAGTGACCACATCGATAGGGCGAGGGGCATACTTGGCTATTGGGGACATCCCAGTACGCTGCTCTAGTCCAACGTCTACATTAACAAGAGAAATTTTATAAGCACATATATACCAAAAACAATTAAAAAAATCTGAAAATTTAAAATTTGATTTTTTACCTTCATCATCGAAGTCCTCTCCATCTGGTAAGGGCATACATGGATCTCCACGGAAATCGGTGGCACTATATGGCCAATCATCCACGACGATTTTCTGTCGTCGTAGCGATGAAAAGAATGCAGTACAGTATGACATGTGCTGACCCCCAATTATCCTGGGCATCAAATGACTCCAACGAGCCATCCATGGATCGCGTGGAATAGGAGGATCTACCCCATTAATATGATACTGGAACAATGGTACCCATTCTAAGAAGAAGGTCGTAAGCACACATCCGAAGCAAAATTTCTTCAGATTCCCCACCTTAGCTTTGGATAGCTGGCGTTTGATGTTGGTCTTCATGGCGTCTACCCAATTGAAGACCGTAGGAGCTATACAGTTGATAGCATAAAGGAACTTTGACTTGTTGGTGTCGTGTTCCGCTTGGGACCTCACCGCTCTATTAATAGTCAACAGAAGCACTCTCAGTGTCAGACCCCGAACACTGGAAATCTCTATCTTCCTACTTTTGGATTTCAAGGCCTCAGGGCAATGTTTGGCAAGAAATGAAGATATGCTTGCCCTAATCGGTCGTGACCCGTACAAGTTCACTGGTTCCCCTCTGCGGGACAATCTAGTGATGAAGTATATATTTGAAGTTTCCAACTCCAGCTCTTGGTCAACAATGACAAATATCTCTTGATTAATGTCCCAAAGACTAATCAGGTACCGAAGCAACTCGGGCTGGGCCTGCATCCCTAGCGTGAGAAAGAATTTGAGGAGCCTACAAGCCCTCAAAGCTTCCAGGAAATTTGGGTCATTCATTGCCTAGGTGTCAACATCCTCATGTTCCTGTTCTTTCCATTCCACCATTTTCAACGATTCTTTCCTGAAAAAGCCATTAATTTGAGTCAACAATCATGCTTGGCCCATAAAATTTGAGTTTAAATAGTGATTTTTTTGAGGAAATAGGGTTTTCCCTATTCACGGTGCCAGTGCGCCTATTTTCAAAACAGTTGCACTGAACGACGCAGCTAGCTTTGTTAATCACCCTTGGTCGGTGCCATTTTGTGCTCAAAAAGTTTTTCAAAAACCCCTCAAAAAACAAAAAAAATGGTTAAACACAAAAATAAAGGACATGAAAATGGAGCTCATGGCTTTATCTTTTACCTGGAACTAGCGGCTTGTCGATTGACCTCCCGGATCTCCCGTAATATGCTCTGGAACAATTAGGGCAAAAGTGAGTAAAAAGTTTTCACAGCAAGGTAAAATAGTAAATGGTAAAAATATATTTACTTTTTTTTTATTCAAGATTCTGTGATCCATAATGAATTAAACAAAGTCTTTCGGTAGAAATCACACGAGAGAATTTTTTTGGCTGACGCGTTGAACCACACTTGTTGGTACGAAATGCGTCAGCCAAAAAAATTCTCTCATGTGATTTCTACCGAAAGACTTTGTTTAATATTTACTTTTCTTCCTTTTATTCATTTTTTCATCAAAATATAGTTTTTGTAAATATTTTAACTTGTTTTTGCCTCACGAATTGGATAATACACTTTACCTTTTTGCATAGCGATAAGCGATGGATGTTCGACGATGATGACAAGTCACGTTTTAGCTCTTTTCTCGACTCGTTAAGCTCATATGAAAAGATTTCCGAGTATTTTTCTCTTTTGACTCATAAAAGAGAATAAAATGGGAGGTATGCTTTCAGCTCTTTTCCGACCCTTTAAAAGTGAAAAGATGGCCGAGCCCTTGTCATTTTGAACTTGTTAATGTATGCGAAATGTCGTGTGCCCAGTATAAGTTTACACTTTTTTTGGGCTGGGAGGCACTATTTGTGAAAATGGTACTCCTTGACTGAAATGGTCAAGAGGTTCTCTCAAGTATTGTTTTCTACCCTATTGGGCTTGAGAGACACAAATGTACAAAAATGGACCATGTGGAGTTTTCTTTTCCGTGTCTTTTTCAAACTCTCTAAACATGAAAAAGATACCAAGTTTCACTTTTATCAGACTCGTTAAAATATTAAACAACATTGGATTCGTCACCATGAATAACATGAGCTTCTCCTTCCTAGGGCTCATTAAACTTACTAGGTCGAATTTATTCGAAGGATGACCAAATTTTTTACAATAATAACACTGTCCAAGAAATATAGTTTGGTACCTGTTATAATAGCCATGATTTGATTAAACCTTCTTCCTTGGAGTTTCTCTTTCTTCATTCTTTGGATTTGAGTCGGGCCTTTGATGAGATGGTTTTTTTCTTTTGGATTTCTTCAAAGTACATCGGTATAGCTTCTTGTATTATCCTTGGCACTTGATGAAAAACCGATCTCAGACTTGTCACTTTGAGATTTCTGAGTGTTGAGAATGTGATCAAGTTTTTGAGAACTTTTCCAAATTCTTTTGATTTGTTCCACTTCCTTTTTTAGGGATACTATTTCATCTTCATGTCTTTCACATATAATGTCCTCCCTTCTTTTAGATTCCTCTTTGTTCGTTTTAAGAGAGATAACCTTCTTTCATAACTCATCATTTTCTTCAATGGTACTTATCGGTAATTCATTTGTATATTCCTCATTTTCCTGTCTTGGTTCATCATCTTCAGCGAATGCCATAAATAGTACTTCCAGCATAGTCATTCTCTTCATCTGATTCATCATTACTTTCTTTGTGATGGAACATATATTTGGATTATTTCTTCTTGATTACCACATATTCATCCTCATCAGATTCATCTTTTTTAGAGAGGAAAATCTTCTTAGTAGGTCCTTTCTTGTTGTATATCCTTCCATTCTCATTATCACCGTCATGCTTATGAGGAAATTTTGCAGCGTAATGACCTATTCTTCCACAGTTGAAACAAATAAGAGGATGATTACCTTTTAGCTTGGATCCTTTCTTTAGTCTTCATAAAATTGCGCCAATTCGGATTCAACATCGGTGTCATCACTGCTGGTATTCCATCCTTTTCCCTTTTTTGATTTTGAGGCCTTGAATGCTGCATCTTTGGAACTTGGGATTCCTTTTCTCATCTCATAGGCAGTGAGGATTCCATGAATTTCATCCATTTTGAGAGTGTCTAGTTCCTTCATTTCTTCTATTGCACTTATCTTGGAGTCAAATCTGTCTAGGAGAGATCTTAATACCCTTTTGAACAACAGTTCTTTCTTCAATCTTTTCTCCCAATCCTTTAAGAGAGTTGACTACTTCGGCTACTCGAGGAAGTATGATGCAATATCTTCTTCATCATCCATTTTCAGACTTTCAAACTGTCTCCTATGAGTTTGAAGCTTTGCCTTCTTAACCTTGGAGTCCCCATCATATAAGCTAACCATTTGATCCCATACTTCTTTGGATGAGTCACAATTCAAGACTTTCGTAAACTCAAAATTAGTAATTCCACTGGTAATGGAATTTAATGCTTTGGCGTTGGCAATGTACACTTTCCTTTCATATTGATCAGTAGGAAGATTCAGAGGGGCATTGTACCCATTCAGAACAGCGTTCCAAATTTCAGGTCCAAGGGACATTAATTAGTAAGGCATTCTTTTTTTCCAAAAACCAAAATTAGTACCATCGAACAAGGGAAGCCTTCCTATTGTCATTTCTTGATTCATCATTGTAACTAAGAATCCTTCTTCCATCTGTTAGGTTGATTCTGAAGAAGTCGACTCTAATACCAATTGTTGGAAATACTGAGAGGGGGTTGAATAAGTATTTCTTTTCAATTTTTATTATTACCAATTTAGATTCCTTACAATTTTAATCAAAGAAATGATTTTATTAAATATAGAAACAGATTGAATACAATATCTGATGAGTTTTGCCAAACACCAACTTGGACTTTGACAAGGCTCCAACCTATAGGGCTACAACCCTATCTTACCAAGGTACCAACCTTGAATTTAGGAGCACCAACTCCAAGCACACCAATCCTTCCAATTCTAAGGCACCAACCCCAAGGGCTCCGACCCTATAGATTTATTCTGTCAAAAAATGTTTGATTGTAATATACTGCTTCCAAGGAATTCTTTACAAAATCTTGTCCTTGTAGTCTTTGCAACAGGTCACTTGTCTGCACTATGGCTTCACTTCGGGTCCGAACCTTCCAAGATGAATCAGTTCAAAAGATTGTCCTCCCGCTCTGTCTTTTGCTTCCTTCTTCACTCAGCCTTTGGCTTCTGCTACACCTTCGTCGTCTGCTAGACCTTCGACTTCTCAACCTTCGTCTTTCTCTATCTCTTCAAGTTCACGAGTTGTGAACTTATTTAATTCTTCTCTGTGTCGATTCCTAATCACTCCTTAAGGTGAGGTTTTATAACTTGTATTTATACGGGTTTCCCCAATACTCAAAAGACACGTTCATTTGAAAGGAGAGGTCGACTTATGGATATTCATCCAATTACTCATAAGCTTGTTTTATTTACGAAAGATTTTATAGGAGAGACCGTACCCAAAGAGGTCACACATCAATGTCATCAATCGCAATCACAACTTTAGAAGGTCCCGCAATCGCAACTCTTAACATCACCGATGTAACATGGCTGATATTCATATTGCCGATGAAATGGACGTGATATAATATTAAACCATCATCAAGAGATCTGTTGGGTCCATAGCTAATATCACAATCGGGGGTCGGGTTCACAAGACTTATCGCAATCAGTGGTCAGGTTCACAAGTCTTATCGAAATCAGCGATCTGCTAGTGATAACCCTTATGATTTGCATAACTTCCCCGATACCTGGATGCAATATTAAATAAAGGCATATTCTATGGAGATATCGGGTCTATGTATTATATCACAATCGGCGTTTTGACATCCCTTTGAAACTTGTGATTCCTGCAGATGTGATATTTCATTAATTCATGCTATAATGGTGCAACGGGTCCACAATGTTATCGCAATCGGAGGTTTGAGCAATGTTTACATAACTTAATATAATAAAACCACCGATAAGATTTTTTCCAATATTATATAGTGTCACTTCCTCCGATATGGCTCTTACTCTTGGCATATGTGATTGATTTGCATTGTCTTGGCTCGTCGCTCCTATGGTTTCTCTTTAATCCTATGACTTCCGATACACTGCTCCGATAGCTCTTCTTCCAATTAGCTCTTCTCTGCTCCAATAGCTCTTCTTCCAATTAGCTCTTCTGTGCTCTGATAGCTCTTCTTTGATGGCTTCCAATGAGCTCTTCCTGCTCCTGTTGCTTCACGGATCTGCTTTTCTTGGCTTCACATCATTATTTGTTGTCCAGAAGATTGTCATATTGACATCAATGACAAAAATTATATTATATAAAATTTCAAGTATTAAAATATGAGATTCCAACTTAATATTGGTTGGAGTAAAATTTACACATGAAATATTGTTTCATCACTTCAAAACATTATCATTGTGTTGTCAAGGCATTGCAGGTGAATTCACCAACTATGAGGACTTGACCATCAATCTCTGTGTGTGTCTTATGTGGGATATTGGCTCTACAAGTACCACTAGACTAATTCTCTTCTCTCTCTCTCTTTAATTTTCATTTTGTCGCTCTAGTGTTATTGTTCTCCTCTTTCTTCAATTCTTGCTTCTTACCATCAATACTGAGTTCCTTTTCTGAAAAATAAAGAAGATACAATGCAGAGTATAAGACATGAAAGACAATGAACACTGGAATATAAAATAAAGCAGACTATAAAGGATTTATATGATATATACCTTAACATCAACAATATTTTCAATGCCATTTTTCCCCATAAAAGCAAGAAACTCGAACAAGTTTTCTTCAGTTGGGAAATAGTGGCCATTATGTGGCCAGATGACCTATATAAACAAAGCAAATAAAACATCACCATAGAAAATAAAACCTTAGTAAACTTAGTATTCAACCTTCAAGAAATGTTAGGCACAATCATGCCAAATAAGTTACATGCTAAAAAGCTCAAGTTGTAGATTACTTATACAGTGTGGGAGTGCAAACAAAATGAAATGAAATGAAGTAAAAAGGATTCAATAATAGGATAGCCTTGTATACATATATATAATTGATAATGTAGAAGGCTAAGTGAATAAGTCCAAGGCTGGAGGTCGATGATGTCAAGAATGCCCAAGTCTGATGAGCATTTCTTTAGATAAGAACTACTATTTGGGTCCATTATCACATATGAATAAGCCAACTAGTTTATATCAAATTATTAATGTTTTTCTTATATTTATGGATCACTACAATATAAGTGGATAAATTGCAAAGACAATTCCATTCCCATTGTGTTCCTGACCTGTGGTACAATATATTAGTTGTGATTTGGAGAAAATTTCCAACATCGAAAATATGTAGCAATCACCACTAGTAATCCCCCAAATAGGATTATTTTGGAATGTAACTTTCAGATTCTAGTTGCTATATGATTCTTGAATGGAAAATCCACACTGAATTCCAACACCAAACTTCCAATTTGAGGGAACACCTGTGGCCATCCTCAATCACTCAAACTCAAAACATCAATGATCATTATAATGAAAAGATAAAATAAGAGTAGTTTTGATCTGTTTTGTATATTTACATGCAAAACACCAATAGTTTTCCCATATTTACCATACTTGTAATTTCCAAGATATAACACATTGATTGATATTTTACAACAAATACTTGATTCAATATAAACAAGAATTTAACATATTACAATAATACCACCAATGTTTGATCCTCAATTAGTTCAAACTAGTTAGCACAAAAACTTCAAGAAAGAGCAACAAGTAGAAATAACAAATCCATCAATTAATAATCAATCAAAAAAGGATAAGATTTTTGCTGAAGCTTGATAAAAAACTATAAATTATATTGATAATCCACTACAACTAGTGGTCTTATTCAAAGAGAAATACTACCTGGAGAACTCATCTTCCAAATTCTTTGCTCTATCCATGAAGCTTTATGTTATCCTCAAAACAGAATTCGCATTCAATATTTTAGGTTTCTGAAGCTTCCCAAAGGCCTTGCCAAATGAAGCTGTGAATGTCATTGATTTTCATAAAATGCTTCTTGTACTGAAATTAAAAAAAAATAAAAAATAAAAAATAAAATAAAATAAAATAAAAAATAATAGTTTGACCATGTGATAGATAATTCAAGCAAGTAAAAAACTGTGTACAATATTTCTTAGAAGACTTCATGTTAAAAGGAAAACTTGCATATTTCGGATAGAAAAATAATCTTAATAGAGATGGTCAATATTACAAAACAATAGAGTGGATATAAAACTACAGGTAGAACTAACAAAATCCTAATTGTAATATAGTTGATTGATTATTCTAAGTGAAGCCAACTAAATACATGTAAGTTTTCATTTTCATCTGTCTTTCCCATATCTTTATTAAATGTGGAAGCTAACTTGCATGCATCTTGCAAGGTTGTTTTAGCAAGAGTATATGTTTCATTCTCATATTCCACACTTTATTTTCCATGAACAATTGCAATAGGTATTGGAGGAATTAGTTGCTACATCAGCTGAGTTGTCAACTTTCATTTTCTCAATTTCTGTTTTCCTGCATGTGCATTATTTGAGTTTTCCTTAGTGGAGTTTTAGATAAGAAAACAATAGGTCTGAAAAGAAAACATTCATCATGCAAAACAATGACTAATTATATGATGCCAACCCATATTTCTTTATTGTTGGAAGAAAACCAGTCAACTACGCTCAACTGACATCATTAAAGTTATCCAAAACCAACTTGGTGGACATTTGAAGTTCTGCTACATGAACTTGTTCCTTTGTGTGGATAAATTTCTCTTTGTGTGTGGCAAGGGATATTAACTTTTCTGAGAGTGATGACTTATACTTACCATCATATTTTACCGTTTCCAACTGATTTTTTAGCATCTTGACAGATAATCCTTTTTGTTGCATCTCAATTGTGTATGATCTCATTGCCCCTAACATATATGACCTATACATGAGGCTACTGGTACAAATAATATAACACATACCCAAAAATATGAAGGGAATTAATGATTATATATGTCTATGGATCAATGCTATAACTTGTAGGAGCAGTTGGTTGTTGCCTAGAGATCTTTGGGAATGCCCTAAGAGAATGAAGCTAGGACTGGTCAATGATCCAAAATTGGACCCACTATTTTTTTTTTCTTTACAAGTAGCCATGATGAATGTTCTTAACCCTTATTTTTATTATGTAACAAGGTGTGAATTTGTATTAGTAATTCTCCTTAGTGGAGATACTTATTGGTGATATTTTCCAACATTCAACACATTCCCTTTATTCATTATATTTCCATTTTTCTTCTTTTATTCCATTGTGTATGCTCCCATCCGCAACTATAATACATAACTAAAAGATTTCCATGAATTCATTCTCCTATAAATTCGTATGCTCTAGGCCCAAGGTGATTAATATGATATTGTTTGCAAGAAATATGAATAGTATATTGCAATAAACAAGCACAAATGTGGTCATAATCTAGCAAGCCAACCAAAACAAAAAATAAGAAAATATCAAACATGGTTGAGAGAGATGGAGATGAATATATCAAAAAGTGATATTTATTTGTATCATAATTCAAATCACCCTGCATAGATCTATCTTAACCCTAGATCTGTCAAGCACCAAGACAGACAAAATCCTTTGAAGTGTGAACCTTTCCTTAAGTTTTTGCACTCTAAAAAATGTTTGCACCTTGAATCTCAACACATGATAGATACACGGTTAATACGAATCTACACTAGTTTATATTTTATTGATAATACATCAACTTTATATATTTATGGTTTTTGGCATACTAGAGATGTAGATTATAGAATGCACCTCTCGATGCAATGTCAAATGTCAATATATTTAGTTGAAAAGATGCAAAGAGAAGATATTCTCTAATGGTTTCATTACAAGTCTAATATCATAGAAACTGGAGAAATAAAGAGAATAAAAGAAACTAAAGATAGACAAATCAATTAAGAAAGTTTTTAGCAGGAGAATTTGTTGATATCTTAAGCCATGTTCACTCTAACCCAACCATAAGACAAACAAGTGACTCAAAGGGATTTTAGAGACAATAGTCCTAAAATAGTTTAGAAAATATTCAAGAAAAATAAAGGTGAGCAAGCAAAAGAGTTAAATTTATGTCAAAACACAACAGAAAGAATATAAAGTGGCCTTAATTAGCCAATCGCATGTGCATCCCCTGTTCTTCATAAACTATAACCAATGTAATATCCCATCCATGAATTCACATTACCAAAAACAGTCATGCATTTGAGTAGGCACCTTCACACCTCTGGTCTATAATGTCTTGCCTACCACTACATGCACCAAATTTCTCTGATAGGGTCATTCATAAACCCTCTATGCTTGGCAATGAAGTATTATTTCACTGTTCAGGTCAACGGGCAATTAATTTGTCCTCAAGATTCATTTTCAATGTGCTTTTCCCCACCCAAATGACACAAATTTGAAAGGGATGGCACTGGGTAAAAGTCCTAGGTGCAAGCTCTTGGTGGAATCAGCTAAAATAGCTTCTCATGGTTCCCCCATCAATCCAGTAAAATTCAGTCAATTTTTGTAAAATAGTACATCACTAGCAACAAAATTTAGTCTTAGGGGGTATTTTTCCATGTTGATTAGTGGTAGACAATATTGTTTTGTCTCCAAGTAAAAAATGCAATAACCAGTTACAACACATAAACATCATAATTCAAATGTGACATATCTCCTACCATATACAAACTTTTACATGAAATAGGGCACTCACCTATTTGATTGTAGACAACGAATATGCACCTAGAACTGTAGCATTTGATGAGCGTACATGTAGGGATATACACCATGAGATGTTCAAAACCACCACATCCAATTGTGTTATCCCAATGTATACCCTCTTAAATGATGCAATTTTGTGTTTATTAATTTCTATTAATTGTATCAACATATCCGTCATGATTGTCCAATGTTAATCACTATTATGTTAAGCTAAATATCAGAATGCAACCTTCACTAATATGCACTTCAACAGAGCAGTTTACAATGTATCATCCAATATACATTACAAGGAGATAATGCCATTAATACATATCAAAATCCTTGTGGAAATATATGTCACTTAAATTTTTATTTTAAGTTAGCTTGCAATTAAAACGATATCACAAAGACAATAGGGAAACACAAAACACACAAGTACCTCTAAGCAATGTTAGTGCCTAAATGAGGGATAATATGTTACAATTATAGAAAAAATTAAAATCTTTTCCTTAACCTGATGAGAAGACAAAGGCATATCTCTCATGTAGTTGATTGTAGGGGCAGATATGTCATGAAGGTCCTCCTATGATAAATACTATTGTGCTACACTAAATATCAGAACACCATATTCACTAATGTGCATTTTTAATAGAGCAATTTTCAATGTATCATTCAATATGCATTACAAGGAGATAGTGGCACTCATGCTAAACAAAATCCTCAAAAAGGGATATGCCATATTAATTTTAATTTAAAAAACTTGTTGTGAAGAAGACACCAGAAAGTCAACAAAATACTCAAAACAGAATATGCTACTTTTTCTTTTAATTAATTTTCTTACAGACATCACAAATACAAGAAAGAACCATAAAGAGGACAAGCACCCCTAAGCAATTTTAGTGCCTAAACAAAGAAATACACATTGCAATTTGAGTAGTAAAGATTAAAATACATACCTGACAAATCTAATGTGAACACCAAGACTACGATGAGATGCAGAACAATCCAAGAAAATGAAAATCCCATAAGTGACCAATGCCCATGTGGGATTCCTTGTATTACATTCAAATCACATCTTCCATGAGTAAAAATCACATCAGGTCAGATGATATCTACAGGCAATCATAAATACCTATATAAATTTGGTCTTAATATACCCAAAGCACATTAAATTTTGTTTTGAACAATAAAAAAAAAATACACCCAATGAAATGTTTTTTGCTTTGGCCAAAATATTTTGTTCCCACTAAAGAAATAAATTAGCCATACAGAATTTGAAGAGAAAAAGCATCAGGAAATATGAATAAAACCTTGTTTTCGGGTTTGACGCAAAGATTTCTTAATACAATATTCTTGTCCATAAAACCCTTGGTAGCCATTGGTGAATGATGAAGGTAATGATAAATAAATTCCCAGAGTGCTCAAAGCGGAAAGATTGGAGTACTATGTCTTCGAGCAGAGAAATTCCTTCTTCATTTTAGCCCTCCTCAAGTATTGCTCAACTCTTCTATAACGATTTGTATATTTTTGGTAGCTGAAAATGTAAAGTGGTTTTTCAAATTATTCACAGTACGTATAACTTTATGAATAATATACCTTTCCTATGGTTCTTGCATAATACTTTGTAAATCCAGGTTATAGTTATGGATTTTCAAGAATTTAGGTAACATAGGGTTTTAGAATTTCCCCTGTAAAAATATAATTCAAACAATTTTACTGGGAAATTTTTTTTGCAAGATCCAGGCCAATTTTGGGATTTTCAAGAATTTAGGTAACATAGGGTTTTAGAATTTCCTCGGTAAAAATATAATTCAAACAATTTTACTAGGATTTTTTTTTACAAGATCTAGGCCAATTTTGGGCCATCCCCGCAAGTTTTTGGCCATCCTAGCTGTGACCTTGGTAGACGATGCCATTTTTTATTGGAAAACTAATTTAAATTGTTATGTGGTTTATATTCAAATTTGATGGCTATGGTTGGATAGTGTTGGCTTGAGGGGCTTGGACCCAGGTTTGGAGTTAGTTGCGCTAACCAACAAAACCCTACACTACCGGCCCTTTCGGAAACAACCCAAGTAACACAAGCTACAATCTCACCCGAGGCAATATTGGGGGATGCTAGAACCGGGTTTCTGCATCTAAAGGGCTATGTGATGTGTTTTCTACAAACTTAGGGTTTTATCTTAACCTTCGCGAACCCTAACCCTTGAAACCTAGAACTTACAGTAAATAATAATTAACAGATTTCTGTCCTTCGCCAATTGTGCTAAACATACGTAACATCACATAAATAAACAGATTTATGTTTTCATGAATCTATTAAGTATATTTCCTAATTAAATGCATTCAACATATCATAAATACAGTCATTTTAGAAATACATAGTTATACACATATACATAGATATCACTTCAAAATATGTCTTTATTACACTTCAGATTCTCAGTTACAAACTCTTTCCAACCCTGCGCACTCAGCTGTGGACTTACCAAGGTCTTTGTGCACACAGCTACAGGGGCCTACACACTCAGCTATGGACTTACCAATGTCTTCACGCACACAGCTGCAGGAGCCTTCCCCTTCACCCAAGTACATAATAGGTAATTTCAAATTCAACTCATGCACTTTCTATTTCTTACCTATGACTCTTCTATGACTTCCTTTTATATTCTTCTTCATTACAATACCATGGTTTGTGAACCATGGGCGGGTCTCAAAACAACTTGACTTTAACAAACTTAAGGGGCTTTGACCTTCCTAAGGTCCCTTTGGCTCCTATTGACCTGCTTTACTCACACTACTCTCCTCAAAATGTGGCGACTTTACAATATCTTTACAAACTTAACAAAACTTTTAACAAAATCTGACCTAGGGGACCCCATCCCAACGGGCCCCTAACACAAAGTTGTGACTCATCTTGAGTCACTCTATTCGTGTTGCCTCAACCTTTGCTTGCAGGCCACTAAATTCGATCTTCAAATCCCGAAGATTTGTTGTTCCCTACGCGATGGCCTGCCGAAATTCTTCGACCAAATTCTCCATCGTTGGACCCTCGACTACAAGGCCCATTGTCCTCTTTGTCTGCTGAAGGGATTTTAACTTGATTTGGACTTTCTGCAACAGTTGGCATGCTTCATTGGCCCATGGTTGCATCCTTGCAGAAATGATAAAAGTCTTTCGACACAACTCATCAGTCTAAGTCTGTATGAATTTCCCTTCTTGGAGTTTGGTGAACCTCTTCACAAGTGCTAAGATCTGCGCTGTCACCCTGATCTCATCAAACTGCAATTGCTTTTTGTGGATGTCATCTTCGATTGTCTACAAGTGTGCGTCCTGTTGAAAATAGCAACAAGAAATGCTAAAAATAGCACTACTATAAATAGCAGTTCAGGTACCAGTGTTGGAAATAGCAACAAGGAATGAAAAATGGAAGTGTTAAAAGTAGCATTGCTATAAATAGCATTTCAGGTTAGATTCCTATTTTAGTTAGTCCCTGAACTAAAATAGTGAAGTAAAATTCGAATTTGATCTTAGCATTTGTTTGTAAAATAATTAATTAATTCACATGAGTTAATTAGTTGCAGAAAATCAAACATGAAGTCTATGTGGGGACATGCAACAGTTTCTCCATTAATTGAGGAATTTATCCATCAGTTAAAGAGATAAGGATGAGTTGTAATATTAAGTTGTAATTAGTTGGCTCAGTTAACTGAGTCAAGTCCAGCTAGATTAATTCAAACAGTTTGTTGAATTAATTATGAGTTCAGTTAGTTAATGCTTGCATGCATGTAAGTGCTGCACTTTAGATAACTAAATATTCTCTCATAAATAACTCATGCATGTCAGTTTTGTCAAAGACCCAGTTGAGATCAGAGGAGGGATAGTGTACTATCAATTGGATGAATTTTTACTATAAAGGAAACTCATCCATGCATAAGGATTTATCTCCTTCAGGTTTGTGCAGTTATTTCTAAGCCAAGTGAGAAGTGTGAGGTGGGAATTCACATATGTGGAAGCATTGGACCCCAGGAAAAATTGCGCAAGGAAATAGGAGGCTTGGAGGGCAGAGGAGAAGGTTGTGAGAGCCTTTGACTATCTATGAGCAGTATTGTTTGATTGCAGAGAGAGCGGGATAGCTTGAGAGCTGATTCTTTTTGTAACATGAACAAGATTTCCACTTGTATGATAATACAGAGATTGGGGTTTTAGGTTGAGGCTTTCCTTGGGTTATTTCTTCTGTGTTATTTGTGATTGATTTCTCATTCTCAGTTATATGTGTTCTCTTGATCTTGCTTAATTCGATAAAGCTTCCGCAAAGTTTGTTGTAGAAGTAGATCTTGTATTTTTCTTTAGTCTATTGCATAATCTGTTGATCTACAGTGGGAATTTCTACATGGTATCGAAGCAAAGGTGATCAAGGTGAAGAACAATATACATGAAGGGAGAAGTTCAAAGTTTGTGGTTCCTGAATAATGAAATCGAGTTCTTATCACATCTCAATTTAACCTATGGCATTCAGCAGTTTAAGACTCGAGTATGCCCTTGATGGCAGCTCAAATTATATAGCCTGGAAGGATCACATGGAAGCAGTATTAGAGGATAACGGTCTAAAGGACTTCATTGATCAAGAAGTCCCCAAGGCGACTGATGCTACTCAGTTGGCAGAATGGAAGAAATGTGTGGCTAGAGCAAGGAGAATCCTTCTGGAGGGAGTTTGAGACCACAAAGTCTCAAGTCTCCATGGGAAGGGGACACCGTTTTCGATGTTGAAAACATTGCAAGATATATATCAGAATAGCAACGATCAAAGGAAGCTGGCGCTAAAAGACAAGCTTCGTAAGATCAAGTGTAGAAAGGGAAACACGATCTCTACATATCTGAACAAGCTCACCACCTGCAGGGATGAGCTTGGAAGTTTAGGGATCACGACCGTTGATGATGACATGGTGAGTCTTGCACTCCTTGGTCTTCCTAAGAGCTGGCATAGCTACCAAGACTTGGTTAATGGAAGAGAAAGAATGCCAAATTGGAACGACTTTGGTGGGATTTGGTGTAGGAGGAGATAAGAAGAATCACCAGAGATGGTTCTTCATCCAAAGAGGATGAAGAAAACTGCACCTTAGCGAGTAAGGTGAAGAAGGGGAAGGAGAAGGATTCTCATTCCAAATCAAGTTCTTCCCATGGTGGGAAGAAGTTTGACAAATCAAAAGTGTGATGCTTTCGTTGTCATGAGGTGGGCCATTTTGCTACAAATTGTCCACTAAATAAATCCAAGATGGGATCCAAGGAAGGATCTGAAGGTGAGGCATTGGCCTCATAGTTCGAGTTGGATTTCACCCTCTTCGCATGCATGGTTTCATCCATGGTGGGATGTGGTTGGTTTCTTGACAGTGGAGCTTCTTTCCACATGACCGACGACAAGAGTTTGTTTAGTACCTTGGAGGAGAAAGATCTCCAGATACTCATAGCGATGGGTAATGATGAAAATTATAGTGTCTCAAGTGTAGGCACAGTTGTTTTTTAGAGGGAGCATGGAGCTCGCATTACCTTTACCGATGTCAAGTATGTACCAAGACTGAGGAAAAATTTGGTGTCAATCGCAATGCTGGAAGAAAAAGGCTATGATGTTGTCTTCAGTAAGGGAAAGGTTTTCCTTCGACACATCACTACGAGACAGGTGAAGCATATCAGTTCATGATTCAAGAATCTATATGCTCTTGAGGTTCAAGATGCATGCAAAGCCTTCAGGAGCAAGGCAACTATTGGAGACTCAGTGGTTGAGAGGGAGAGTAGGTTACCTCTCAACATGCAGTGCCAGAAGAAGTCTCATACAATTGTGGAGGACCCACAATTGGTGAAACAGCTTCAGGAGGTTGTGGAGAAGCCACAACTAGAGAAGCTAAGAGGAGATCAAGTGGAGGCATCCATTCATCCAAAGACCTCCAGTAGGGGGAAATTTCGAGCCAAGTGGGCAGAGGGATCACATGCAGCCATACCTCCAGGTGGGAGGTGGGGCGATGTGGAGTGATTGTCCCACGAAGGCTGAAATAGGGGTTGGATCCTTGAGGTACCCAACCTTTTGGATTCAACTTTGCTATGGGAGCCCCGATGAGGAGTAGTAGGACTAGCTAAGTGGGTAGAGACAGATGCGGATGGAGCGGTAGAGAGAGCTACAGTGCAAGAGTCCCAAGACTGTGTAGAGCTAGCAAGCTGCAGAAATGCGAGAGGCATAGGAGTGTTGCACCAGTGCAGGATGGCACAAAGAGCTGTGCAACGGTGTGAGATGCATAGAGTGTTGCAGCAAATCAGAGGTCAGAGAGGGAGCACTTGTCAGCAAAAGAGGGAGCTTCAACATTAGAGTATGTTTCTAGCCCAATAGAGAGGTCAGTTGGGAGATTTTTTGTTTCTAGAGTTGCTGGAGCAACAACACTTGGGAGAAGTGTTTCATGTAGAACATTCCAAAGGTTTAGGATCGGGATCGAGTTGAATGCCTTTCTTGTTGAGAGGGAGTGTTGAAAATAGCAACAAGAAATGCTAAAAATAGAAGTGATAAAAATAGCACTATTATAAATAGTAGTTCAGGTACCAGTGTTGGACATAGCAACAAGGAATGAAAAATGGAAGTGCTAAAAATAGCATTGCTATAAATAGCATTTCGGGTTAGATTCCTATTTTAGTTAGTCCCTGAACTAAAATAGTGAAGTAAAATTTGAATGTGATCTTAGCAGCTGTTTGTAAAATAATTAATAATTCACCATGAGTTAATTAGTTGTAGAAAATCAAACATGAAGTCTATGTGGGGACATGCAATAGTTTCTCCCTTGATTGAGGAATTTATCCATTAGTTAAAGAGATAAGGATGAGTTGTAATATTGAGTTGTAATTAGTTGGATCAGTCAACTAAGTCAAGTCCAGTTAGATTAATTCAAATAGTTTGTTGAATTAATTGTGAGTTCAGTTACTTAATGCTTGCACTCTTGTAACTGCTGCACTTCAGATAACTAAATATTCTCTCATAAATAACTCATGCATGTTAGTTCTGTCAGAGACCCAGTTGAGATCAGAGGAGGGACAATTTACTATCAGTTGAATGAATTTTCCCTGTAAAGGAAACTCATCCATGTAGAAGGATTTATCTCCTTTAGGTTTGTGTAGTTATTTCTGAGCCAAGTGAGCAGTGTGAGGTGGGAATTCACACATGTGGAAACACTGGACCACAGGAAAAACTGCGCAAGCAAATAGGAGGCTTGGAGGCAGAGGAGAAGGTTGTGAGAGCCTTTGACTGTCTATGAGCAATATTATTTGACTGCAGAGAGAGAAGGATAGCTTGAGAGCTGATTCTTTTTGTAACTTGAACAAGATTTCCACTTGTATGATAATACAGAGATTGGGGTTTTAGGCTGAGGCTTTCCCCGGGTTATTTCTTCTGTGTTATGTGTGATTGATTTCTCATTCTTAGTTATATGTGTTCTCTTGATCTTGCTCAATTCGATTAAGCTTCCACAAAGTTTGTTGTAGAAGTAGATCTTGTATTTTGCTTTAGTCTATTGCATAATCTGTTGATATACAGTGGGAATTTCTACACGTCCTCCTGCGGCGAGGCCCACATTTCCATTTTCTACTCAAATAATTGGCTGCAGTCCTTGACTGCAGCGACCAGAGTTGTCATATTGGCTTTAATGGTAGCTTCGTGTTGCTCTCTGACCTCTGGAGGTGTGGTTTGTTGCAGCTTCACTTCAAGCTCTGAAATCTACAGTTGTAGCTCAAACCGCACCTTTCTGATTTCCTCCTTGGATTCCTTCACTACAGCAGCTAACTTATGAATTTTCTCCGCAAAGGCCGCCTCGGCTGGAATTTGGAGCTCAAGGAGATCGCTACACACTTGGGTAAGGGTTGTTTATTGCACTACATGACCTCGTCATGAGCCTGCAAGGCATGCACTTTCTTTGCAAACATTTGTTGATTATTAGTCTTTACTTCATAAATAATCAACAGAGCTCTTTTCTCCCTGACGTGGACCTCGTCTAAAATTCCTTGGTGCAACTCATGCAAGGTCTAGATAGGCAGTGTTGTAAGGTTGATACTCATGTTGGTCATATGCAGCAGCTTGGCCTAATCTTCTATTGTTTCAACATGCAGGAACCCTCTGGAAGCACCGCTACGCAAAGGTCTAAAGTCAGTTATGCCTTTGATTTCCCGCTCGCCTGACTCGTGCTTGCTTGACCTGCGCTCGCTTGTTCCGCACTTGCCTAGATCACTCCTGTCTAGACCTGCAATTCCTTCATGCCCTGTTTCACTTTCTCCAGTACCTGGTGGTATTGGTCCTTAATGTGGCCCATATGTTTTTAGTTGCAGAGCGGACATAATCATCTATCTCATCAAGGTCCCCCTCCGTGAGGACCAATAGTGTAGTACTCGTAGACTTATTAGACTTTGGCTTCTTGTGTGGTCTCGTCGAACTACACTTCTATCTCTTCCTCATCCTGAAGGGGGAATCTAATTCCTCTGATCTGACATAGGGGTATGTGCCCCCTTACTCTTCATCTACAATTTCGACCTCAACATCTATGTGCTCTGTATCTGGCTCTTCGAGGTCAATGGTGACCTGCATTGTTGCTGCCTGTGCATCTTTTTCCTTCTGTGCTTCCTTCTCTTTCTTAGAAGCCTTTTGTGCTTCTATCTCTTTCTTAGAAGCCTTTTGTGCTTCTTTCTCTTTCTTAGAAGCCTTTTGTGCTTCTTTCTCTTTCTTAGAAGCCTTTTGTGCTTCTTTCTCTTTGTTTTTCATGGCCTCTATTGCAGCTATTGTTTTCCTTGTTTCTACTTTAGTGGCCTTACTTGTTCTTGCGGCTTCGCCAGATGGGGTGAGCCGATCGCTTGGCCAATGGATGATGACCCCCATAATATTATCCTCCGTGACTAAATAGATTGTGAAAATTTTCTTTGAAGTCTGCTTAAATTTTATACTGCGCACGTAGACTGGGTGACAACTGTGGCCGTTGGTTGATCACCATCCACAATTCTGATTCAAACAGTACCCAAAACATCTTGTTTTGAATGATAAGGTTAGGGTCCTTATTCTCCCACAGTTAGGTGAATTTTGCAGTCTCGCACAAATCTAGATCCGACATTGGGAACTGGGAATCCTCGGGTGTCCTCCAAGCTACCAGCGCAATCAATAACAGTAACCACGCATAGTGGAATGCTTTTCCATCCTCCTGGGCTTCGCGACAATCATCCAAGAATTCTTGGTAGAGGTACTTTCCTAGTTAAATTGGACCCCCTAGTTGCATTGCATAGCTAAGGATACCACTAGTGTTGGCACTTCATCGACACGACACTTCTGCATTATTTTGCCTGCCAAAATCTGTGCAACAAACCGTACAGCTCCATCCAATATAGAGCTAATGGCGTAGCCTCGTGACTTCTTGACCAACCCTAAGTCATTCTTCATCTGATCCATGAGCTTTTTCTCCTGTGTCTTCCCTACAAAATCATCAGCGAGGTTCACGCCCTGATAAGGTAGTGATCCATTAATAAAAAAGATATTATAGACTATGTGTGAATTCGCTTATGTTACTTAGTGCAACGAATCGAAAAGATTGTGAATAACATAAACACATGAACAATTTGAAAACACATTTAAACACATGAACACAACCAAATTTAATAAAGGAGTTCACCAGACTTTCTGGCTATGTCTCCTGGTCCTTTCGCTTCTAGTGCTAACCTCTTTATTTTGCCTTGAAAATGTTGTTACAGGTATGACCTCGAAAACAAAGTCTCAAATCAGAAAATGGACATCACCACTGCGTCCAGCTTGAAATTTCGAGTCAAATGAGTATAAAATCGACCATATTTGGCCACAATGACTTCCAGACCCCCTGGAAAGTCAAAAACCACCTCTGTACCTGCAAAAACTGCCTCTGCCTGCAAGAAAACCACTCTCTGCAATCAAAAAAGCGCCCTGGTGGTTTTGGTTGGTTCGACACCTGCATAAACATAAATAAACTTTGGGTGGCTTGAATACCAAGCTCCACCGCTTGGTATGTTGGCTAGCGGACTTGTGTGAAAACGTTGTATATATATGTTTTGGGAGGTCGGAGGTTCGAAACCTCTGCCCTACCCTTCCATCATTGGTTGAGTTATATGTATTGACACATATTATATACAATGAATATGGTTTTTGGTGCACAGTTCTATTGCTAGATAATGTTAACGGTTATGGTTATAATAAATGTTAAGGGTCCGGCGGTCGTGGGGTTGACCCCGACCATCCGGCCCTTTTCCGGTCAGCAAATCCCGATTAACATAAATATAATATCCCCGCCTCGCTAAACAAGCGGCAACATAGCTCAACCGGTGAGCACAATCTGGTGAAGTCTTAGTAGTTCCAGGAGGTCAAGGGTTCGATCCTTCCTGACCCCCAAAATTTTGGGATTTCATGCCAACATTGGGCAAATCCGGGCTACCACGTGTCAGCACCAGATTGGCCCATGTGAACCAGTCAAAAACTGCCACATCACCAACCTCTGCTGACATCATCCTGGACATATGGCACATTCCCAGGATGACATGTGTCCTGCTAACATCACCTTGTGTTGTCTGTTAACCGTTGACTTTGACTATTTGACTTTGACTTTGACTTTTCCTCATTTTTCCCTAGTTTGACTTGAAACTTTGACTGGCCTTAACTTCTTCATCCGAACTCAAATTTATGCATCGTTTGCACTGTTGGAATCGTCTTGACGAGCACTTAGACTTGATCCCACTTTCATCTGCATTTGAAGACTTTTATCTGGAGGCAAAATAGGATCCATTTTGGATCACTCCTCCCCACTAGAAGCTTTTGGACCACCAAAAGTTGGTTTTAGTTATCGAGTAAGTGAGGATAAAGTTCCTTCACTTTTCCATTCTCTATCCATCGTGCTTTATTTGGATTTGTACCTTTGATTCCAACTCGAAGATACTCAACATTTCGCCTTTGCAAAGTCCTTATCCTCCTGTCAAGAACTGTGTCCTCTTATAGCTCATTGAGATACTTGGGCAAAAGTTCTTCAATGGAAGGTAGCTGACCTTTCTCTTCAGGATATTCAATCAACGAAGGTTCATACAATCACAATTTTCAACATTTACGACGAAATAGATCTGCATATAAGCTGGTAGATCTAGGCGGAAAGCATTTTCACCAATTTTATCAAGTATTTTGAAAGGACCATATCTAATTGGTTTCAACTTTTTACCTTCCCCTTGCAGTCTTTCTTTGCTAATGTACAACCAGACTTGATAACCAACTTGAAAACTATGCTCAACTCGATGCTTGTCATGTCACGCCTTATACTTTGGTTGGATTCTTTCCAGCTATTCTTGTACTACCTGGTGAATTTCCTGGATTTGTTCAATGAACTTGGTCACTTTTTCCACATCACTGTGTCCATCAACTGCTATGTCTTTACCAAAGACAAAATCCAAGGGAGATTTTGGTATAAAACCAAAACAAGTCTCAAAAGGATATCTCTAAGTAGAAGAATGTTTTGCATGGTTGTAAGCATGTTGCACATAACACAAATGCTCATCCCAAAGTTTGGGATGCTTGCTGCAATATCCTCGAAGCAACTGTATCACTGTCTTGTTGACCACTTCTATTTGACCATCTGTTTGCGGATGAAATGTCGTGCTATTCTTTAACTTTGTGTTCATTAACTCCGATAGACTTGACTAAAATTTTCCGACAAGTCGAGAATCTCGATTGATACAATAGAAGTGGGTAACTCAAAATGAACCCATACATTTTGAAAGAACAACTTTGCAGTTTGTTTAGTTGTGACCTGTTTATTACATGGTGTCAAAATACACATCTTACTGAACCTATCCACAACTACATACAAATAATCATGACCTTTTCTAGACTTTGGAAATCCCCTAACAAAATCCATGGAAACACTTTCCCAAGGACGAGAAGGAATTGGCAATGGAGTATACAAGCCTAATTTTCTATTACTTGGCTTGCTTTTAGCACACATAGTACATCCTTTAATATATCTAGAAACTGTCTCATTCATTTGTGGCCAATAGCAAAATCTTTGTAATTGTGCAACTGTTTTACTTACCCCAAAATGACCTGATATGAGAGAAGTATGTGCTTCTCGAATTATATTAACTCTTTCAATTTGTGGAATGCATAACTTTCCCAAATGATATAAGAGTTTGTCCTTTATGTAATAATCCAATTCTTCTACCTGCTTGCTATGACTTAAATTTGCATATACATCCTTAAAATCTTTGTCTTGAGCATATTGTTCAATGTAACTTTCATGAATTACTGAATATGCTTAAGTATTGTGGATGCATTTATAATTGGTCTTGATAACATGTCTGCAACCTTATTAGCCCCAAGAGTTCGCTCAATCGGTCAAGTCGGGGTCTCGCCAGATGGGAGGTCATAGGGTTAATTCCCGAAAGCTCTTGGGGTCAGGTCTTGCAGTAGGCCGAGGGGCGTCAGCCCAGATTTTTCCAGTGGATGTAGTGCCACCCGCTGACCGAAGGTGTCCATGAACCACGCAAAAAAAAAAAAAAAAAAAAATTGTCTGCAACCTTATTATGTATGCCCTTCTTATCTCTGATAACAAGATGAAATTGTTGTAGAAAACCCATCCACCTGTAATGTCGTGATTGTTGCAATTTAGTTTGTGAGTGTAAGTATTGTAGTGGTTGATGATCTGTATGTATGATTGTTTCTTTACCCATTATGTAATGTTTCCTCTTTTTAACACTTTGAACTAATGCATATAATTCCTTATCATATGTAGGATAGTTAGCTATTGTTGATTTGAATGTCTCAGAATGAAAGCAATAGGCTTTCTATGCTGCATCAACACTGACCCCATGGCATATTCACTTGTATCTGTCTCGATCTCAAATGGATGTTGAAGATATGGAAGTGCTAGTACTGGCGCTGTATTGAACCTTTCTTTCAATGTGTCGAAGGCTTTCTGCTGTTTTCCTCCCCACTAAAACACCTGTTTCACACTTGTCAAAGCATGTAAAGGAGTTGTAATCAAAGAAAATTTAGCAATAAACTTTCTCCAATATTGCGCTGCCCCTAAGAAACTTCTAACTTTTGTAGCAGTATTGGGTTTAGGCCAATTTACAATCACTTCGACCTTAAAGGGATTTATCTTCAATTCACCACCCCCTACAATATAACCCAAATAATTCAAAGATTTTCTGCCAAATTCACATTTTGATAGATTTACATAGAGATTTTCTCTTTTCAAAACATCTAAAACTTTCTTTACATGCTTTACATGTTCATCCCATGTTCTACTGAAAACAAGAATATCATCTAAATAGACTATTACAAAATCATCAATGAATGGTCTAAATACATCATTCATGATTCGCATGAATGTAGCTGGAGCGTTAGTTAAGCCAAAAGGCATAGCCATCCATTCATATAGTCCTTGCTTAGTTTTGAAAGCAGTCTTCCATACATCTTGTTCTACAACTCTGATATGATGGTAGCCACTTCACAAGTCCAATTTAGAGAAGTAAACTGCATCTTTTAACTGATCTAACAAATCATCAATACAAGGAATAGGATAACAATTCTTTATTGTGATTTTATTTAATGCTCTAAAGTCAATGCACATTCTCCATGAACCGTATTTCTTTCACACTGACACAATAGGTGATCCATACGATGATGTTCTTGGTCAAGTAAACCCTTGATCAAGCAACTTCTATACCTGCTTCTTTATCTCTGCATTCTCTAGTGTTGATAACCTGTACATTCCAATGTTAGGTAGTGGAGCATCTTGCTGCAAATAAATCTCATGTTCTATCTCTCGCTTGGGTGGAATCTCTTTAGGCTCTTGAAACAAAATATCATAATCGGAAACAATTTTAACTAATCTGCTTTCTGTTTAGGATTATAGCCTTGGAAAGCATCAGATTTATCAATATCCTTTGCTTTTACAATCATAAGTAAAAATTGTTTGCTTGCATTTACAATTTTTTTCATCTGTCCTAAATTTATGAGAGAGAAATTATCTTTGAGTTTATGAGCCCTTACAATATATTCAATTCCATCCTTAGTGAGTTGATACTTATTTTTAGTTCGATAGAAGATAGCATTTCTATCGTACAAGTATGGACTTTCTAATACAATTCCACATATGCCCAATGGGACTATGTCTAACTCAACCTCATCTACAAACTTTGACCCAACATCAAAACTAATTTTACATTGTTTCGTAACTTGTAGCTTTGTTTTATCACACATTGTTGGGCATGGAATCCCCCCACAGCTTGTTTTGGGACTCAAAGCCCAAGTTTTGGTCAAAAATGTATTGTAAGACTCCTCAAATTGCAGGCGCGGAGCGCGAAGTATAGGTTGAGTCATAGGGTTGTCCACCCTAAGTTTTGTGATGTAATGTAATGTCATGTCAGCCTACCCATGGTCCGCGGATCATGGAATTGTATAAATAGAGCGAGGCTCTAATTTGTAAAGATAACTAATTAGAGATAACAAGAGATGAATACGAATGGTTCGAGCATAGGGTAAGAGTCTAAGTGATTTGGGTGGTAGTAGTAGGAAGAGGCTCTGTAGCTGAGTGCGTAAAGGTCTAGTAGAGTCCACAGCTGAGTGCGCGGACCCCTGCAGTTGAGTGCACAAGGCAGTGTCAAGTCTGTAACCTTGAACGAAGAATAATAAATAGAAGTTGATTCCAATTTTTGTGCATCTACTTTTGTATTACGTTCTATGCATTTATACTGTTTTTCTTATCGCACACACTTATATGAATGTTGAATATATTGTTAAATATCACTAGACTTACACAGATAAGTTAAGTAATCAAAGAACAACAGGTTTATAGTAAGGAACATGGATAATAATATGGATCGCACCCCGAGTAGGGCTGTGCAAAGGCAACATCAGAGGTTGCGAGGGACTAATAGATGAGCATAGCGACGTGCATGCAAGGTCAAACCGCGGACCACCGGAGCTCATCGAACATCCCCAAGGTGCGAAAACCTGGTTCTAGCACCCTCCCATACTACTTCGGGTGAGACCTCAGTCTGCACTCCGTAGACTGTTGCCGAAAGGGCTAGTAGTACCGAGATTTGTTTGGCTAAATCACCTCTGAACCTGGGTCAGGCCCATACAAGCCAAAAAATGGTTCCGTAGTCAGGACCAGGATCTGCATAAGGGTTGTCTAATGTCGTGCCACTGGAATCCAACAAAGAAAAAAATTGAAGGGTGGTTGGACAAGAAGATTCACGAGTTTGCGTTGCAGGAAAACAAAAATCCACGAGTATCTAAGGAACTGTGGTTGGAGCGCTACTTGTATACAGAAATCCATGAAATTTTCTTTGCATCCTTTCCTTCTGAGCTGTATGAGTGGATCACAAACCTAGCAGATAGTAAGGGAAGGTGTAGGCTCGAGAAACCAATCGTGTGGACTCCAGAATTAGTGCGCAGACTAGAAGCGTTAAGAGATAAGATCATGCGAGCTGTGGACCATTGGCTCAACCGAATTATAGGAGGATTTATCACTGAGTTCGTGGTAGATATGACCGTTAGCTACAGTGAGGTAGAGTGACGTTTCCTCAAGGGACCACGAGGTAAGTATATTAAATATTTGAACACTTGGATTAAGATGCTATTGTGTGAAAAGCGGGTTATGCGAATAAATTAATGTTTGGCACTACGCGAAGTGGGAAGATCTACAGAAGTGAAAGTAGTGAAGAATTAGAACCAATCCCTTAATTTCCCCCTCACGAGAAAGCAAGGAAGAGCTCGCGAAAGTTTCTCCGAGAAGCATGGTCAGTCTGATAAGGCAGTGAATTCCACACTTACCACCTCCACCTACACCACCACTTGTCTCATCCTCCTCAACTCCATCTCCACCCACCCCACCTTCACCACCACCATAGTTCAATATGGCGAGTGCGATCAAACTACCGGTATTCAGAGGAGTAGGGAATGAAGATCCAGACCAATTCTGGTTCATGGTAAGGGCAGTATGGGAAGCACAAGGCGTCGTGGATGACAATATCAAGAAGGCTACATTGGTGAGCACGTTTCAGGATCGTGCATTAACATGGTACATCAAGCATTCTAATGACCATCCGAACACAAGAATCATAGAAATCCAGACCACACTGAATAGGGAATTTAGCAAGCCAAAGTTGAAAACACAATCAATCATTGGGTTTAAAGAGATCACGATGCTCCCGGGCAAGACCCCCTGGGATCTGGACCAAAGACTAAAGGGTATGATTCGTGAAGCCAACATGACACTGACAGATGGACAGCACCGTGCATGGTTTGTAGCGTCACTAACATTGCACTTAAGGACGGCGTTGTCACAGCAAAAACTTTCCACCCAGGCCAAAGCTTTGGAGATGGCAATGAGATTGCATGAGACCCCTATACAAGACCCTGGTCTCAGAGTCCAACAAATCCATGCACAACTGTAAAATCTATGTCTAGAGATGCAGAGTTTGAAATAGGACAAGGCACCTCGGCCAGAGGTGCGTGAGGAGGTATGGTGCATAAAATGCAAAGGCCAGGGGCATGACAAGGACCACCATCCAGTGTTCACTAATTACTTGGCAGGAGGAGGGCCGATGCCGTTAAGACCTGAGGCACAAGCAAGACCAAGTGTTGCGCCCGCATTATGGTGCGCGATCTATCAGATAGGAGGAAAACACACTACTGATAATTGTCATCTATTGTAGAAGTATACGCAGACGTCCAAACAATTGTTTTGTAATTTCTGCAGGTCAGTAGGCCATGATGAATGCACCTACAAAAGCTATGAACTAATGATGGATCATACTCCTTCCTACAAGGTGTAGACTGAAACACAAGCCCTCAACCCAAATGTAGGAATGGCGCATGCTGGATTTCAGGGGCGCGGTCGAGGTCGAGGTGGAATGGGACCAGGAAGGGGTCGCGGACAGCTAATTTGTTACAATTGTGGAGGGTCAGGGCACTATGCCCATGATTGTACAAACCTGACAAGGACATCATGTTTGTACTGTACTCAGTTTGATCATGAGGCAGAAGACTGCCCTACATTGATAGTGAGACTGCGCGAAAAAGGGGTACTTCAGCCCCCTCCGACTCAGAATTTGCAGATGATGAGGTCTGAGCCACACGAAGAAGACTCGAATGTAAACATGATGCTCAAGAGCAGTATGACCACTAGCGATGATAAAGGTAAGCAGTCAGAAGAAAGTGCGTGGGTTCGCAAGGCTCCTACAAAGGAACCCGAATTTGATTTAGAATGCATGAAGGAGACATTCATGGAAGCTAAGAAGAGCTTCACGGAGGCCTCCACTTCAGGTAGTAAGGATCAACTAGAACCAGGGATGGATCCTTCAATGCTCACTACCTTTCTAGAGACATGCATGAAACTGCTACGCGACAACAAGGCAGTAAAAGGACTACAGGAACTTATCACTAGGTGCACGGGGTCAGGAGAACCATGCATGGTCTAGAAACTTAGAAAGCATGCATTGCGCACAGGAAGGGAAATGAGGTTGACTGCGCAAATTAGCGAGTATGAAATGGATCAGGTAATCCTAGATCTTGGATTGGACGCGAATGTACTACCAAAAAAAACATGGGAATGCATGGGCAGACCTACGCTACAGTGGTCTCCTATTCAATTACGAATGGCAAACCAATAGAAGATTGTGTCCATGGGAAGATTGCAAGGGGTGATAGTAGATATTGAAGGTGCGAGCGCGTAGGCGGATTTTGAAGTGATAGAGATTGTCAATGACAGTAATCCCTATCCCACACTACTAGGAATAGACTGGGCCACTGATATGAACAGAGTCATAAATTTGAAGAAGCGCAAAATGATCTTTGGAAAAATTCACTATGCATAGTAGTACCGCGAGATCTAGCCGAAAGAGCACAATACATTGAACCGATGTGTGACGATGATAGTGATGATGATCTCAATTGTATTTACAAGATAACTGCGTGAGAAGAGGATTGGGTGAATCCGACCATAGATGGAAGGATTTCATGGGAGCGCGAAAGCTCCTGCACTTCAGATTCAGACGAAGAGATAGAGTGATGGCAGAATCGGCTGCACAAAGTAACAATGCTTAATTGCAACATGATGGTTAGATCACTACGCTACATGACAACAGAGGTAAGGGATCTGCCTACATATGATGGGTTGACAGCAGTGGATGAATTCCTGAACAAATTTGAAAGCGCAGTACCAAAACAGCAACGGTTCGATGCTCTGAAGTGGGCACTGCGCACAACGCCCGCACGATGGTGGGGTACGCATCAAGGAAGTTTTGAGGACTAGCATGGATGCAGAAGAATGATGCGCCTACGATTTGGGAAACCACATATATGGCTAGTAGACAAATATGACGAACGAGATGATCCATGCACACACCTCATGAAATGGACCAAGGTCTATGGGGAAGAGCCACAACCTGAATGGGTACATTTATTCTATCATACCCTGGATGTCATACCCATGAATTGGTATACTGAGACGGAGCTCCGCCATGGTACGAGTGAATGGGATGTCTTGTGTGAGGGATTTCTGTTAACTTTCACGTTTGAAGATCGTTGGTCAGATACTGTTGACGATGCGCTACAAGCAGTAAAAGAAACTACCTTCAAAATACCCCATGAAGCAATGGAAGTACTTCAGCCAGAATGGGTGACACATTGGAGTTGTGCGCTAGAGTGTTACAATGTAAATGTTGAGGAGGATGATGAGGACCCACGAAATATTAACATTTCAGAAACAAAAGGTTGTCGTGAGATTCGAGGACCATCACTTGAAGACCCCGACATCACTGCGCTGCTAAAGACAAAGCAGGTAAACATTGGAATGGAGGCGGAGCCGAAGTACGCAATGCTTGGGGACTATTGGGACGATGCCATGGTGGATAAGGTCGCTGAGTTACTCCGCGAATACCAAGACTTGTTCCCGACCAAAATTACAGACTTAAAAGGGATCATTGGCGACTTAGGGATGATGAAGATCACCCTGAAACCCGACACGAAGCTAGTTAAGCAGCGACCTTACCGCTTGAATCCGAAGTATAAAGAAAAGGTTTGTGATGAATTAGACAAAATGCTTGCAACCGAAATTATTGAACCAGTGGAAGAATCCGACTGGGTGAGTCCTATGGTAGTATAGGAGAAAAAACAGAAGGGCGAAATAAGAATATGCATGGACCTCAGGAAGCTGAACGATGCCTGTGTACACGATCCATTCTCGACACCATTCACAGATGAAGTACTGGAGAATGTTGGTGGTCAGGAAGCATACTCATTCATGGATGAGCTCTCAGGGTACGATCAAGATCAAGCCGGAAGATAGGAGAAAAACGATCTTCGCAACAGAATGGGGTTGCTTTCAATACACCATTATGCTATTTGGACTGAAGAATGTGCCAGCTATATTTTCGCGCATCGTTGTGGCTACATTCAAAGAATACATCCACAAGTTCTTGGAGGTCTATCTAGATGATTGGACTATCTTTGGATTAGTTAAGCACCATGTAGTAAGCTTACACTTGATGTTGGATACTTGCCGCCGACACCAGATTGCACTGAACCTTAAGAAGTGCACATTCCTCATTCCCTTTGGAAACCTGCTGGGACATGTGGTCTGCAAACAAGGACTGATGGTGGACCCTACAAAGATTGTCGTTATTCTAAATTTGGAAGCACCGCGAAGTGTTAAACAACTGCACACTACTTTGGGACACACTAGATACTATAGGAAGTTCATCAAAATTTATGCCCAAATAACAGCGCCAATGGAAAAGCTATTGAAAAAGGATGTTACATATAGCTGGAATGATGATGAATTGAAGAGTTTGGATGTCCTGAAGGGGAAACTAGCCTTCGCTCCAATCCTGGTCTTCCCAAAATGGGATGTGGAATTTCATGTACATGTTGATGCATCGTGTATTGCACTGGGAGTTGTACTCACACAGGAGGGCGCGGAGGGCGTGGATCACCCGATCGCGTTTGCAAGTCGGAGATTGTCCAAAGTAGAAAAGAACTATTCTACCATCGAGTGCGAGGGGTTGGTAATGTTGTACATGCTCCAAAAATACCAACACTATTTACTCGGAGGACATTTCAAGATGTATACCAACCATTCCGCGTTGAAATACCTGGTGAATAAGCCTGTGTTGGGGGGGTGCATATGCAGATGGCTCTTACTGTTTCAAGAATATGATTTTGAGGTCATAGTCAAGCTGGGATGCCTAAATGCAAGACCAGATCACTTGTCACGAATTGAGACGGGCGAGGAACCAATGAATTTGGAGGAGGGACTACCTGATGCACAGCTCTTTGCAGTGCGCGTCACGGACGAACACTTCGAAGATATAATCCATTTTCTAACAACAGGGATTGCATCGAAGGAATACTTAGTCCAACAGAAGAAGGAATTGGTGGTGTGTGTTGCAGACTTTTCTGTCATCGCGGGGAATGATCTGGATCTTGGGGGGAGGCCCCCAAGATCTAAAAGATTGAAATGGATCTTGTGGGGGAGGCCCCCAAGAACTGAAGAATTGAAATTGCCAGAATAAAAAGAAGAGAATGCCCAATAAAAAAAACCACAAAGAACATTTTTTTATTAAAATGGAGAATAACTGTAAGAGATACATCGTGGCGGACAAAGTGTCCTTTTACAAAATGAGACTTGTTACTTATAGTATTTTTCAGTTACAATACCACGGGTCAATTCCATGGGTGAATGAATACCATGGGTGGATGTCACAATACCATGGGTCAATTCCATGGGTGAATGAATACCATGGGTGGATGTCACAATACCATGGGCAAATACCATGGGTAGATGTCACTTACAATACCATGGGTGGATGCCACTTACAATACCATGGGTAAATTCCATCGGTGGATGAATAATATGGGTGGATGTATACCATGGGTTGATGCCATTTTCCATTCGGATCATTCCTCCCTCAAGAAGCAATGGTCCCCATTGCGTAAAGTTCCCTCCTGCAAAGCCTTTATTGAATATGAAGAGCCACTGAAGATAAGGGTTTTATGTGGTTTACCCATAACCATGATGAATGAAGATTCGAGGATAGAGATACCCTGTAATTCTTGTGACCAACTGTGATTCTGATAGTGTGCGGCCTAGAAAATGGACTTCTATGAAGTGTGGGTTTGTGGATGACCCATAACCATGATGAACGAAGATCTGAGGATAGAGATACCCAGTAATGCTTGTGACCAATTGTGATAATAACAGCGTGCGGCCTAGCAAATGGACTTCGATGACAAGGATTTTGTGTGGTTGAACCATAACCGTGATGTTGGTGGTTGATGAAGTAGCAGGTGCCTACATAGCCTGGGGTGGGAAGGCACATCTCCAAATAACCCAAGCTGAATGCTACTATGCTGAAACTGATGAATGTGAGGTAGGTGCCTACTAAAGTGGAGTGGGAGGGCACGTCTCCAATGGGAACCAGCTCTGAATGCTGCTCCAGAATTAAAAAGGGCATAACTCAGTCAATATAACTCAAAATATTTATTATAACCTATTTTTGGAAGCAAAAGGACCATTTTTCATCTTCCCATTTGTTGGAAATCCTTATCTGGACACTCTAGAATCTCAGATTCGCCCTGCAATTTTTCTGCCGTCACAAAATTTCTGAAAAAATAGTTGATTTTAAATGAGCGATATCTCCCACATCCGAACTCCAATTCGGCCGATTGTTTTTTTGAATTTTGGTATCTTTCACAAGGAATCTAGATCTGTTATTTGTTTTTATAGATATTGCACCAAATTTTTCAGATCTGATCTGCAAACTCGCCACCCAAAAAACATATTCCTGAAATTTGTTGAATATTGCTGCAAAATTTGAAACTGAAATATGCATAAAACCCTCATTCCCATGGAATCACAACCTACTCTGATACCAATGATCCGATCTTGGGGGGAAGCCCCCAAGATCTAAAAGAATGAAATGGATCTTGTGGGGGAGGCCCCCAAGAACTGAAGAATTGAAATTTCTAGAATAAAAAGAGGAGAATGCCCAATAAACAAAACCACAAAGAACATTTTTTATTAAAATGGAGAATAACTGTAAGAGCTACATCGTGCCGGACAAAGTGTCCTTTTACAAAATGAGACTTGTTACTTATAGTATTTTTCAGTTACAATACCACGGGTCAATTCCATGGGTGAATGAATACCATGGGTGGATGTCACAATACCATGGGTCAATTCCATGGGTGAATGAATACCATGGGTGGATGTCACAATACCATGGGCAAATACCATGGGTAGATGTCACTTACAATACCATGAGTGCATGCCGCTTACAATACCATGGGTAAATTCCATCAGTGGATGAATAATATGGGTGGATGTATACTATGGGTTGATGCCATTTTCCATTCGGATCAGGGAACCTCTACAAAATGGGCAACGATGAGATATTGTGAAGATATGTTTTGAATGAGGTCAAATCCTCATGGAAGCACATGGGGGCGTTGCAGGAGGACACTATGCAGGACGTGCGACCGCACAAAAGATTCTTCGTGCAGGGTTATGGTGGCCAACCCTGCACTGGGATTTGGAAGTGCACTGTAAGGCCTACGATATATGTCAAAGGACTGGAAAACCATCACGAAGGGACGAGATGAAATTAAATCCACAAATGACACTACGGTCATTTGAAAAATGGGTGATCAACTTCGTGGGACTGATCAAACCTCAGGGAAAGACATGTGCACACTACATCATCACCGCGACGGAGTGCCTGACACGATGGGTGGAAGTGCAGCCGGTCAAAGACTGCACGGTCGCTGTGACTGCGAAGTTTTCGTTCAAAAACTTGTTGACAAGATTTGGCTGTTCAAAAATATTAATGAGTGATCGCGGAACACATTTCCTGAATGAAACCATCAGTGCGTTCACAAAAGAGTTCCAAGTGTATCATCAGAAAAGTACAATGTACCACCCACAAGCTAATGGGATAGTAGAGGCATTCAACAAAATACTGGAGACTGCGTTGACCAAAGTATGTAACGCACAGTGAAACAACTGGGACCTGCGTGTACCTACCGTATTATGGGCTTACAAGACAACATGCAAGAAATTGACGGGACAGACACCTTTCCGGTTAGTCTATGGCATAGAAGCTGTCATGCCGATGGAATACATCGTACCTAGTTTGCGAATAGCAGTGCTCACAGGCATGATAGACCGCGAAGCTCTGGAAGAAAGGCTCACGCAATTAGAAGAACTTGAGGAAGAATGGTTTCTGGCTGGATTTCATCAACAGGTACAAAAGCAGCATGAAAAGGCTTGGCACGACCGCCATATCAAGTTGCGCACCTTCAAGGTAAATGACTTAGTGTTGTTGTATGACAGTAAGTTTGAAAAATTTCTGGGAAAATTCAGAATGCACTGGCTAGGACCATACGTGGTTAAGGAGGTCACAGACGGAGGCATGGTCCAGCTAGTCAAACTAAATGGAGAACCCTTCCCAGGCAAAGTAAACGGTAGCCGCTTGAATCCCTACATGAGTGGGCCGGCTATTTGAATAACTGGCCAAAGCACAATCTTCGCGACCTAAAGAGCTGAACAAGGGCACGGGACTATAAACACATGCAGCAGATGCCGGTACCAAGGTAAGGACACAATTCAGGCTTAGATGATTTAGAAGCAAGAATGTAGTAGGTACAACAGGCAGCAGCTCAGCGCGCTACCGACATTCAGGCCATTTGGGACCAGTTGGAGGGACTCCGTGCCAAGATCGCCGCACCGACAGAGTGACTCGAGGGCGAGTCAAGATTTTTGTGTTGGGAGCCTGTTGGGCATGGAATCCCCCCACAGCGTGTTTTGGGACTCAAAGCCCAAGTTTTGGTAAAAAATGTATTGTAATACTCCGCGAATTGCGAGCAAGGAGCGTGAAGTATAGGTTGACTCATAGGGTTGTCCGCCCTAAGTTTTGTAATGTAATGCAATGTCATGTCAGCCTACCCATGGTCCATAGACCATGGGATTGTATAAATAGAGCGAGGCTCTAAGTTGTAAAGATAACTAATTAGAGATAACAAGAGATGAATACGAATGGTTCGAGCATAGAGTAAGAGTCTAAGTGCTTTGGGTTGTAGTAGTAGGAAGAGGCTCTGCAGCTGAGTGCACAGAGGCCTAGTAGAGTCCGCAGTTGAGTGCGCGGACCCCTGCAGCTGAGTGCGCAGGGCGGTGTCAAGTTTGTAACCTTGAACGAAGAATAATAAAGAGAAGTTGATTCCAATTTTTGTGTATCTGCTTTTGTATTACATTCTATGCATTTATACTATTTTTCTTATTGCGTGCACTTATATGAATGTTGAATATACTATTAAATATCACTAGACTTACATAGATAAGTTAAGTAATCAGAGAACAACAAGTTAATAGTAAGGAACATGGATAATAATATGGATCGCACCCCGAGTAGGGTTGCGCGAAGGCAACATCAGAGGTTGTGAGGGACTAATAGATGCGCGTAGCGACGTGCGCGCAAAGTCAAACAGCGGACCACGAAGCTCATCAGACATCCCCAGGGTGCGGAAACCTGGTTCTAGCACCCTCCCATACTACTTCGGGTGATACCTCAGTCCACGCTCCATGGACTATTGCCGAAAGGGCCAGTAGTACCGGGATTTGTTTGGCTAAATCACCTCTAAACCTGGGTCAGGTCCATACGACCCAACACACACCCAACCTAATGGATATGGTTTTTTATGAGGTTTTGTTTCTAGACCCAACTTCTTTACAATTGCTTCAGAAATCAAATTAACTTGTGACCCACTATCAAATAAAGTATCAATTTTAGTATGCTTGGAAATGACTCTTATGTGAAATAGCTCATTTATTTTCCTCTCATCATTATCATTATCAACAGAATGCGAAGAAGTACTTGTAGATGCTTTAGAATATTTACCTTTTATACTTGTAGTTGTAACCGTTGTCTTGTCACCTGAATCTGATCCCAAGTCCTTTTGAATAGCAGCAACATTTTTTCACTCTTTACCCCCAAACTTCTTAGGCTTCAATTCTAGATGCAAAGACCAGCAGTGTGCCTCATCATGTCCTTACTTCTTACAATGAGTGCATGAAGGTTTATCCTTCTTCACAGTGTTTGCTTTCTTCTCTTTCCACTTGAGTTTCTTCTTGCCTTTATTCTTTCTTTCAATAGATTTGGATGATTTTCCAACATCTGGGGTTACATTTTTACCTCTAGCTTCTAGATGAGTTGCTTGAACCGATACATCATCTAAGTAGTTGGATTAAACATAAGTATGGTATGCCTCAAATAACTAAGACCACCTATGTATTTCAACAATGTTTATGGTGAGTCCAATGAAATGCCTAGTGTTAAAGCTCTCTTATGGAATTCCTGAGTGTAACTTTGAACACTTTGACCTTTTATTGATGTATTGTTTGCCAACTCATCATTTCTTGTTGCATATAAGCCAATGGATAAAATTGATTTTTAATAGCAGAAACAAATTCATTCCAAGTTGAAATGATTTTACCATGTTCTTGGAGATTTGCTTGTGTCTTGCCTTCCCACCATACAAGTCCGGTTCCTCCAAGTCGAAGGCTAGCAAGCTGGATCTTCTTTCTTTCTGAATCAACTTTCTACACCCTACAATATACATCAATTTTCCTTATCCAACTATCAAGCTTTTCAGCGTTAAGTTCTCCATCATAAATTGGAAAATCAAATTTTACATCTAATTTTATCAAAGAGGCTTTCTTTTTCTTCTTCTTGGAAGAACTAGTTTTATGAGAAGAAGACGATGACGATGATGGTGATGATGGAGGAGATGGAGGAGGCTTCTCTCCTTTTCCTTTATCTTCTTTTTCTGGAGGAGTAAAAAAAAAAAGTTCCTTTGCTCCTTTGTCTGGTTTAGGTGATGAAGTGCCTTCACCTTTACCCTTTTTGAACTCATGCAACATCTCTTCCACCATGGCACATATCGTCATGAAACTATCCAAGAATTGGGATTCTGACCCAAGTGGAGTTTCATCTACCATCCTTCTTTGTGAAAAGACCCTTCCAATCTCTGGATTCACCTCAACAAGCTCTCCTTTGCCTCGTTTGAGCCTCAACCTAGTAAGCATCCAAATCTTCACACAAACTTGTCAAACCTTAAAAACCTTGCTTCTCTAATACCACTTGATCCATGAATGACAAAGGTATTATAGACTATGTGTCAATTCTCTTATGTTACTTAGTGCAACGGATCGAAAAGATTGCGCATAACATAAACACATGAACAAATTGAAAACACATTTAAACACATCAACAAAGCTAAATTTAATAAAGGAGTTCACCAGACTTTCTGGCTACATCTCCTGGTCCTTTCGCTTCCAGTGTTGACCTCTTTATTTTTCCTTCAAAATGTTGTTACAGGTATGAGCTCGAAAACAGAGTCTCAAATCAGAAAATGGACATCACCACTGCATCCAGCTTGAAATTTCGAGTCAAATGAGTATAAACTCGACCATATTTGGCCACAGTGACTTCCAGATCCCCTGGAAAGTCAAAAACCACCTCTGTACCTGCAAAAACCGCCTCTTCCTACAAGAAAACCACTCTCTGCAATCAAAAACCACTTTGGAAAGCACGTTGGTGGTTTTGGTTGGTTCGGCACCTGCATAAACATAAATAAACTTTGGGCGGCTTGAATACCAAGCTCCACGGCTTGGTATGTTGGCTAGCGAACTTGTGCGAAAACATTGTATATATATGTTTTAGGAGGTTGAAGGTTCGAAACCTTCGCCCTACCCTTCCCTCGTTGGTTGAGTTATATGCATTGACACATATTATATACAATGAATATGGTTTGCGGTGTGTGGTTTTGTTGCCACATAATGTTAACGATTACGGTTATAATAAATGTTAATGGTCCGGTGGTCGTGGGGTTGACCCCGACCGTCCGGCCCTTTTTCGGTCAGCAAATCCCAATTAACATAAATAGAATATCCCCGCCTCCCTAAACAAGTGGCAACGTAGCTTAACCAGTAAGCACAATCCAATGAAGTCTTAGCAGTTTCGGGAGGTCAAGAGTTCGACTCTCCTTGACCCCCAAAATTTTGGGATTTCATGCCAACAATGGGCAAATCCAGGTTGCCATGTGTCAACACTAGATTGGCCCATGTGAACGAATAAAAAACTACCATGTCACCAACCTCTGCAGACATCATCCTGGACATATGGCACATTCCCAGGATGACACGTGTCCTACTGACATCACCCTATGTTGATTGTTGACTTTGACTGTTTGACTTTGACTTTGACTTTTCCTCATTTTGCCCTAGTTTGACTTGAAACTTTGACTGGCATTAATTTCTTCATCCAAACTCAGATTTATGTGTCATTCGCATCATTGGAATCGTCTCGATGAGCACTTCGACTTGATCCCACTTTCATCTGCATTTGAAGACTTTTATCTGGAGGAAAAACTAGATCCATTTTGGATCAGGTAGTGCTATGATTATGTGGACCAACATATCGTCAATTGGGATGGGCCCTCCCATCCAGAGGCACCCATCATGAACCAATGCCAACAATTAACGCAGACAGATGATATTAATGATGTTGTGGCTAAAATGTGGGACATACAACATGTTGAGCAACCCTGCGCGCTCAATACCAGCTGCCCACTTCATGGTTCAAGCCTTGTGATGCCTGCCTCCTTGTAGTAGACTAATTTCAAGAATTTATTTTGTTCTAATAACGAAAAATTTGCATGAACGCCCAAATCCCAATCCTCCATCTTTAAAAATGGTACGCGGGCCAGCAAGTCGCCCTCAACAGGTACTTCCTCTAGCAACAATGGCATGAATAGCTCGAATTTCAATGAACCCAAGTCTTTAGTGACTTTGGCAATTAACTTCCTAGGGGGTATATATAACGGTAGCTGAGAAATTAGATTTGTGTCCTCTACGCTAATATTTTCAATCCCCATAGTTAGCTCTTCTTCATCCAGGTCCTAGGGTTCCATAGGCTGCTTATTTTTATCCATACAGCCCTTCTGTCTGATCTTAGTTGGGATTTTTCATGGTGATTTCCAAAAAAGGGCTTTCTGTGGCTTTTTCTGATTTTTCTCTCCTACCGCGGAGGCAGTAGGTTTTGGCCTTGGCGACCTAGGTGTTGTGGTAGGGACTGGTGGTGTTGCAGTCATCTTGTCAAGGCTCTCCCATAAGATTTTCTTCTGCCACTCAGAAAAATCTCCCTCAAACCCAAGCCCCTTCTACGAAAACTCCCTCTCTACCTCTTGCCAATCTCGTCCAGACATACAACAATCATCTATGCTCAAACTTAGGCGCAAAATCTCAAGAAAATCTCTCTAGAAGCAAAGTTTCTGAATGTGGAGTAGGATGTTGTATTTATATCCCTTTTTGAATTCAAATCCATCGATTCCCTCCAGATCTCCCTCATTAATGCTCTTTTGGCAGCATATTTCCAAATATATTCTCCTTAAATGCTTATGCCCCACTCCCCTTAACGAAAAAATATCCATCCAAACAACTACAGTGCTTCCAACGGTCACTTTCTAGCCAGGCTGCACAAGACCCACCTTGCTAGTGCAGCTCCTTCGTCGCAGCTTCCATCTACACCTTTCTCCTAGCCGTTGTGTAACCCAATCTCTTCGCCAAACTTGTCTCTTGGCAGAGTAGTTTGTAGTCCCATACTTCCTTCCAACTCCCTGAAGTACTAAGATTGTCTTGCATCCATGTAGTCATCGCACAAGGGTGGGATCACCCCTATACAACTTTAACCAGCTCCCATTGATTGTGCCTAGAAATAGCTCTCCATTCAATTTCATGAGTTTAACTACACCTCCATCCATAATCTCCTTGATGATGTATGGTCCCAACCAATGCATCTGAAACTTTCCTGGGAACTTAGTAAACTTGATATCATACATCAACACTAAATCACCATTTTTAAAGGTGCACTACTTAATGTGGTGATCATGCCATGCTTTTTCTCGAGCCTTCTGCACCTGCTGATGAAAACCTGCCAAGAATCGATCTTCTTCTAACTCAAGTATCTGCGCGAGGCATTCTTCCATTATATCTCGATCTGCCATCTCCATGACTACAGCAATCCTCAAACTGGGCACTATGTATTCCATTAGCATCACTGCTTCTTGTCCATAAACCAGTTGAAATGGTGTTTTTCTAGTCAACTTCTTACATGTAGTTCTATATGCCCAAAGAACAACTGGTATGCGCACATCCCAATCATTCCTATTCACATTACAGATCTTCATTAAAGCATTCTCCAAGATCTTATTGAAATCTTCAATTGTTCCACTTGCTTGAGGAGGGTATGGCGTGATTTTCTAATGATACATTTGGAATTCTTCGAGAAAAGTATCAATCATTTCATTCAAGAAATGCGAACCCCTGTCACTCATAAAAATCTTAGGATAGTCAAACCTGGACAGAATGTACTCAAACATAAATTTCGTAGTTGTAGTTGCACTGCAATCCTTCGCAGGCTGCGCCTCAGCCCACCTGGTCAACTATTTTGACATCATAATGATGTAGCATGATCCTGTCTTCCTTCCTGGTGGTTGAATAGGTCCCACAAAATCTATTTCCCATCTGTCAAATGCATGTAACGAGACTTGCGAGTTCAGAGGCAATTCATCCCTTCGTGATGGCTTCTCGATCCTTTGACAAACATTGCATGCCCTAAAATACTCCTTTGAATCTTTGTGTATGGTTTGCCAATGCAACCCAGCTCATATGATCTTCTTTGCAATCGCTCTTCCAGCGTAATGCCCTCTAGCAACCCCTCCATGTGCTTCAATGATGATAGTTTGTGTTTCGTAATCTGGTACATATGTGCTTCAGTGATGATAGTTTGTGTTTCGTAATCTGGTACATACCTACGTAGAACTTCATTTGGCCCCATCTTATACAATTTCCCTACAATTACAGAGAAATTTGTAGCCCTGACCACCAATTCCTTTTTCTATTGCATCGTATATCTTTCAGGAGCTACACCTGTAGACAGGAATTGGATTATATTCGAAAAATGTTCATCTGCAATGTGCACAACAAAGAGTTGTGTGTCAGGAAATCCTTCATCAAGACTTGTAGGTTCTTCACCATTCTCAATTCGCAAAAGGTGATCAGGTCCAACATTTAATCTTCCTGGCTTCACAATTACTTCGAAGTCATACTCCTAAAATAGCAGTAACCACCTACAAATTCCCCCCTCAACACGGGATTTTTGACTAGGTACTTCAAAGCTAAATGGTTTGTATACATTTTGAAGTGTGCACCTAATAGATAATGCCTAAACTTCTGGAGCGCATATACCATCGCCAACCCTTCGTGCTCTGTGGTTGAATAATTCTTCTCCGCCTTAGATAGTTTTCTGCTCGCAAATGTAATCGGATGGTCGATATCTCCTACGCCTGGTTGGGTTAAAACTGCTCCTAATGCTATGCAGGACGCATCCACATGTACATGAAATTATTTCTTCCAATCAGGGAACACTAGAATAGGTGTTGTAACCATCTTTTCCTTCAAAACATCTAAGATTTTTTGGCAATCATCATCCCAGCAAAATGTCACATATTTCTTCAATAATTTCTCCATGGGCACAGTGATATGTGCATATGCCTTAATGAACTTTCTATAGTATCCTATATGGCCCAATGTTGCGTGTAGCTGTTTTACATTCCTCAGGGGATCCAAATTGATAATCACCACAATTTTAGCAGGGTCCACAATCAACCCTTTCTTACAAACAACGTGGCCCAAAAGTATTCCATATGGTACGCAAAATATACACTTCTTCAGATTTAGGGAGATTTGATACTTCCTACAAGTATCCAGCATTAGGAGAAGACTTGAAACATGCTTTTTAACTAACCCGAACACCATCCAATCATCAAATTAGACCTCCAAAAACTTGTGAATAAATTCCTTAAAGGTTGCGACTACCACCCTAGAAAATATCACAGGGGCATTCTTAAGTCCAAAGGGCATAACTATATACTGAAAAGAGCCCCATTCTATGGAAAAGGTAGTCTTACTTCGATCTTCTAGCGCAATCTTGATCTGGTGATATCCTGAGAATCCATCTGTAAAAGAGTATGCTTCTTGACCACCAACGTTTTCAAAGACTTCATCTGTGAACGGCGTAGGGAATGGATCATGTACACAAGCATCATTCAACTTCCTTATATATACGCAAATCCTGATTTCACCCTTTGTCTTCTTCTCCTGAACCACCATAGGAATAACCCAGTCTAATTCTTCTATAGGCTCAATAATTCCTGCTGTGAGCATCTTATCCAACTCTTTGCGCACCTTTTCTTTGTATTTAGGATTAAATCAGTATGGTCGCTGCTTTACTGGCTTCGCAACTAGCTTCAGATTGATCTTTATAACACCCAAATCACCTATTATCCCCTTTAGATCAGAGAACTTTGTTGGAAATAAGTCTTGATATTCACGTAACAACTCCGTGACCTTGTCAATTGTGTCCTCATCCCAGTAATCACCTATATTCGCAAACTTCGGCTGCACTTCCGACCCAATGTTCACTTTCTTGGTCTATAATGGTTTTTAAATCTCAGGGACCTCTACCTTAGGCCCAATGAATTTTCGTTATCCCTCTAACTCGGGGATACTAATATTCCTGGGGTCTTCCTCACCTTCTTCTGTGGTAACATTGTAGCACTCCAGAGCATGGCGCAACTACGTACTCCAGTCAGGTTGTACCCACGTGATAGGATCTACAGGTGTTCTGAATATCGCAACCTTGATTTCCTGTAATGCTTCAATACATTCAAATCCGTCCTAAAAAATTAATGTTAGCAGAAATCTCTCCTTCAGAATGTCCCACTCCAAGGTTCCATGCCACAACTCTATTTCTAAGTACCAACTCATCGGAATAGTATCCAAGGTGCGGCAGAATATATGTACCCATTCAGACTATGGTTCCTCTCCCCATGCTTTCGTCCAATGAGCCAAATGCTTGCACGGATCATCCTTCCCTGTATACTTTTCGGTAATGCAAGTATTTGCATACCCAAATCGCAAAATCATCATCCTTCAGTACTCCTTCCAGTCGGAAAAATTGTTCTTATGTGTACCCCACCATCTAATAGGAATAGCTCTCAGCGTGATGTCCAATGCCTGGAACTGATGTTCCTCCTGTACATCCCTTTCAAATTTATCAAGAAACAAGTTTACATATTCTAAGTCAACATAATATGGTAAATTGTGTACCTCAGTGCATATACACAAGAGTGATTTAGTAAGTTTGTTGCATCGTAGCGTTGATACTTCATGCAATCTATTCTACCAATGCTTGAGCTCCTCATCTAAATCTGAGTTGCAGGAGTTGTCCTTTTCCCAATTAATTCTTCCATCCATCGTAGGATTGATCCAATCCTCGTTCCACACAGTAAGCTTATAGATATATTCAATATCATCCTCCTCATAGTAATCTCAGACTGGTTCAGTATACCGCGCACCCTCGGCTGGATCCAATGGAACAATGACTCTTAGTTCCTTCTTCTCAAATGTCATGTTGCACTTCTTTATGTTGATGACCGCATTCATATTAAACGCCCAATCGATTCCAAGTAGCGTTGGGTAGGGATTACTATCATCCACTATTTTGATTACCTCAAAATCAACTCTAGCGCGTGCCCCTTCAATGTCTACAATTACTCCATGTAGATGTCCTATAGGGAAAATCTTCTGTTGGTTCGCCTTTCATAGCTGAATTGGGGACCACTGTAGTGTTGACTTGCCCATTCTTTCCCACGTTGGTTTAGGCAAAACATTCACATCAAAACCCAAATCTAAGATCACTTGGTCCATTTCAAACTCTCTGATTTTTGCAGTCAATATCATCTCCCGACCAGTCCTTTTCTTAATTTTGTCTACTTTATGCACTACACGTTGTTCAGGAAACGACTTACCCTTGCCAGTGTAGTTGTCTATTAACTCTTGCAATCCCTCCACTGCTTTCTAGTCCCTTAAGATCTTCATGAAGGTTTTCAATAAGGGATTCAATACTAAGGGATCTGTTTCCTACGGAGCAATGACCTCTTCAGGCTTCTCTGTTCATGCATTTTGATTCTTTGATGTGGAAGCCCCTAAATCCACAAAGCTCTTCTTTTCCTCCATAAATGTTTCTTTTTCCTTATGAAAATCAAATTCAGTATCCTTTTTAGCAACTCTGCACACCCACGGATTCTCTTCTATTTGTTTCCCTATGGCTTTACCTTCCCCAGTAGTTATATCGCTTTGCGTAACTATATTAACGCTTAGGCCATCCTCGCATGGTTCTGACCTCATCATATAGATGTTCTAGGTGGGCTATCGGTTCTTCTTCTCTTGCATCCTTCCGATGAGTATAGGACAATCTTCTATTACGTGTTCAAACTGTCGGCAATACTAACAAGAGGGGTGTGTCAGGTTTTGACAATCTCGCGCATAGTGGCCTGGTTCCCCACAATTATAACAAATAACCTATTCGTGACCTCTTCTGTCTCTTCCCCCTCATCCTCTTCCTCTTCCCTGGAATCCTCTGCGTGCTATAGGTGCACCTTGATCCAGTTGCGAACGTGTCTCAGTCTGTACCCTATATGTCGAAGTTTTTTCCATCATTAACTCATAGCTTCAACAGTTGCACTCATCATGGCCTATAGACTTATGGAAATTACAGAATAGTTGTTATGGAGTCTTTAGGAACTTCTACAATAAATGGAAATTGTCATTTGAGTGTTTTCCTATTATTCTGCAGATAGTGCACCATGGCATTACACCATTACTTGATCCAGCAGAAGTTTCTGGCTTCAGGGGGTTAGGACCTCCCCCAATTAGATAGTTCTGATATACGAGTCAATGATCCTTGTCATGACCATTTCCTTTGCACTTTAAGCACCACACTTCAGAACGGGTCTCATTTTTTACCTCTTTTCCCTTTTTGAGATCCTACAACTCCATATGCAGGCTAGCCAACTGCATCTGAATCTACTGCACTCCCAAATTCGTATCCTAAATAGGTGAAGCCTCCAACTTCATAGCAATTTCCAGTGTTTTAGCATGTGATCCAAGCTTCTATTGTAACCATGGTAATCTCAAATGAGGCAACAACGTAGCAATATACCAGTCCTTATGTTGCTCGTACAAGATCTATAGATAGCGTGTTTTAGCAGATATTTCAACCTCTAATCAATATCCCATGCAGATTCATTCACCTTATACTTAATTTCTTTGACCTTAGTCACATATTGGGCTTGATACTTTGGAATTCTAAATTCATTATTCAACGCATCTTTTGTGTCTTTCAATGATGCAATTAAATGAGTCGTACTATACTTAATATACCAATTCAGCACCCTATCTTACAATGTTGTGACCAGCTGCACTTTCTTCATATAACCATCTGTTATCTGCTGTGACTTCCACACAACATCTGCTACAAACCAGAATTGATCAAGGTCTTTTGTCCCCAGACCCCTGAATATAAGCATCTTCATAGTGTTCTCCATATTGAATAGCGGAGGTGGAGGTGGAGGTGGAGGCGTAGATGTGTGAGGTGGAGGTGATGGCGAAGGTGGAGTGGATGGATGTGGTATTCTTGCAGTGCCCTAATCTACTTACTACAGCGCACCACTGGGCATCTTCAGACTATTACTTTCTTCTTCGCTATTGGATGCTCCCAACAGAGGATTCTACTCAACAATTGTATCTAGATATTTTCTTAACTGTCTCCCACTTCACGTAGCTTCTGTCGAGCCTCTTATAAACATAAATTTAGTGGCATAACCCATTTCTCACACAATAGCATTTTAATCCAGGTTTTCAGAGGCTTCGGATACTTACCTATTGGTCCTTTGAAAAAATGGAATTCAGCTTCACTATAACTGACAGATGTATCAATCATGAACTCAGTGATAAATTTGTCCAAAATACTATTGATCTAGTAATCGACAACCTTTGCAACCTTGTATTCTGATCCTTTCAGAAGCTTCACTAACTTTGGAGTCCACAGAATGGGGTTATCCAGCTTTCAGGCAGATTTACCATCCACTAATTTAGCCAACCATTCGTATAATTAACATGGAAAAGAGAAAAAGAAAACTTTGTGTTCCTCTATATACAGATATCTCTGCAACCACTCTTCTTTTGACAGGTGTGGATTCCTGTTTTCTTGAGTTGCAAAATCGTGCAGCTTCCGATTTATCCACTTCTAAATCTCCTTCTTTATTGGTTTCCATGGACCCCACATCACACATCCTTTAGATAGATCTCAGTCCTAACAATGGAACCATTTGTTGGCTTGAGGGGCTTGGACCCAGGTTCAGAGTTAGCTGCACTAACCAAAAAAACCCTACACTACCGCCCCTTTAGGCAACAACCCTCATAACGCACGATGTAGTCTCACCCGAGGCAGTATTGGGGGTGTTAACACCCAGGTTGTTCCCTTTGACTCCCAAGGGAATACGGCCGGGGTAACCACTAACCAAGCTTTAGATTATAGGTCCTAGCCTACCTATAATCAGAGAGGGCTCTCTCTTTAAGTTTTTAGCTCTGTTTGTGAAAATTTTAGGCTAGTTATGAATTCAGCTCTTGTTTTTTAAGGTTTTGGTTGTGTACTGTTGTTTGAGAAGGGCATGAAATGTTTGAGGGATTTTTAGTCCATTGGGCATATGGAGTCAGCAATTGAGTAGGTCATGATGTCTGTGATGGAGAAAAATTTACTACAGAGCTAAACAGCTATTCATGATACAATTTTTGGTTTATAAATTAAACAGAGTGAAGTGTAAACTTATGTGTGGTGTGACTGTAAGCTGAAAAGGGCAGATTCTATTCAGTAGCATCTAAGAATTACTGCACAGAAACTGTTAAAGATTTATAGTAAGTTGGAGCATTTAAGAATTCCAATTTAACAGATAAACCTGAAGAAAACATTTATAACAAGGAAAGATTGAATTCAGGGTGTCTGCATGGACCAATCCTGAGTTATTCTTCTACTTTCTTGTTGAGATTATACCACATACATGAGAAATGAAATAAACAAAAATTAAACACAGACAGAGATAGAGAAACTTATTGTATCAAACTATAGCACTAGAATTCTGCAGCATTCAATGGTTCCAACACAGCATGCATCAGAAAAACAATCTCTGAAATCCCGAAGCTTCTTTGTATTAACTCTCAAAAATACAGCCGAGTTCTCTTTCTGAACAAGTAACAACAACCCCTGCAAGCTTATGCGAGGGGGAATATATACAATCGGTTCTACAAAAATATCTGAACCGCTGAGTCACCTGATAATTAAATACGCTCACCAACTTTACAAAAATAGCAGATAAAGAAGTTATTACTGCTGTAAATACAAAATGAATGCTCTTTAATTCTGTCAGAAATCTTTTTGACCTTTGGAGGCCACTGAGTCGGTTGAGCGTTCTGCATAAATGCTGAATGATGTGTCTTTATGCTTTGTCATGCTGTAGCTTTCTCGGCCCTGTCATTTGCAGCTGTCAGTATTGCTTTAGTGGCCGAATAGGTTTGCTGAGTTGGCTCAGTCCATTCTTCTCCATACATACTGAATGCATCAAATTTTCCTATACATGATAACTTATGTTTTTTGATGAAAAAACTTGATGAGAGGCTCTTTTTCACAGTATCAGCTGTATCATTTTGGTCCACCATTCCTGTGTGGGCAATTGATGTCTCAAAATTGCATCTAAGGTCTCATCTGCCTCTGTATATTTGTAGAAGTTTGGAGGTACTTCAAACAAATGTTTGATCTCATTCATAATGAAAAATAAGTTCTCTACTCTGTTATAGAGACTTTGCCCAGATGCTGGCCCTGTTTCTTCTGAGGTACTTGGTCTTTCAGTGATCTGATTGGTAGCAAATGTATTGACCCTTTTAGCATAGTTCTCATGTGAAAGTAGTTTCCCTGCGCTGTTCAGTAAGCCAGGAAGACCTCTGCTTTGTAATGCTGCAAACTTGTCCATGAATTTGTTTACTTCTGTCTGCATGTCCTGGCTTCTTCTTTCCAGTGTTTGTACCAGGCTTCTCAATGTAAGGACCCTCTTTATCAGCAGGATAGTTTCAGTTCTGTTAGGGATTCCTATTGCTGCCAGCTGAGGACCTGTACGGTTATTGAGCACGTTAATCATTCTATTGGCAATCTCAGGCATATTGCCTAGAGATGCCCTTGCTCTCTGGACTTCCCTATGTGCTTTGCCTATGAGCTCCATTTGCTCATGAATGGTCTCTATATACTGCCACTGATCTGTGATTGATTGGCCAATGTTGGCCCATAAAACTGTCTTGAGCTGAGCCACCACTTTGTCAAGGGTAAGCTCTTTCTCTAGCTCCTTTATCTTCTCTTTGAGGGCCTTCACTTCTCTTCCCTTTTCAGCTATGCTTTGCTTTGACTTGTCATATTTTTCATTGAGCTTAGCCAAATTCTCCCTGGCTTCATTTAACTCTCTCATTTGGGCTTCTAAGGCCTGAATTTCATTCTTCAGCTTCTGCATATCAAGGCTTGGAGCCTGCTCTGTTGTTGGTGCTGGTGCTGATGTAGATGGCGTTGTTTGAGCTGTCTGCTCTGTAGGAGGAGCAGTAGTTTGAGGAGGTTCCTCAAGGTTGATTATTTGTGGAGGGGGCTGTGATGTTTGGCCTCCTTCCTTCTGTTGTAGGGTTGCCTGCAGCGCAGCCTCTGACTCTCCCAATTTCTCCTGTGTCTGGATCAGCTGTTTGTATAATGATACCAGCATAGCTGCTGCATCTTGGTCATGCCTTAGCTGGGCAACCTCTTCTGTCTGAGGATGAAGAGTTGCTGGGACCTTGATCATTTTTCTTAATGCTGCCATGTCTGCATCTCTTAATTTCAACAGTGCTTGTACAGCCTTGATGTCCTTGGGATCATGCCCAAGCTCTATGATGATATCCTCCAATGCTTTGATTCGGTTTTCCTTTGCCTGGGAGGATGCTTTCTCCAACTCAAGTTGGGCAGCTGTGTTATTTAGGCTATTTTCCAGCCTATAATTCACCAATGTTTTGTCTGCAAGGGTGGCATATACCATCTCACCCGTTTGCTTGTGCAATTCAATCTGATCCATGGGGTGGATGTCTTTTGCAAGGACCTCAAGGTTGGTCCTTATGTAGTCTGCGGCTGACTGTGGCTGCAGCATGGTTGGCATGAAATGAATCATTACCATTTTGCCCTCATGTACATCATATGAAGACATCAACCTTTGTTGGTTTGTAGGAGCCATTTTCAACAAGTGATTGTAGAGCTGTATCTTGAGTGGCTCATTCCTCTTTTTGATATCAATAAATTGTTGTTTGATGCTTGCTTCAGCTCCCCTTTGTTGGCTTGAGGAGCTGACTTCTCCTCCAACTGTCCTTTCTTGTTCCTGCTGAAAGGAACTTGCAGATGCTTCCATGCTTGGTGGGCCCATGCCCAAAGATTGCCCAATAGGCATTTCTTCCTCAGAGAGGGGATTCATTCTGTGCCTTTTCTCCCCTTGATTTGTGGATGTGGTGAGGGGAGTCTCCTGCTCTCTATCCCTCTTCTTTCCTTTTTCTTCCTTTTGTGGAGTTTGTAGCACTGAGGCCTCCACTGTCTTTTCTTGCCTAGGAGGCACATTCTCTTGAGCCTGTTGCTCAGTGGATATTGGGGCTTCTGCTGTTTGTTCTTGCTGCACTGGCTGCCCCTCCTTTTGCCTTTCTTCTTGTTGTTGTACTTCTTCATGAGGTGGTTGTTCTAGCTCCATCTGTTTCTCTTTTCCTTTGCTGGAAGCCTGATAAGTAGCTTTGGCTGCTTGCTGATGTGTTGTAGAAGATGAGGCAGCTGCTCCCACTTGAGTGACTGGAAGAGAAAATACCTGTGAACAAAGCTCTAAGTCAGCCAACTTTTGGAGATTTTTTACTGCTCTTTGAGCTAGTTCTTCTTGTGTGGCAGCCTCTTCTAAGGTGCCTTCCCTCCATTTTAGTTGATTTGCATATTTTTCTATGTGAGGCAACCTTAAGTGGTCATAACTGGCCAGCCTATATCTGACCCTCCTTAAACTTATGAAATGATTGGGGTCGTATGGTTTCCAAAGGAAGCTGGTCTGTAAGCCAAGGGCTTCTAGCATTCTATCTGCCTCTTGCCAACCTTCCTCCCTTTTATTGTAAATGAAGTGGCCTAGTTGGTTTCTGACTTTGAGCTGTGCTTTCTTGCCCTTTCCTGAAAAATGGAGTACATCAGCATTCCCAAATTGCCTGAAGTACTCGAGGGCAAACAACCTCATAGGCACATATTTGGGTAATCTGTATGGGGGCAACTCACACCCATATATTCTGATAACTGTGTGGTTTTGGTAATAGTACCAATCCCCAATGCTGTATACCTTAGACAACTGAAGAATCCTCTGCATCTCATCAGTTAGTCTTGGAGGAGGTGAGCTCAGAAGCAGAGACATGGCTGGGTGGATGAAGAGGTATATAAACTCACAATAAGTGTATGGGGAACAAGATCTGCAGTGGAAGGCAGAGGACCAATAAACCACTGACCTTGGATTTCCTTGTGCATCCACTCTTTTCACAACAAAAGGAAATTTCTCATGCTGATAATATAAGATTAAGTGGTAGATATAGGAGGTGTATCTGAACACCCTTTCTCTTGCCAAGTTTATCAATTGCTCATGTATTTTATTGGATATGTAAGTGGCATAGTCATAACAGATTGGGGACTTGCCAGGGGAAAACATGAGCATCATCACCAGCACAGTTTCATCAACATATTCTATTGAATTATAACCCAATATGGGACTAATCATGTCTACAAGGTCTCTGCCCAATTGGTTGAGGTATACATGAGAAATGGGAGGGTACTGCACGGTGTCAGAGTCAATGTACAATTGATTCATCTTGGTGACTTGAGCATCTGTCAGCTTAGCTCCTTGCTTTATCAGATCTATCAGTGATAAAGGAACTAATTTCTTATCAGTATTGAAGTGTAGCATCTATCTGATGGCTTCAGGGGTGACATAAAAAACAACTGAGCCTGAAGGGTCAAGCACAGCCCTCTGAGTGGGGTCATAGCAGTCAGCACATCGGTGGATTAGGTCAGGAAACTGGTTGACCTGAGGGAGCTTGAATATAGGGAGGAAAGAGTCCTAAATGCCCAATACATCCATTCCACTCTCATGCTTGAGCTTCAATTCATTTAGCAAGTGAATGTGGTACTTGCTATGCATTAGCATTTCCTCTGATATTTGATAATCTTGATCTGCTAATGCTTTCCACTCCAACTCTCTCTGAGGGGCATTCAATAGAGCAATATTCAGGGCCACAGGTGCTACTGGTGTATCCATGTTTCTCAAGTGAATTTGGGTTGAATCCTGACCATCTATGGGAGAAATACCATCCTGCGCGGTAGGTTAGGTAGTTTTCTGAATTACCGCCTGTTTCTGAGCAACAGGGGTGTAATTGGGCACAATTGGCTCGTTAAAAGCTGAGGGAATTAGTTTTAAGGCGTAGTAGGCCTATTTCTCCAGGGAAAATGGTCAATTCTATTGGTTTTTTAACAATGCAGGACGAAACAGAGGGCGCAGTTGGGGAATTTGACAAATACCTGGTTAAGTGGTGGTATTAGAGCTTGGTTGCAGTTGAATTCTGGGCGATAGCAGCTCCGAATGTTCTTGGCAAGGTGCGGCAGCAAAGGTCGTAAAATCGCATGCAGAAGGCAGAGCATAAAAACACAGAAAAGAACGTAAAAATGACAAAATTTGGCCAAATATGGACTTTTTGGCGTTGGCGCGAAAATTTGGATGACGTCAGCATGACGTCATCAGGTGGGGTCAAGGTCGGGTGACGTCAGCATGACGTCATCGGGTGACGTGGCGGCCTGTGAGTGGTCCACGGGGACTGCATAGGTGGAGGACATGTCGGAGCGATGGCGGGCGGGGGCGCTGACGCGGTGGTGAGGTGGCGTGACGCTGGCATGACCGGTCAGCGGAAAACCGGAAACGGTAAGCGGTATGATATCGCACCGCTCTTTATACGGAAGCTGGATTGTCAGAGGGCGGCCCGATAAGATTTGGGGGCGACGCGTGGCAGAGGCCTGACGTCACCCTCTGACAAATTTCGGAAGCTAACTGCAGTACATCGGGGCCGCTCCGAAATTGATAAGGGTCGTCGGATGGGAAAGCCCAGATTCGACGACTGGCGGGAGGCAGAGGTGGCCGGACGATACGGTCAAGCGGGGCCAATAAAATAATATTATTTGGTGAAATTCGCGCCCGGCAAAACATTGGAAAAGTGGGTTTTTTAACTGTGTTACGGGAAAAATGGGTTATGCGCGGGTTTATTAACAAAGCCGGATTAAGGTTATTAATCCAAGCAGATCTTGGATTAATCCCATGATTAATGTTTGAGCGCTCTTTGGGTCTTGCTCTAATGTTTTAGCACTTAAACCATTTAAAACCAAACTTAGAGCTATAATGCTCGGGGAAGGGGATACATAGGTATTTTGGGGTTTTTTGTACAATTTACATAGTAATAGGGGGAATAGGGGGTATAGGGAGTTAAATAGTAGAAGTTAGGGGTTAATATGAGTGAAGAGGTGGATGAGGAGTGGAAACACTAAGTTTTATATGGAATCAACTTAGTTTAGGGAGTAGATCAAAATGAAAAGAATTTTACACAAGAAATGTGGCTTTTAAAGAAACAAGAACCACCATAAGACCTTGACTTTCTTTTATGAACATAACTGGTAATGGGATGTTAGCAATGAATGTGAGGGGGGGGAAACAGGAAGTTAGACATGCTCCTTTGTATTGATGCAAGATGATGGAGAAGAGGAACTTCTCTATCCACTGATGTTTCCTTTATGTTAGACCAGCAAAGTTCAATTGAAAGGAATGACATTTCTGCAACCTCCTCTACCTACCCTTTAACTTGCCTAGCATTTTTTTTTGTTTCTCCATGGAGGGTGCACTTAGACTTGCAGACCCTCATGTGCATTTTTCTTTTCTTTTGGCTTTTCTTTTGATTTTCTATCTAGAACTGCCCTTATTGCTTCCAAGGTCCCAGATTAAGAAGTTGGGAACCTTAATTCTCTACCTAACTACTTTGTCTGCCAAGATTGAACTGTTTGGACAAACTTCTTTCTCTAGTCTACAACAAAATTGAAGCATGGCATGACCTAGATTAGGCTGTTGGAACATCCATCAAAATTGAGTCAACATCAAGCTATGTACACATATTACATACTCTTGAAAATATGGGATCTTTGCATCACCAAAGCAGAGCATATTTGGAACTTTCTTTGCCAATCATGAAATATGAAACCTATTGGTATAGGTATCTAACAGTGGCTCCACATGGGGATGGTTTTTCCATTTGAAAGACCAAGAGCAGCAGGTCAGAATGCCTTGGCCCTTGACTTCTTTCACCAAAACTTGGAGTTTTCCTCCTTGAAATCTCAAAATTGTGCTCTGTCATACTTGTGGAAATTGCTGAACTGAAAGCCTTTTCCTGATTCTGCAAGACCTTTCAAACTGAGCTTTTCACATGCTGAAAGAAAAAATTATATACTTATATACAACAGATTATGTACAGGGGAACAACCATGCTACGTTCATGGAAAGTAGTCAAAATAGTGCTTCAACATCTTGCCATTTACAGGACCTTCATCCAAGTCAGTTTCATCCAGATTTTTTAGGAAGTAAGTGTTGTTTCCTTGCACTGCTTGGATGACAAATGGTCCTCTCCAAAGGGAATCGAATTTTCCATGTTTTCCTTTATCTTCCCTTCTTGAATCCCACTTGAGGACTTTGTCGCCCATGTTAAAATCTTCAGCCTTAGTCCTTCTATCAAAAGCTTTCTTTAACTTTTCTTGTAAAACTTGAACTCTGTGATAAACTTGGTCTCTAGTTTGCTGCAAACATATAATTTGATTTACCCTTCTCTGCATATCATTTGGTTCATCCTGGCTTTCTTGAAGAAGTTTCATGACAGGGATCCCTAGTGATGAAGGAAATTTGGCTTCTAATCCATAGACTAACTCATATGGGCTGACCCCAATTGATCTCTTGGTTGTTAGTCTATCTGCCCATAAGGCATTGACCAGCTTCTTATGCTAATTCTTCTTATTTTCTTCCAACACCTTCTTTATGATGTTTACAAGGCTTTTATTTGATGATTCAGCGAGGCCATTTCCTTGGGGATAGTATGCAGTAGAATGGCCCAAGGTAATGTGGAATTTGTGGTAGAAGTTCACCATCTTCTTGGATCTAAAGGCAGCAGCATTGTCTGTTATGATCTTATCAGGACAACGAAATCTAGACAATATGTTATTTTCCAAAAACTGAATGATTTTTGAATCATTTGCCTGTCTACATGGGATGGCCTCAATCCATTTGGTGAAGTAGTCTGTGACTGTGAGGATCCATCTATGTTGGCCTGAAGATGAGGGATGAATTTCCCCAATGAAATCTAAACCCCATTGTTGAAAAGGTGTCTCTGTTGCAATAGGCCTCAAAGGAAGTGGCAGTAACTTTCTCTTTCCCTCAAACACTTGGCATTTATGACATGAAGTGGTAAATTTTTTGACATCAGAGAACAAAGTGGGCCAATAGTAACCAGCCCTCAGTATTTTATCCACAGTGGACTTCCAATAGAGGCGTCCACCACAGTCACCTGCATGGAATTCTTTCATGACATTGTTAGTCTCATTCTCAATTAAGCAGTTTAACAATATACCCTCATGGTTTTTCCAAAGCAAATTGCCATCCATGACATAAAATCTTGAAGCTCTCATTTTTAGGAACCTACATTTAGTTCTGGACAATCCTGGGGGAGCACACAGGTTTTGCAATATATAACAGATATCAGAATACCACAGTGATTGTTCAAAGGCTACATTGATCTTTGGAGTCGCCAGCTCCGGTTCACTGTCCAGTTGGTTGATGTCCAAGGCTTGGAAATTTTTTTCAGACATTAATTTGGCCAAACCCTGCCCTTTTATCAATTTCGTAGGTTTTATTTCAATGTCAAATTCTAAAATGTTGGCAATCCATTTTCCTCTTCTGCCCTCTAAGTTCTCTTGAGTAAGTATGTCTTTCACAATGGGACTTGGCACATAAGCTATAACATGTGAGTATAGGATATAAATCCTAAAGTCTTTGATGGCTTTGACCAAAGCATATGCTTGCTTTTCCATGATCTGATATTTCAGGGGTGCATCTCTGAGAGATCTACTAAAGAAAGCAATAGGTCTCTCATTTCCTTGATCATCTTTCTGTAATAAGACAGCAGTAATAGTATGCTGGGAGGCAAAAGAGAAAATGATAAACTCTTTGTCAAATTGTGGATTTGTTAAGACTGGAGTTTGGGTAAGGGCTAATTTTATTTCTTCAAAAGCTTGATTTGCTTCTACTGTCCATTTTACTTTTGAATCCTTTTTAAGCATGTTATTGAGTAATATGCTCAATTCTGCCAAATTTGGGATAAATCTCCTTAGGAAGTTGATCTTCCCCAAGAATGCTTGTAATTCTTTGATGTTTCTTGGGTGGGGCATTTGCAAGATGGCCTGTATTCTGTCTGGGTCAATCCTAATGCCATCCTTTGAAATAATATGACCCAATAACTTGCCTTCTTCCAAACCAAACAGGGATTTCTTGGGATTTAAGGAAATTCCATATTTCCTACAAGTTGTGAATATCTGCCTTAGATGTTTTAAATGTTCTTGGTCAGATTTTGAGAAAGGTGTGAGGTCATCTAAATAGATGACAAGGAAATCATGAATTTCTTTGGCAAACGCAATATCCATTGCTCTTTGAAAGGTAGCTCCTGCATTTTTTAACCCAAAAGGCATTTTGACATATTTGAAGGTTCCCCATGGGGTTGTGAATGTTGTTTTGTCCTGATCATCAGGGTGAACTAAGATCTCGTTGAAACCTGAGAATCCATCAAGTAAAGAAATTCTTGAGGTAAGGGGTAATTATCTTTTAGGGACACTTGATTTAAGTTCCTTAGATCAACACAAAGCCTTATTTCACCAGTTTTCTTTCTTGTAGGGACCAAATTTGAAATCCAATCAGAAAACCTGATTGGTGCTATGATGTCAGCTTTAAACATCTTTTGTACCTCTTTTTCAATTGAAGGGAGAAGCATAGGATTGATTCTCCTCAATTTCTGTTTAAAGGGTTTTTGATTGGGTTTGAGAGGGATTGTGTGTTGGATCACAGAGGTGTCATAGGATTTTAAATCCTCATAACTCCATGCAAAGACATCTTGGAATTCTTTAAAGAGGTCAATGTATTTAGGCTTCTGATCAGGTGGTAAAGATGCAGACAACTTAATTGTCTTGGGTTTTTCAATAGTTCCAATGTTGCACTCTTCAATGGCAGCATTAGGAGGCTGCAATTTCGGTTTTCTAGGGACATCATTTGAGTAAAAAATGTCCTCTAATGGAGCTAGGCCTGTTGGAAGAAAATTGTCTTTCAATTGTATAACTTCATCTTCAACATCAGCTATTTCCTCAGACTGTAATTGTTCAAGTTCTTGTATTTTCTCCTGGTCAAAGTTTGTTGGACAAAGCCTTTGATTTGCTGTTTTGAGTGAGATATTTGTTTGTTGCTGTTCACCTAGTGTTTGTGAATCACTTGCAGCCTCAGTATCAATGTTTAGTCCTGAAAATTCTTGCTGCAAAGTCAAGAAATTGTTTATTTGTGTATCATCCTCAAACACTTGCCAATCCTTGACATTGTTTGGGACAGAAGGTCTGTGTTTTATCTCAGCTGTAAAGAAATGCTGGGGTTCAAAAGGTAGTTTACAAGTGCTTGCAAATGTAGCCAAACTATGAGCATGAAGATTATGGGTTCTAGGAATTTTGGTAATTTGAAATTCAGTGAAGGAATTTAGTATTTCAGCAGCAGCAGACCTATAAGATCTTAGTCTTTTGTCATTAGTGACAAAATTTCCCTTTACTTGTTGGATGATTAGGTCTGAGTCTCCTAGGATTGAGACTTTTATGGCTTGTAAGGATTTTACTAGCTTGAGGCCTAGTAAGAGAGCTTCATACTCTGCCATATTGTTGGTGCACCTGAAGTTTAACCTGTAGGCTCGGCCCTCTGCATGACTGTTTTGTTTGTTATGTATCCAGACCCCCGCTCCTGCCCCTAATTTGTTGACTGATCCATCAAACTCAAGGAACCATAAGATCTCCTGTTTTAAGGGAGTTTCAACATTCTTTCTATGATTTGGGATTATAAGTTGGAGTTCTTGTTTTTCATCTGGTTTATCTTTTAGGAGTGCCTCATCAATTGGTTTCTCAATTTGGATCTCTTGGGGACTTGGTTGCTTACTCTTATGCATGTTTTGTTCAAGTGTGAGTGATTTATTATCACTCTCCGGGCTTGTATCATCATTGAACAGAATAAAGGAATCCATATCTGAATGGACTGCATAAATGGGGAAATTCTAAGGCTTTTCTTCACTGCTCACCATGTATTTCATAAGTGACTCTCTATATAGCCTCTTGGGTTGACCAAAGACTGAGATGGTGGCATATGACATGTCTAATTGCAGGGAACCTTGGAGTTTAGCCCCCCATGACCTTGATAACAACATTCCATATTTGGGTGGGATATCAGCAACTACAACATCCATTAAGATTGTTTTGTTTGGATACTGGACCAGGGATACACATAGATCTTTTATCAATCCTAAACACTTAACTTGGCTGGAGTCAAATGAAAATAGGTCCTTATAGGGTCTTGTAATGTCTAAGTTGAGTCTCTCCATCACTGATTTAGGCATAAGGTTATGAGAAGCACCTGAGTCAAACATTGCATTGTGTAATATTTTACCATGAACATGCAAGCTGACATAGAAAGGTAAGATCCCTGTAACTGCTGTCTTTCCATCGACCTCTGGACCGAAAAGCAGTTCTGGGGTATCATCCAACACATTGACATCATCTTTACTATGAGAAAGTTGAAGGGACTTTTTGATTTGTTGTTTGTAAATGTCATGCTTGGCTAGCTCTGAAAGAGGAATGGCTATCTTCAATTTTCCAATTTCAGCTTCTAAGTCAAAGGGTTTTTCAGATTGGACCTTGGTGTTGTGGTTGACAACCCTTTCTTTGTTGTTCAAATTTTCTTCTTGGTTTTCACTCTGATCTTGAGGCTTGTCCTTTTTACTCATCTTCTGCGAAGTAATGCTTGGATTAGGTTGTAAGGGTGATGTGGCCATTGATTGTTGTTTTGGGGAAGATGCTTCAGTTATTTCTTCCACTGTTACTTCATTTGTAATTGAATCAGTTTTGTCAATTGGCTCTGTGACCATGGTTTTCTTAGGCAGAGGAGTGTCCTTTGTTTTCTCAGGCTGTGTCACATTTATGGTTCTGCTCCTTAGCTTGTATTGTTTATGAACTTCATAAACAGCTGTGTCATAGCCTTGTTTAAAGTCAAATGACTCACCTGACTTGGTTTGAAATTGTTTAATATCATCATCCTTATGATCTTCTTGACTTAGGAAAACTTGTTGATCATCATTCAGGCCCATTAGGTTAATGTGGGTGTCATCTATTTGTTCATTAGAAGTGGATGCTTCTGTATAATTTTCTTGGAACGGGGGTCTGATCTCTGGTTCAGAATTAGCTTTACCAACATTAGGATTTTGGTTTCTCCTGAAATTAGGATTCCTAATTGGATTATTCTGTGGTGCTTCCCATGATGACTTCCTCTCAACTGATTCTACTCTGTCACCTAATCTCTGCATACCAGTGATTATTGCATCCAGTTTTTGATCCCAACCTGAAGGCTCTTCTTTGAAGGTGGTCTTTCTCTCAGTTCTTGTCCTATTTCTCTTGGCTATCAGATTGGCTTCCACACTTACTGCTATATCTTGCATTTCAGCTAAAGTTCTGGGAGCCCTTTCCCTTAATTGATATGCCATATCTGAATCAAACCCATCAGGAAAGGTATATAAGGCTAGATCCGGTGGGGGTCTAAGATTTTGGGGAATAGCATTGTAGACATTGTTAAACCGGGCACAGTAGTCTAGGACAGTTTCTTGGGGACCTCTTTTGATAGTATTGTATTCAGATAATATATGGAGTGGGTCCTTCTTCTTCTCCCATCTGTTGATAAATGTTTGATAGAGGGCTTCAGGGTCAGCTATTGAATTTGGTGCAAGTGACCTAAACCATGTTCTTACATCCCCCGTTAAGCTTTGCACAAAAATTTTCATCCTAACCCCATCATCATCTATTTCGTAGTTTTCAAAGTAGTCCTGCATTTTCTTAGTATGTTGAAGGGCTGGATATGATCCAGTACCATCAAAGTATGAGATCTTGCTTTGGTACTCTTGAGGCAAAGGAGCTGGATTGGCCGGTAACTGTAGTGGGGCATATCTATTAGCCATGTTTGGTGGGACAATAGGGAAAACAGGGATGAATGGGACAAGTGGAGGAAATGGGATGAAAGGGGTGTGTGTAGTTGATGGAGTGGTTGAAAGGATACCTTGTGAAGTGGATGAAGAACTAGGAGATTGTGGTCCAGTTGTATGAGGATGTAGAGAAGCTTTAGCAGGGGTTGGAATGTCAGTTTGGAAACCTGCTTCCGAAATTGAATCTGATAAAGTGCTTTCTTATTTGTGTCTCTTGAGGATTCTTGCAATCAAGTTTGGATTTTGAAACTCAGGTGCTGGATCAGGATCTGGGTTTGATCTTGTATAACCAGTTCTCTTCTTGGGAGCCAGCTTCTATAACTTTCTTTGTGAGAATTTCTAAGGAGGTAGTGATCTTTTAATAAGGATTGGTCAGTTATAGCACAACTATATGAGAATTAATACTGAATAAAGATTGACTGAGGCAGCTTTTATATATTCCTGCAAATGCAAAGCAGAGGCAGTTTCTAAGGCTACCTGGCTATCACTCAGGCTTTATCTACAGCATTAAGAATCAGATAGGAGGTTGCAAAGTTTATCCAGTCCCTAGTGGAGTCACCATTTAGATACCTATACCAATAGGTTTCATATTTCATGATTGGCAAAGAAAGTTCCAAATATGCTCTGCTTTGGTGATGCAAAGATCCCATATTTTCAAGAGTATGTAATATGTGTCCATAGCTTGATGTTGACTCAATTTTGATGGATGGTCCAACAGCCTAATCTGGGTCATGCCATGCTTCAATTTTGTTGTAGACTAGAGAAAGAAGTCTGTCCAAACAGTTCAATCTTGGCAGACAAAGTAGTTAGGTAGAGAATTAAGGTTCCCAACTGCTTAATCTGGGACCTTGGAAGCAATAAGGGCAGTTCTAGATAGAAAATCAAAAGAAAATCCAAAAGAAAAGAAAAAGGCACATGAGGGTCTGCAAGTCTAAGTGCACCCTCCATGGAGAAACAAAAAATGCTAGGCAAGTTAATGGGTAGGTAGAGGAGGTTGCAGAAATGTCATTCCTTTCAATTGAACTTTGCTGGTCTAACATAAAGGAAACATCAGTGGATAGAGAAGTTCCTCTTCTCCATCATCTTGCAGCAATACAAAGGAGCATGTCTAACTTCCTGTTTTCCCCCCCTCACATTCATTGCTAACATCCCATTACCAGTTATGTTCATGAAAGAAAGTCAAGGTCTTATGGTGGTTCTTGTTTCTTTAAAAGCCACATTTCTTGTGTAAAATTCTTTTCATTTTGATCTACTCCCTAAACTAAGTTGATTCCATATAAAACTTAGTGTTTCCACTCCTCATCCACCTCTTCACTCGTATTAACCCCTAACTTCTACTATTTAACTCCCTATACCTCCTATTCCCCCTATTACTATGTAAATTGTACAAAAAACCCCAAAATACCTATGTATCCCCTTCCCCGAGCATTATAGCTCTAAGTTTGGTTTTAAATGGTTTAAGCGCTAAAACATTAGAGCAAGACCCAAAGAGAGCTCAAACATTAATCATGGGATTAATCCAAGATCCGCTTGGATTAATAACCTTAATCCGGCTTTGTTAAAAAACCCGCGCATAACCCATTTTTCCTGTAACACAGTTAAAAAACCCACTTTTCCAATGTTTTGCCGGGCGCGAATTTCACCAAATAATATTATTTTATTGGCCCCGCTTGACCGTATCGTCCGGCCACCTCTGCCTCCCGCTAGCCGTCGGATCTGGGCTTTCCCATCCGACGGCCCTTATCAATTTCGGAGCGGCCCCGATGTACTGCAGTTAGCTTCCGAAATTTGTCAGAGGGTGACGTCAGGCCTCTGCCACACGTCGCCCCCAAATCTTATCGAGCCACCCTCTGAAAATCCAGCTTCCGTATAAAGAGCGGTGCGATATCATACCGCTTACCGTTTCCGGTTTTCCGCTGACCGGTCATGCCAGCGTCACGCCACCTCACCACCTCGTCAGCGCCCCCACCCGCCATCGCTCCGACATGTCCTCCACCTATGCAGTCCCCGTGGACCACTCACAGGCCGCCACGTCACCCGATGACGTCATGCTGACATCACCCAACCTTGACGTCATGCTGACGTCATCCAAATTTTCGCGCCAACGCCAAAAAGTCCATATTTGGCCGAATTTTGTCATTTTTACGTTCTTTTCTGTGTTTTTATGCTCTGCCTTCTGCATGCGATTTTACGACCTTTTCTGTCGCAACTCGCCAAGAACATTCGGAGCTACTATCGCCCAGAATTCAACTGCAACCAAGCTCTAATACCGCCACTTAACCAGGTATTTGTCAAATTCCCCAACTACGCCCTCTGTTTCGTCCTGCATTGTTAAAAAACCAATAGAATTGACCATTTTCCCTGGAGAAATAGGCCTACTACGCCTTAAAACTAATTCCCTCAGATTTTAACCAGCCAATTGTGCCCAATTACACCCCTGTTGCTCAGAAACAGGCGGTAATTCAGAAAACTACCTAACCTACCGTGCAGGATGGTATTTCTCCCATAGATAGTCAGGATTCAACCCAAATTCACTTGAGAAACATGGATACACCAGTAGCACCTGTGGCCCTGAATATTGCTCCATTGAATGCCCCTCAGAGAGAGTTGGAGTGGAAAGCATTAGCAGATCAAGATTATCAAATATCAGAGGAAATGCTAATGCATAGCAAGTACCACATTCACTTGCTAAATGAATTGAAGCTCAAGCATGAGAGTGGAATGGATGTATTGGGCATTTGGGACTCTTTCCTCCCTATCTTCAAGCTCCCTCAGGTCAACCAGTTTCCTGACCTAATCCACCGATGTGCTGATTGCTATGACCCCACTCAGAGGGCTGTGCTTGACCCTTCAGGCTCAGTTGTTTTTTATGTCACCCCTGAAGCCATCAGAGAGATGCTACACTTCAATACTGATAAGAAATTAGTTCCTTTATCACTGATAGATCTGATAAAGCAAGGAGCTAAGCTGACAGATGCTCAAGTCACCAAGATGAATCAATTGTACATTGACTCTGACACCGTGCAGTACCCTCCCATTTCTCATGTATACCTCAACCAATTGGGCAAAGACCTTGTAGACATGATTAGTCCCATATTGGGCTATAATTCAATAGAATATGTTGATGAAACTGTGCTGGTGATGATGCTCATGTTTTCCCCTGGCAAGTCCCCAATCTGTTATGACTATGCCACTTACATATCCAATAAAATACATGAGCAATTGATAAACTTGGCAAGAGAAAGGGTGTTCAGATACACCTCCTATATCTACCACTTAATCTTATATTATCAGCATGAGAAATTTCCTTTTGTTGTGAAAAGAGTGGATGCACAAGGAAATCCAAGGTCAGTGGTTTATTAGTCCTCTGCCTTCCACTGCAGATCTTGTTCCCCATACACTTATTGTGAGTTTATAGACCTCTTCATCCACCCAGCCATGTCTCTGCTTCTGAGCTCACCTCCTCCAAGACTAACTGATGAGATGCAGAGGATTCTTCAGTTGTCTAAGGTATACAGCATTGGGGATTGGTACTATTACCAAAACCACACAGTTATCAGAATATATGGGTGTGAGTTGCCCCCATACAGATTACCCAAATATGTGCCTATGAGGTTGTTTGCCCTCGAGTACTTCAGGCAATTTGGGAATGCTGATGTACTCCATTTTTCAGGCAAGGGCAAGAAAGCACAGCTCAAAGTCAGAAACCAACTAGGCCACTTCATTTACAATAAAAGGGAGGAAGGTTGGCAAGAGGCAGATAGAATGCTAGAAGCCCTTGGCTTACAGACCAACTTCCTTTGGAAACCATACAACCCCAATCATTTCATAAGTTTAAGGAGGGTCAGATATAGGCTGGCCAGTTATGACCACTTAAGGTTGCCTCACATAGAAAAATATGCAAATCAACTAAAATGGAGGGAAGGCACCTTAGAAGAGGCTGCCACACAAGAAGAACTAGCTCAAAGAGCAGTAAAAAATCTCCAAAAGTTGGCTGACTTAGAGCTTTGTTCACAGGTATTTTCTCTTCCAGGCACTCAAGTGGGAGCAGCTGCCTCATCTTCTACAGCACATCAGCAAGCAGCCAAAGATACTTATCAGGCTTCCAGCAAAGGCAAAGAGAAACATATGGAGCCAGAACAGCCACCTCATGAAGAAGTACAGCAACAAGAAGAAAGGCAAAAGGAGGGGCAGCCAGTGCAGCAAGAACAAACAGCAGAAGCCCCAATATCCACTGAGAATGTGCCTCCTAGGCAAGAAAAGGCAGTGGAGGCCTCAGTGCTACAAACTCCACAAAAGGAAGAAAAAGGAAAGAAGAGGGATAGAGAGCAGGAGACTCCCCTCACCACATCCACAAATCAAGGGGAGAAAAGGCACAGAATGAATCCCCTCTCTGAGGAAGAAATGCCTATTGGGCAATCTTTGGGCATGGGCCCACCAAGCATGGAAGCATCTGCAAGTTCCTTTCAGCAGGAACAAGAAAGGACAGTTGGAGGAGAAGTCAGCTCCTCAAGCCACCAAAGGGGAGCTGAAGCAGGCATCAAACAACAATTTATTGATATCAAAAAGAGGAATGAGCCACTCAAGATACAGCTCTACAATCACTTGTTGAAAATGGCTCCTACAAACCAACAAAGGTTGATGTCTGCATATGATGTACATGAGGGCAAAATGGTAATGAGTCATTTCATGCCAACCATGTTGCAGCCACAGTCAGCCACAGACTACATAAGGACCAACCTTGAGGTCCTTGCAAAAGACATCCACCCCATGGATCAGATTGAATTGCACAAGCAAACGGGTGAGATGGTATATGCCACCCTTGCAGACAAAACATTGGTGAATTATAGGCTGGAAAATAGCCTAAATAACACAACTGCCCAACTTGAGTTGGAGAAAGCATCCTCCCAGGCAAAGGACAACCGAATCAAAGCATTGGAGGATATCATCATAGAGCTTGGGCATGATCCCAAGGACATCAAGGCTGTATAAGTGCTGTTGAAATTAAGAGATGCAGACATGGCAGCATTAAGAAAAATGATCAAGGTCCCAACAACTCTTCATCCTCAGACAGAAGAGGTTGCCTAGCTAAGGCATGACCAAGATGCAGCAGCTATGCTAGTATCATTATACAAACAGCTGATCCAGACACAGGAGAAATTGGGAGAGTCAGAGGCTGCGCTGCAGGCAGCCCTACAACAGAAGGAAGGAGGCCAAACATCACAGCCCTCTCCACAAATAATCAACCTTGAGTAACCTCCTCAAACTACTGCTCCTCCTACAGAGCAGACAGCTCAAACAGCGCCATCTACATTAGCACCAGCACCAACAACAGAGCAGGCTCCAAGCCTTGATATGCAGAAGCTGAAGAATGAAATTCAGGCCTTAGAAGCCCAAATGGCAGAGTTAAATGAAGCCAGGGAGAATTTGGCTAAGCTCAATGAAAAATATGACAAGTCAAAGCAAAGCATAGCTGAAAAGGGAAGAGAAGTGAAGGCCCTCAAAGAGAAGATAAAGGAGCTGGAGAAAGAGCTTACCCTTGACAAAGTGGTGGCTCAGCTCAAGACAGTTTTATGGGCCAACATTGGCCAATCAATCACATATCAGTGGCAGTATATAGAGACCATTCATGAGCAAATGGAGCTCATAGGCAAAGCACATAGGGAAGTCCAGAGAGCAAGGGCATCTCTAGGCAATATGCATGAGATTGCCAATAGAATGATTAACGTGCTCAATAACCGTACAGGTCCTCAGCTGGCAGCAATAGGAATCCCTAACATAACTGAAACTATCTTGCTGATAAAGAGGGTCCTTACATTGAGAAGCCTGGTACAAACACTGGAAAGAAGAATCCAGGATATGCAGACAGAAGTAAACAAATTCATGGACAAGTTTGCAGCATTACAAAGCAGAGGTCTTCCTGGCTTACTGAACAGCGCAGGGAAACTACTTTCACATGAGAACTATGCTAAAAGGGTCAATACATTTTCTACCAATCAGATCACTGAAAGACCAAGTACCTCAGAAGAAACAGGGCCAGCATCTGGGCAAAGTCTCTATAACATAGTAGAGAACTTATTTTTCATTATGAATGAGATCAAACATTTATTTGAAGTACCTCCAAACTTCTACAAATATACAGAGGCAGATGAGAACTTAGATGCAATTTTGAGACATCAATTGCCCACACAGGAATGGTGGACCAAAATGATACAGCTGATACTGTGAAAAAGAGCCTCTAATCAAGTTTTTTCATCAAAAAACATAAGTTATCATGTACAGGAAAATTTGATGCATTCAGTATGTATGGAGAAGAATGGACTGAGCCAACTCAGCAAACCTATTCGGCCACTAAAGCAATACTGACAGCTGCAAATGACAGGGCCGAGAAAGCTACAGCATGACAAAGCATAAAGACACATCATTCAGCATTTATGCAGAACGCTCAACCGACTCAGTGGCCTCCAAAGGTCAAAAAAAATTCTGACAGAATTAAAGAGCATTCATTTTGTATTTACAGCAGTAATAACTTCTTTATCTGCTATTTTTGTAAAGTTGGTGAGCGTATTTAATTATCAGGTGACTCAGCGGTTCAAATATTTTTGTAGAACCGATTGTATATATTCCCCCTTGCATAAGCTTGCAGGGGTTGTTGTTACTTGTTTCAGAAAGAGAACTCGGCTGTATTTTTGAGAGATAATAAAAAGAAGCTTCGGGATTTCAGAAATTGTTTTTCTGATGCATGCTGTGTTGGAACCATTGAATGCTGTAGAATTCTAGTGCTATAGTTTGATACAATAAGTTTCTCTATCTCTGTCTGTGTTTAATTTTTGTTTATCTCATTTCTCATGTATGTGGTATAATCTCAACAAGAAAGTAGAAGAATAACTCAGGATTGGTCCATGCAGACACCCTGAATTCAATCTTTCCTTGTTATAAATGTTTTCTTCAGGTTTATCTGTTAAATTGGAATTCTTAAATGCTCCAACTTACTATAAATCTTTAATAGTTTATGTGCAGTAACTCTTAGATGCTACTGAATAGAATCTGCCCTTTTCATCTTACAATCACACCACACATAAGTTTACACTTCACTCTGTTTAATTTATAAACCAAAAATTGTATCATGAATAGCTGTTTAGCTCTGCAGTAAATTTTTCCTCCACAGACATCAGGACCTACTCAATTGCTGACTCCATATGCCCAATGGACTAAAAATCCCTCAAACATTTCATGACCTTCTCAAACAATAGTACACAACCAAAACCTTAAAAAACAAGAGCTGAATTCATAACTAGCCTAAAATTTTCACAAACAGAGCTAAAAACTTAAAGAGAGAGCCCTCTCTGATTATAGGTAGGCTAGGACCTATAATCTAAAGCTTGGTTAGTGGTTACCCCGGCCGTATTCCCTTGGGAGTCAAAGGGAACAACCTGGGTGTTAACAGGGGGATGCTAGAACTAGGTTTCTACATCCAGAGGGCTATGTGATTTGTTTTATACAGACTTAGGGCTTTATCTTGACCTTCACGAACCTTAACCCTTGAAAACCAGAACTTACAGTAAATAACAATTAACATATTTTTGTCCTTCGCCGATTGTGCTAAACATACATAACATCATATAAATAAACAGATCTACATCTTTGCAAATCTATTAAGTACTTTTCCTGATTAAATGCATTCAACAGATCATAAATACAGTAATTTCAGAAATACACAGTAGTACACAGATACATAGATATCACTTCACAATATGTCTTTATTACGCTTCGGATTCTCAGTTACAAACTCTTTCCAACCCTGCGCACACAGATGTAGGGGCACGCGCACTCAGCTACAGACTTAGCAAGGTCTCTACGCACATAGCTGCAGGAGCCTTCCCCTTCGCCCAAGTACATAATAGGTAATTTCAGATTCAACTCATGCACTTGCTATTTCTTACCTATGACTCTTCTATGACTTCCTTTTATATTCTTCTTAATTACAATACCATGGTCCGCGAACCATGGGCGAGTCTCAAAACAACTTGACTTTAACAAAATTAAGGGGATTTGACCTTCCTAAAGCCCCTTTGACTCCTATTCACTTGCGCTACTCACGCTTCGCTTCTCAAAATGCTGAGACTTTACGATACCTTTACAAAATTAACAAAACTTTTAACAAATCTAACATAGGGGACCCCGTCCCAACAGATAGTAAATTCCCCTCCATTAAATTTTTTCATTGGTTTCCCTTTGAATTCATCATTCCAAAGAGGTTACATTACATAATTTGGACTTGTCTATGGACCTCCCATTAGAAAGTTGGAACTAATTACTAAAGAATTTAGAGATTAAATTTGATGGAAATTGTTTAATGTATTATTTTTTTAATAATGGAAATGCCTAGTATAGAGTAGATGTGTAGGTGTAATGTAAATATGTAAATAATTTTAAATATCAACTTAATTAAAAAAAAAGAAAAAAAAATATATATATATATATATATGTATATCATGGATATTATTAACTTGTAAATAAGCTTTGTTACAATACCATGGGCCAATGCCATCGCTTATCAATACCACATGCCCAAAAAACATAACTTATTTCACAATCAAAATATTTTATAACAATATGACAAGATTCTTAATCATGGACATTCACCCTCACTTTTCCATTGATATTATGAACTTGTGAATAGGCTTTGTTATAATAGCATGGGGCTAATACCAAGGCTTATCAATACCACATGCCAAAAAATCATAACTTATTTCACAATCAAAATATATTTTAACAATATGACAAGATTCTTAACCATGGATATTCACCCCTAGTTTACCATGGATATTATTAACTTGTAAATAGGCTTTGTTACAATACCATGGGCCAATACCATGGCTTATCAATACCACATGCCCAAAAACCATAACATATTTCACAATAAAAATAATTTTATTTTATAACATTTTTTAACATTTTTTAAATTGAAGCTAAAAGGAAAAAGGTTATAACTACTTCTAAGATATATCTAAACTCTTTATCCTCACCACTACTAAAAATATTCCCATAGAAATTAAATTAAGGTTTTAATAAAATTAAAAATGAGAATACTTTTATATTTAAAGATGTGAAATTTATATAATATAAATAGTGTTAGTAAGCACCAACATAGATCCATCTTAACTAAGCATCCAAGGGATGACAAAAAGAAAAGTGAAGGGGAGAGAGGGGGGGGGAGAGGGAGGGAGATAGTGACAAATCTGGAGGGCAGAGATAAAGAGAGAGAGAGAGAGAGAGAGAGATTAAAGGAGAGATGGAGAGAGGGAGAGGGAGAGAGGAGAGGAGGGAAGGGAGAGATAGAGAGAGAAGGGGAAGAGAGAAAGAGGGAGACACATAGATGGAGGTGAGAGATAGAAGGGAAGAGAAAGGGAGATAGTGATAGAGTTGGAGAGAGAGAGAAAGAGAGAGGTGGGGGGGATAGAGTGATGTGGGAGATAAATGGGGAGAGAGGAATCAAGATAGAGAAGGAGAGATAGATGGAGTTGGAGGGGGATAAAGAGAGGGAAGGAAGAAGAAATACATAAGAGGAGAAAGGTGGACAGGGAGAGGAGAGTGGGAGGGAAGCGAAAGAGAGAGAGAGAGGGGGGCAGAGAGGAAGAGCGAGGGGGGGAGAGAGATAGATATCGAGAGAGAGTGTGCATGTTTGGGGGTGAAATAGAGAGAGCAAATAAGAAAGAGACACATAAATACAAAAATAGATATTATATAGTATTATATAACCAGCCTAGATCCATCTTAACCCTGAATCTATCAAGTGCTGAGAGGGATCAAATGTCTCGAGGTGCACACCTTTCCTCAAGTTTTGCACTAAAAAAAGAGGTTTTCACCTCGAGAGATTGGATCCCTCTTGGCGCTTGATAGATCTGGGGTTAAGATGGATCTAGGCTAGTTATATGTATTTGAAGTTTTTATGAGGAAAATCATACTTGGATATTTTGTATAATTTTAGCATAATTACATGTATTTGATGTATGGTTTTGTATAAATTATAAATATATATTTTTCATGAAATTTATTTTTGCACATCAATACCAAAGCATGGAGTGTTTAACATAGGGTTTAAGGGGTGGCACAATGTTCTTGTAGGATTCAAGGTAATGTCTTGAAACCTCAAAAACATTTCATAAAACATAGACAACATTGTGCCTGCCAAGTTTCAAACCCCATATTCACATTCAACAAGTTGTGTGCACACCTAGGGGTTCACATGTTTATTATGAGGAAACCCAACCATCATGGAACCATCATGGAAGCCCAACATCGACATATGGTACCAAGAAGACAAGTAATGATCATCATTGTTATGAAATCAAATCATATTTAGCAACTAATCAAAGATTCTTGTAGTTGCATATATTTCTACGTAAATTATGTCTAATAACTTGGGTGGTGGGAAATGCTATAATTTTTTTTTCCAATAAGAAAAAGACATCATTTTTGTATTAATATTAATGCAAAGATGTAATTTACATCATCTAACATATACTAAATTTTTTTTACCTAAATGACATGATATTGTAATATGTTCAACATCTAATGTTCAAGAAATATCAAAATCCCCATAGGATTCAAAATAATTTCATAAGAGTCTAGTATTGCTATGTTCATAATGTATGTTCAAACTAGATAAACAACATGGTATCCAAGTTAAAAACTAGTATCCTAATTTCAATGGATATGATCCTAATAATAAAAAATGTAGATATGCATGAAAAGTTAAGTCTTCAACTACAAGAAATGTGTCCTCTACTAATTACTCAACACCTCTCCTTGTAGGTATTCGTCATAATGTATTTGACCCAACTATAAGCCCGCTCCCATTTTGGATAATTTATCAATATTTTAATGTAATTTCCTGTGAATTTGATCAAAGGGTATAACCCTGAAGGTTCTAATCAGATCCATAACTGTAATAGTCCATTGATGTAGTAAAGAAGTGTATAAGGAAGTATAACCTTTTAGATAATCTATAACATCTTTTGAATACCCTATCTGTGAATTGTTCTTGCAAACAAGACCGATCTCCCTAGTATCTAATGATATCTAGCGACAAGTAAACCAAACAAATTCTATCTTTCTCTAAATATGCAATTTATAAATAAAGGTTACTAGGTGTTTTAGGCCTACCTCGGGTCCAATGCTAGTTTGTAGAAGCCACGCTTCGTTGATCCAAATGAGCTCCCTTTTAAAGAATCTGCAAACACAAACAAGCACACATATCAAATAGCACCTGCATAGCCAATATAATAAAGCATATTTATCATGATGATCAAGGAATTCATGAAATAAATCATATAAGACAATTTATTGAGAAAAATGAATCTGATTATATTAACTTTAATCAAAGAAGAACTTTACAACCTTGGTGCCTTGATGCTGTACAAGCTCCTCCTAGGGTCAAGCAAGAATCTCCTCTACTTTGACAAGTTTCACTCTCTTCCCATGAAACCAAAAGGTATGTAATCTCTCCTCTCAAGCTTAACTAGGAAGTCTCAATTCCAACAGCATTTACCCTCATAAATGTTCAGCTTTCAACCTCCCTAGCAACCAGCCCAATGCCTTAATTTATAGTGCAGAGGAGGGAAGTTACTAGGTCCACCTTCAAAGTGATAGAGCCCTCCTTCAAAGGGATAATCTCCTCTCATCAAGGGGTTAGCTCCTTTATTTATGGGATGCATGAACCACCTAGGAGCGAACCAACCACGTCAAGATTCCTTCTAGAAGCATCTAGAATTAACCCAAAGTGAGTTTTTAAGAATAAACTTGCGCCTTTTTGACTTTCACAGGGGTCCGCACCCACTCCTTTAGAGACAGAGTGGGGAGGTCCACAGATAACATGACCAAGGGGTGCCGGACCGCAGGTAATGGTAAGAGAAAGTGCAGAACCAGAGTTTTATAGATTTTCAAAGACTTTCTCTTATTTCTAAAGCTTGACATGAAGAGATGAGGTTTGAGACTTGCAAAGGAGGACAATATGAGTGGTGATAGACACACACTGACTGCAGAAAGTCATGGTGACAATATTTTGTGTAACAGATTGCCCCCTAAAGTGCGAAGTCTGTAGTAGATGAGGATTTCATTTATCATCTAAGAAGAGTGAAGTACTTTATCATTTTGAGGATCATCTTATGGAGAGCCTAGTTGGAACCTGTAAAAACATTCAATACAAAATATATATATGAGATCATATCATCGCTGAGGTAGGCATTCCCATACTCAGATCAAAACTGACTAGAAAACTAACTAAACTACTCTGATATAGGAATGATCTTGCAATACATCACAAGTATAGACACATGTAGACACAGTATGGACGCAACCATCTGTTTATGAATAGTCCACTGTATAATGAATACAAAATTCCTCGCAGCCTGGATGGTGGAAACTAGATCCAAGGTCTTGATTTCTACTTCCCGAAATAGTACGATTCTATCCATGTGAATGAATGTGTTGAAGTCAAACATGGTAGAAACCACTTGATTACCAGTCAATGATGTAAACTGTTAACAAGTGTGAGAGAAACCACCATTAATGTCAATGGCTCTCAAAGTACTCAGTACAATCCATGAAATGTCAATAGATGTGTTGATGTCGAACATGTCACGGAATCCTTTGATCGAAGGTCAATGAAGTAACCTATCGTCGAAGGCGAGAAACCTGCCATTGAGGCATGCAGATACCAAGGTACTGACGATTTCTAGATCGTCTTTCTAGATAATGAGCTGAAGTCGATAGAAAGTGATCCGTCGTAGGCAATCCCACAACACGAAATCATAGATCAAGTTTGAAGAAATATAGTTGCAAGGACTGACTCAGGGATGGTCAAGATGGATGACAGATATTTTGCAGATGAATGGTTTATTTGCACTGACCTCTTGAACACATAACGACACTGCAGATGGTTTGGTGACAATTGACCTAAAGCTAATACCCAAAACTAGCTGAAGACTTTCAATATGGTTTGATTAACTATTAAGCAAAGGATTTCCCAACCCAAGTAAACAAAAAGTGTCGTGTTCAAGAGTGGTTAAATTTTTTTCTGAGACACAAAGTATGACAAGCAGGTTCATTTTTTTCTCTTTTCCCCCACCATTTCTGGCAAGTACCTCTTTATTTTTGACAAGCTTGAGGAGGATAACATTTGCTTGATTATAAGCTCATCCTTCGGATGAGTCCAACTTAGTTTAAATTCGAACCCTAAGAAGGAGTGGTCCGTTCCTGTTTGTAATTGAACAGGTCCTTTACTATTCAATTTTAACGAGTCCGGTATAGGAGAAACTCGGCGTTTTTCAATTTTAGAGAGTCTGAAAAAACTTATGAAAACTCCATGTTTGTCCTTTTTCGTAAATTTGTGTCTCCCAAGCCCGAAAAAGTATAAAATAATACTTGAGAGAACCGCTTGACTATTACAATCAAGGAGTACTTTTCATAATTAGTGTCTCTGATCCGAAAAAGTAAAAAAGTGATCAATGACACGTCGTTTTATAACCAATATCGAATTTGAAACGAAAAAAATCTGGCAATCTTTTCATGTTTTTACGGTCAGAAAAGGGCTGTAAGTGGACCATCTCTTTAATTCCATTTTAACGAGCTTGAAAAGAAAAACTCGACAGTCTTTTCATATTTTAGGAGTCAGAAAAGAGCTTAAAGGTGACTCTAATGTTTTTTGTCAAAAATTCAATTTTGCCTGAAAAATCCGTTATCCTACACAAAAACTCAAACATTACTCATACCTGTTTAAAATAAATAAAAATGGTTCAAAAGTTACCTCTTTAAAGTGAAAAATAAACAAATTAAAAATTCATTTATTCAAAAAAGCTTATAAAAAGGGCTTTTGTAAATTCATTTTTACCGTTTGACTTCAGAGTGAGAAAAGAGAGCTTTTGGTAAGAAACTTCCCGTGAAGATTGCGGAAAATCCGTCCGTTGGAATCAAACACCATCACCTCCAGGTAATCCACATCATCTTACTCTTGCATTTCATCTGTTTGAAATTTGTTTTTAGGGTTTTATTTTGATTTTTAGGAAATATTTAGGTTAAAAGACCGCGCGCGGGGGTCCGCAGGCGCAGCATGCGAAACCTGCGGACCCTGACTTTTCGCATGCAAAAAAAAGTCAGGGGCCCGCACCTGCTGTATAGCCAGAGTGCGGACCTATGCACTGTCTCTAACATAGAGGGTGTGGTCCCCGCAGCATAGGTTTTCAAACATAAATTTTTCAAATTCCACCCAAAAACTTTGATTTAAAATATTCTAATCTGCCTTTTTATTGAATGTAGGGTATACACCATGCTTGACTGGCGGGAATGGGAGCACGAGGATGTGGACCTCACCGCGATTAATCATCAACCTTCGATTGATGCATTGAAGGCATGCGGTTTATTCAAATTCTGGGCCATACCTGGCATGAGGGCCCAGGTGGACTTTTTGCAGTGGCTGGTAGACAGGTGGAATGTACAGGACCAGTGTTTCTTTATTGGTGGCCACCAGCTCGAAATGGAGCCGGAAGACATTTACTTTTTGACTGGTTTTCCTATGAAAGGTGAACAATTGACTCTATTCGGGGCTAGGCCAGGTGGCCAGTCTACCGATAGCCTCTGGCTAGAGTTTTGTAACGACCAAACCAAGGGCAAAGGGATTGATATCAAAACCATCTCCCATCATGAACTCAAAGTGATTGCATTTACTATCACCAGGCTCTACGGAAGGGTAGCACTACATATGGCCACTGGATCCCAAATACGGATGGCAGTAGACTACTTTCGGGGCACCATCTTCAACTGGTGCGAAGCTGTGTTGGCTAATGTAAAAGGCCAACTGATTAGAGCAAAGAACGAACAACTGAAAAACTTTGGATATGGTTTCTTAGTTGTGAGCTTTGGTCTAGAGAGGGTCCCAATGTTGGTCCCACAGCATCTTTCCGTTGGAGCTGGACTTCCCCGAGAGCCCAAACTAATGCGTTGGGTTGCAGTTATGGCCCGTCATCCTGAGGAGGGTTCAGAAGTTGTTCGATTTCCTCCTGAGTATTTTCATTGGTTGGAGAACCAAGTTTTTGCTATTTAGGATTTTCCTTATGCTGGGATGGATTATCGTGGTGACCCAGACATGGCTCTTCCACCAGGAGAGCAATGGGATGACTCAGGTAAAATCATTTTCAACATTTTCTAATTTAATTTTTTTTTGTTTTTAAATCGTCCCAAAATTGATAGTAAAAAGTTTCAAATGCAGATGTAGGTCCACGACAACCAGCCACTCTCTAACCCTATGAGAGGAAACAGCCAGCTGTAGCAGCACCAGCCCCACAGGACGAATCTACAGAGACCTTGGCCGAATTGGAAAACCATCTAGAGCGTTTGACAGTAGACATTCCAGAGACTAGCATAGATGACATTCCTCTTAGGCTATAGCGCTATGTGATTGGGGTCCCAGGACCTTTCAGGAGGTTCCTTTGTAGGGTGGCTCGTACAGTGGTTTCTTATCGTGATCATCACCAGTGATAGGATGATCGCCTGTTGTAGACTCATATGACATTTTTGCTTTTTGTACTATCATTTTGCCGATCATAAGGTGTTTTTCAACCTATGATCGAAGACGATGTATATTTGACACACTTCTATGCTATGCTATATCACTATTACCGGTTATCTTGTAAAACATGTTATGGAATGTTTTTAAATTTACTTGTTTGATTACTGCAAATGTCTACTTAACATTCGAGAAGCAATTGCATCTGCTAATGTATTTAAATATCTTGGAATATGCTGATATTCAATATAGTCAAATTCACGTTCCAAGAAACGAACTCTCAAAAATAATCTCAATAACACTGGATTTCTAACGGCATAAACTCTATTAAGCTACAATACAACGAGTTCAGAATCTAACCTCACAATCAAACTCCGAATGCCAAATGAGATGGATTCAGATAATAACTCAATCGCTACACTATACTCTACAATGTTTCTCGTTGTTTGACCGAGGCTTACCCCATGCATAGATACCAACTCATCAGAGGGCGAATAGATAACCCAAGCTGCGAAAGAAATGCTCCATGTATTACGACAAGCACCATCAGCAAAACCAATGTATGTTTGAAGAGACGTCGACATCTGCAATATCAAGAGTAAAATCAAGATAAGCAGGAATAATGACAAAAAATACTCTCTAAACTAAGCACACTTTTCTAATCTAAAACACACCAACTAGAAAGCAAACTAACCTAACTAAAAATCTCCACACCCAGATTTAAGCATAATATCTCTTCAGATAAAGACCATTTCTGGGCTTACCTAAAGAGACCCCGTCAAAGTCTACCAATTCATAGGCCCCTTTCGCCAACTTTCACTTAACAACATAAGGACCATGCCACATGGGTACGAATTTTCCAGCGCCTAATTTATCATTTGCTTGATCGTACAGTAAGACTAGGTCTCCTTCCAAAAAATTACGAGGTGTGGCATTTCGATCATACTGGGCTTTAATACATTTGGCATGAGCTTCGATTGCTATGCAGCATCACATCGATTCTCATCTAGCTGAGCCAAGTACAATAAACGTTTTTCCTCTTCGGAAGTGGCTGGAAGTAATTCTATGGCCATTTGCAATGATGGGATTTCACATTCAATGGGTAACACAGCTTCCAAACCGTAAACTAGTTGGAAAGGAGTGAAACCGGTTGATGTTTTTACTGAGGTTCGATACGCCCAAAGCACTGAAAATAGCATGTTATGCCAATTCGACCTATGAATCCCAATGATTCGTCGAATCATGATGACTAGAACTTTGTTGATGGCTTCAACCAGACCATTAGCCTGTGGATAATATGGAGTTGAACTATCGTGACGCAGGCCAAGTTGGTCTATTAGTTCAGTCATCATAATATTTCGAAAATGATGCCCATGATCAGTGATAATCACTTGTGGAACACCGAACCTAGCAATTATATGATTGAAAACGAAAATCGCAGCAGTTTTGTCGTCTGCCGAAAATGTAGGCATCGCCTCGGCCCACTTGGTAAAATAATCTACTGCAAGGATGATATATGCATGCCCCCCGGCCGAGTGAGGGTTACATGTAATAAAATCGATACCCCATTTCGCAAAAGGACCGATGACAATTATAGGGTGGAGAGGAGCAGGTGGAGCGCGCATCTTTCGATCAAAAATTTGGCAGTTGTGGCATTTTCGGACCGTGTTAATACAATCTTTAAACAAAGATGGCCAGAAATAGCCAGCGCGCAATATCTTTTGGGCTGTGGCAAACCCAGACATATGACCGCCACACGCTCCAGAGTGACAGTCATTTAGAACCCTTTCAGCTTCCTCATGAATTAAACAACGTCGGAAAACAGAGTCCGCCCCACGACGATAAAGTGTATCTCCAATAATTTTGAATTGTTGGGATTGGAATCGTATTTTCCGACGCTAAGATCTTGAAATTTCAGGCTGAAAGGATTGGGTTTGGAGATAAACTATGATATCCCCATACCATGGATCAAGAGTGTTGATTAGAAACAAGGATTCATCCGCAATGGGCTCTTCCGCCACAGTTTCAGTATCAGCACACAGGAAGTCACACATTAACTCCGCAAAAACTAAAGATTTCTTTGACTTAGATTTTTCAAACTCCAAGTCGAATTCCTGCAGGATAACAATCCATTTGGAATACTTGCCCCCTAGCAATTGTTTGGTCAAAATATAGATCATAGGGTTGCAATCAGAAATTACAGTAGTTTTGCGTAGTAAAATGTAATGACGAAAACGTTGGACAGCTTGAACAGCTGCCAGGGCCAATTTCTCCACATGTGAATATTTTAGCTCAGTTGGATTTAAGGTTTGACTAAGGTAATATATCACATGTTCATTACCGAATTCATCTTCCTGAACTAATACCTTTCCGATGGTGGAATGCGAGGCGGCGAGATATAAGAAGTAGTCTTGGTTGTAATTGGGAGGATGCAATAACGGTTCATGGGTCAACGCGTATTTTAGTGCACCAAAAGATTTGTCAGCTATCTCATCCCAAAAGAATGGAGTATTCTGTTTCAACAACTGGGTAAAACCCTTTGTTATCTCGGCATAGTTAGGAATGAATCAGCGTAAAAAGTTTGCTTTCCCTTGCAAACTTTGGAGTTGGCGAAGAGTCGAAGGAGGAGGCAATTTGACAATAGCTTCAACCTTCGAGGGATCAAAACAAATGCTAGCTTTCGAAACAACAAATCCCAGTAACCGACCCGTTTCTATACAGAAAACACACTTATGTGGATTCAACCTAATTCGATAATGCCTACACCTCATAAATATTGCTCGTAAATGAATGAGATGATCAGCTCGATGTAATGAATGAGCAGGTAAATCATCGAGATAGGGTTGCACAATGTGCTTGATGTCATGAAACGCGTAAGACATGGCTCTTTGAAAAGTTGCACCGGCGTTCTTAAGCCCAAAAGGTAATTTGAAATAAGCAAATGTCCCCCATGGACAAATGAAAGCCGTTTTTGGTTGATTAGCAGGTAGAATATTTATTTGATTATAACCAGAAAAACCATCCATGAAGGAGAATATTTCACTGTTGGCACAATCATCAATGATTTGATCGATATAGGGAGTTGGGTAGTTGTCTTTTGGATAGGCTCGATTAATATCCCTATAATCGATACATATTCTTATTGTTCCTTGCTTTCTGTTAACAGGAACAATATTCGATACCCAATTCGTCAAGGGAATTGGATAAATGAAACCTGCTTTAAGTAATTTTTCAACTTCTGCTTTAATAGCAGCAGCTTTTCGCGGGTGGATCTGACGCAAATGTTGCCGGACGGGTTTAGCATCCAAGTAATTTTTGATTTCATGAACAACAATTGCTGGGTCAATTCCTGGAATTTCCTCATATGACCAGGAAAACACGTCGCGGAATTCTTGAAATAGGGCCTTATATGTTTGAATTTCATTTTCCGTACAAGGGGCACCTATATGAATGTTTTCAACAATTCCAGGCTTAACCGAAATGTCAATAGGAATAGTTCGAGAAATATTTCCCAAATTTAACTCAGAATTGGGATTTTTCAATGGATTCTGAGGTTCCTTGACATAATCAGTTGTAAAAATAGATGAAAAATCATTTTCAAAGCGATCAATCTCAGGTAAAAATGAAGATCTATGATGAAGATCTTCCCATGGTAAATCATCAATAGACAAGATTTCACGAATTCGCTCATCAGTGTAAACAAGTTCAAAAAAAGTTGATGAATCTGAGTTTGATGTTGAAAGTGATTCTTCATGGACTACATTCATTATGTCAATTTCGGTTGAAGAAGGATTGGAAAACGACTGTACGGCCTGATACGCAATTTCATATGGACTCAAAGGCATAGCATCACCAAATGAATCTATCTCAGATTCAGAAGGTACGATCCAAGGATCATCATAAACAATAGTGTCTGATGAAATCATATGAATGGTTGCAGTAGAAGGCGATACGTTGGGAGGAGGAAAGGAAAAAGTTCCTAGTAAACCAGAATATTTAACTAGTCCTACTCCAACATCCTTATAAGGGATAGTTGTTTTGCCAACATGCTGGATACTTTCAGAAGAGGCTGGGTCGGATGAAAAGTAAGTTAGCTGGTCTATAGTTACGATCTTTCCATTATGAGGAAACTTTATAAGCCGAAAGACCGATGAAACAACAGCTGTCATAGCGTAAGACCAACTACGACCCAAGAGAAGGTTGTAATCTAGAGGGGCATCAACCACTTCCACATCTAGATTAACAGTTTTGCCTTCAACCCCTATAGGTAAATCCTGTAGAATGCCAAAAGGATGGAACCCACAGCCATCAAAAGCCTTTAGAATCATCGGGGATTGATTAAGTGTAGGAGAACCAAGCGATCTCCAACACTGGATCGACATAATACATGTTGAGGCTCCCTCATCAATCACAGTCCTATAGCAAGGTCTGTTTTTTACTAACACTGGAATCTGGAAAGCCATTTTATGAGGTAAGCGAGGTGTACTATTTTCTAGATCGAAAATTATAAGGTTCAAGTCCTGAATATCAACAACTCCTATAGCCGACAATAGCAATTTACGCTGTGTTGGACATGATTGCAGCACCTCCAAAGCCGACATTGCTGAAGGTGAAATAGCCAAATCTTCAACAATGTTATAGTTCTGAGCAGCTCTCGCAAGTGGATTGAAAGCTGATTTTCGAAGTATACCCTTGGCAGGCGGTTTGATTACTAAGTCTGGGTTAGGTTTCTCGATCTGTAATGGATCAGAACCGAGAGTTGAAGTTGATGGGTTCGAATTAGAAGATTCTGCTTCCTTACCACCAACAGGACTTTTACTTCCATAATCTTGCAATCGTGTTGCAATCCTAACATGGGACATCATCATTATGGGTTCTTCTGAGGCATTTGAGGAAGAACCTATCATCTTACTATCTTGACTAGCAAAAGGATCCTTCAAAACAGCAGGCGTTTAAGAACCTTTGACGATTTTCGCAACCTCAGTGCGATGAGGGCAATCTCTTGTAAAATGCTCTTTGTCACAAATGAGACAAGGATAACGAGGTTTACGTTTCTCATCAGTAGATTCTGTTTTTCCTGGTTTCTCTTTCAAATTTTTATCTGTTTTATTTTTCTTCTTCCCTTTCTTTTTACCACCAGATTTTGATTTGGCCGTAGATGACTCTACGACATGAATATCAGCAGAAATTTCCGCGGAAGAATCTCCTGTCGGGGAATCTGATAAAGTTATGATAGGAGAAGAATTCTTGGAAGATCTCTTCTTACTTTTGGTATTAACTGTACCAATCATACCATCAGCGGCATGAGACCCTGAAGGAGCTGCAGTTATTTGATTTTGTTTAGGAAGATCGGGGATTTTCTCATGTAACGTAACAGACTGCTTATAAACAAGGTCAAGGTACTGAGCTTGAGCAATTACTTGCTCTTCAGTAACGACTCCTGCCTTAGCTACATCCTCAGTGATTTTTGGTAATAAAGATTTAACAAACCATTCTGCTAAGATCTGATCCGGAATAAAAACTTTCACTAAACGTCGTCGACGTCTCCATTCATGAATGTGATCTGAAATGTAAGTGGACGTTGACTGTTTTAATGAAGTTAATAATTCCGTGCCATTGTCATATCTGACTGGCAACTGAAAATGAGTTAAAAACGAAGTAGCTAACTGACTAAAATTATAAAAAGTGGCTCGTGGTAACTCAATGTACCACTTGGCCGCAAGACCAATTAGAGTGCGTTGAAAAAGCCGTAAACGAATTGAATCATCTGAAATGGAGTTAGATGCACACCAGAGGTGATAAGTCATCACATGGTTCGACGGATCCTCTCCTGATTTACCTTCAAACTTAGGAATATCACTAGGCAACTTATTCGGCATTGGCGGCCAAAACGAAAGATAATTAATTAGATCGTTCGTAAGGCGTGACAAGTCAGGCAAGTCCAAAGTTGCAATGAACAGTAACTGACGATTAGGGTCTCTGAAACCCTAGGTCATGAGACCAGCCCTAGGAGGAGGATATCCAGGATAACTAGGAATTGAAATTGCATTTGGGATATTATATCCTCCCAGAAAACCAAGATTAACCGGACCGTACTAGGGTTGTTGAGGTTGCTGATAAGTATATCCAGGGTACGGTTGATACTGATAGACTGGGTTCTGCACAGCAGGACCGAATTGGTACTATCCCTGGTATGGTTGATAAGTAAATTGAGGTTGACTTGTGACAACCGTACTTGGACCAGGTTGTCCTATAGGCATTTGAACCAAAGTCTGAATTGTGGGTCCAGACTGAGGTAAAGATGCCTGAGGAATTGATGCAAGAATAGTAGAAACCGGAGCTATCGATACTCCGGAAGTAGGTGGGGTAGATGGAATAGATGTTGCAGCAGTTGCAGCAGTCGTTTGAGGCGGAGTTTGAGGCGAACTAGGCCCAGGTTGAGAAACTACAGAAGGTGCAGAAGTTTGAATAGTAGGTTGGACAGGTTGCTAGGTTGAACCAGAAACCAAGGGTTGTCCAGATTGAGATGACAACTGCACATTCGGTTGTAAGATCTATTGAGATTGAGATGGATCCGACACTAAGTTCATTCCGGGGTATGGACCCATAGAAGGCTCAGCATATTGAGGACCATAACTGGGTTGAGGGTAGGGTTGATAATTCAAAGGTACGTTTCCAGTTCCTTGGACAAATGACTGACCTGAAGGTGGTTGGAAACCTTGGGTTGGGTACTGACCTTGAGGTTGATAACCTTGAGGCACGTACTGATACTGGGGTTGACCTTGAGGTACATATTGATACTGGGGTTGACCTTGAGGTACATACTGAGTCTGGGGTTGACCTTGAGGAATGTATTGTCCCGTAGGTATGTACTGTCCTTGACGTTGCCCCCCAAGCGGTAATTGGGTACCTTGAGGTTGCCCCCCAGGTGATAATTGAGGACTTTGAGGCTGCCACCTAGGCGGTAACTGGCCACCTTGAGGTTGCGGATTTGGAACGATACCTGACATCATAAGAATATCTTCTACACTCAATGACTTAGTTCCGTTATTACCAGTTGATAACCCTTTTTCAACAGGTTGAGGAGATGCTCCCGAAAAAGTACCAGTAAGTGACTGATACCCAGAGGGAACAGAAGGACTGCCATATAAAAATGTTTCTAGAGATTGAGAAAACATGGATGACTGTCTCAACATATTCAAAGGAGGATAATTACCCTTAGGTGTTGGATGAAAAGGAATGCGAGGTGGTGAAAAAATTAGTCCCAGATTTTCCAAAAAATTGGTCAATGAAAGATACCAAGAGTCCCTCCTAGGTGGACTGTAAAAGATCGATTCACGCTCCCTAAGTTCTATAGCTGGTTGATTTTCAGGGATAGGTATACCTTCTTCCGGAGTAATAAGTTCTTCAATAGTAATAAGTCCAGAAGGAATATTTTGGGTAATGACTCTTTCTACCCTGGGTGAATCAGGACCACTGGAAGTTGGAGAAGAAAATACTGATGTTGGAGTAGCAGCAGGTTCAGTTTCAGGTTTAGATATTTCAGGTTCCTCGGCTAATTCACTAGTAGAAGAAAAACTACCAGTAACTTCGGAAAAAGAAACAGGTTCAATAATATACTCTGGTGCTTGCACTTGATAATCAGGATGTACAACTAAAGAAGACTCTCCTTCTTCAGGTGACCCAACTCTACTGTCACTAGGAGTTACAAGGGCTCGTAGCCCTTCAAGCTGGCTTGGTGAAAACTCAGGAGGTTGGCCCCGAAGTCTACGGGACTTCCTCGGTAATTCAGCCACGATTAAAAAATTTTAATTACTTCACATGCAAACAAAGAAAAATCTCAATGAAAACCACCTAAACTCTCTAAAGAACCAAACAATTTTGAATCACACGCCTAAAGAATCTAGGAGGTCAAACCACACACAAATAGTAACTTTCCGTACCGAAAACACTAGTTGGTGATGAAATCCAACGTCGCAGAATTCAATACAGAAATGGCGGTTGGAACAGTTACCCCGGCAACCTGCTTAATGAATAGACTGGCACAAGTTTCTCCACTAAACCGTCTCGAGTGAAGAGAACCCCCCAGAAAATCCAAGTGAGTCTAGCCGACATCTGCTCCAGGTACAGTGGGATCTTCCCTCCACCGTCACCTTAGGAAAGAATCTTATAGATTATGGTCACTATGGTTACCAATGGAAACAAATATACCTGGGGGAATAGTCTGTGATCCGATACACACGCAAGGGCAGAGTAGCAAGCTCATTCCCCTTGAAGGCTCCTTGACATAATCCAAGGTTTACCAACAAGTGACCCCAGGCTCCTTGACAATGGTCAATCCGAGGTTTACCATTTTTAATACGTGTATATCTTGTATCGTTCCCAATGAGGAAGGATTGATTACCCCACTGGTTCGGACACGATCTCATGCTTAACTCCTTTAAGAGGAGCTTCCCAGAGCATAGATGTAACAATTGGAATTTATCTCCTACCGCAAGATACAACTACTTGTTTGTTTTACTATCTTGGAGAGTTAATTACTCCCTACTCCAAGATACTAGCCTAAGCTATGTTGGTGATAAAGAGCCCTAGAAATAAAAAGATTGCTAGATAGATTTTACTTTAAGCGTTATTTTTATTGGTTTTTTCTTAAGTCAAAAGGTGCGAAGATGAAACTTTATGGTGTGAAGACTCGACTCCAAAACACTAAAAATGCACTTAAGATTGCAAACAATCCTTTTTTTTTCAATGAACTTCTAGCTAAAGAAAGAGTTGAGAATGCAAATGCTTGCAAAAACAAATCTTTCCTTAACAATCAAATGAAAAGAAGAACTTTTTGTCTTTTCCAATAAACTCAAAAACGAGACAACTAGTTATGCTCACGAAAATTTCCCTTTCTTTCAAACACTCAAATACAACAAAAACAAACTTTATCAAAAGAGATTTTTTTTTTAAATTTTATAAAACACTCAAAACTATTGAAAAATCTAATCTTGAGATCTATAAATTCTAAAAAACTAATTGAAGTAAAATCTTACAAGATTTCTTTTCAAGGATGTTTTACTTAGTTATGAGAAAACTAAGGACTAATTTGTCCAGAATCACAAATTAATCAAAAAACAACTAGCTTTTGTTTTCTTTTTAAAAATGAAATCCAAAACTTTCAACACAACTTCTTTCGAAGCTTCACAAAGAGAAAAATAAGATGTATTCCTCAACAAAGGCAGATTTTACAAATCGGTCAAACTCATAAGAAGACCAGCAAAAACCAGGGTGATCTGAGGTTTCTAAGGCTTCTAAGCTCTGAGTTACTACAAAGACCAAACAAAAATCAAGCCAGGCACACAAAGCTTCTAGAAATTCACCTAAAACCTAAATGCCAATGGAATTAACCTACGAAAAGTTTCTGACAAGACACGTGCAGATCTGGGCAGAGGCTAAAACACATAAACAAATCCTAAGCTTAACTGAATGAAAATATTTTAAGTTTTTCAAAATTTTGACAGGGTCCGCAAGCCCCCAGTATACCCAGGTGCGGTACTGCTCTGTGTGTAAAGCAAAAGTGCAGGGATGTCCGCACTGTGTTACAAACAGAGGGTGCGGTCCTCTTCCAAAAGCGTGAAAAAGAAAAAATAATTCAAAATCTAAAGAACCTACCCAATCCCACACAGCAAGCAAAAACCAGAAACAGAGAAACAGTTTCTCAAGTCAAAGTAAAAGCAAAGGCAAAAACCAAAAATTCAAGTCCCCAGTGGAGTCGCCATTTTGTCGGGCGGATGAATCATTCTTGCGGACAAGACCGATCTCCCTAGTATCTAATGATATCTAGCGACAAGCAAACCAAACAAATTATATCTTTCTCTAAATATGCAATTTATAAATAAAGGTTACTAGGTGTTTTAGGCCTACCTCGGGTCCAGTGCTAGTTTGTAGAAGCCACACTCCGTTGATCCAAATGAGCTCCCTTTTAAAGAATCTGCAAACACAAACAAGCACACATATTAAATAGCACCTGCATAGCCAATATAATAAAGCATATTTATCATGATGATCAAGGAATTCATGAAATAAATCATATAAGACAATTTATTGAGAAAAATGAATCTGATTGCATTAACTTTAATCAAAGAAGAACTTTACAACCTTGGTGCCTTGATGTTGTACAAGCTCTTCCCAGGGTCCAGCAAGAATCTCCTCTACTTTGACAAGTTTCACTCTCTTCCCAATGAAGCCAAAAGGTATGTAATCTCTCCTCTCAAGCTTAACTAGGAAGTCTCAATTCCAACAGCATTTACCCTCATAAATGTTCAGCTTTCAACCTCCCTAGCAACCAACCCAATGCCTTAATTTATAGTGCAAAGGAGGGAAGTTACTAAGTCCACCTTCAAAGGGATAGAGCCCTCCTTCAAAGGGATAAGCTCCTCTCATCAAGGGGTTAGCTCCTTTAGTTATGGGATGCATGAACCACCTAGGAGCGAACCAATGACATCAAGATTCCTTCTAGAAGCATCCAAAATTAACCCAAAGTGAGTTTTTAAGAATAAACTTGCGCCTTTTTGACTTTCACAGGGGTTCGCACCCACTCCTTTAGAGACAGAGCAGGGAGGTCCGTAGATAACATGACCAAGGGGTGCGGGATCGCAGGTAATTGTAAGAGAAAGTGCGGAACCATATTTTTATAGATTTTCAAAGACTTTCTCTTATATCTAAAGCTTGACATGAAGAGCTAAGGTTTGAGACTTGCAAAGGAGGACAGTATGAGTGGTGATAGACTCACACTGACTGTAGAAATTCATGGTGACAATATTTTGTGTAACACTATCACTTGTAATTTTAGATTGCTGAAGTGACATAATTAAAATGACTAACATAAACGACTTATTTTTACAACTGTATTACTTGTTAAGCAGTCATATATATGTTACTAGACTAAATTAGTCATTCACGTTAGTCATTTTTAGTTGTATTACTTATTAGCTAGTTCTATATTTTAACCCGAGACTAAATTAGTCATTTATGCTAGTCATTTTTAGTTAATCACTTAATATTTCTCATTTTTGGTAGTATTTCACATGGAAAATATATGGTGACTAACTTTTTCAATCACCTAGTCACTAATTTCATCATTTTCTACTAATATTTCTGTTGTTATTATGTTGGTTATATATATGTTTTATGACAGTAGCTATGTATGGCTCTCATCATGTTTTTACTTGTAAATGAATGAACAGTGTATCAATGACCTAATGGATGAAATTTCATTCAATGTGTTGAGGCATCAAATTTTCTTAGCAATTCTCAACTAAGCATGAGACCCCTATGCTCAGATCAGTGATTTACACCTGTAGATTACATATTCATGATATCTTTGAAGAAATGCCTGTCATGGCTAGTAGGGGTCTGTTATAGACATATTTGGGCACTGCAACCCCAATCACATATGTCCATAAACCAAGGGATTTTAAACCCTTAAAAGTGTTGTTTCATACCCTAAAGGAACAAGGTCGGCTGATTACATCATCTCCCAGAAGTTCTCCATAAAAAACTACTTAGAACTGGTCAAAACTGGACCATACAGACTGCTCCATGCATAGGGTGTGATGCATCTCACCTATTACACACAGGGGGTGCAATGCATATTGGAAAGACCTTCTGTAGGGTGCGATGAGCGAGAGCAGACAAATGGCAGAAGCAGTTTGCTAGGTGGAAACCCAGAGAATCTTCTAGAAACTGCTCATATGACACTTGTCTCTCTGAATTCACCCAAGGATGAGTAAGAGATCTGAAATCTCCAAGTGGGACCAAGAACTATCAGTGAAATGACACTAATCAAAATCCCAGAAGCTGACTCACTCTCCTGTAAACATCTATATATGGATCCCTCATCCAAGAGATCCAAAGGCTGGAATTTTGTAATTTGCAAGGAAGTGTTGTTGGTTTCTCTTTGAAGACATTGTTGGGTGATCTTGCTTTGTATGAGGTGAAGAGGGCTTTCATGCTAGGAGGATGATGCTGGATCAAATAGCTTGGTTGTAATCCTCTCTTCTACTACTTCTATCAATAAAGCTATTTGAGTTTTCCTCCATATGCTTGTATATCTCTGAATCTTGTATTTGTATATGCATTTATATGGTTAATGTACGTCTAATCCTACATTGTTTATGGTTATAGATCTCTATGCTTTGATGGTATTTTGCTGTTGTGACTCTACAAGTGTTCTTTGAAGCAGGACAAGTGAGAAAGGAGTGGCGAAAGCTCTATCAAGGGAGAGAGGAAACGAGCAAGGATACTAGCGAAAGACTGAGGTTGGTACTCTCTGCTTCTCTCTCATCTATCTCTCATAAAGGAAAACACAAGTGACTTTAGTTTGTTTGTTTCTAAAATAGCTACCCATTTTAGTGGGACTAGCAGCTCTGAATGGACACTAGTTTTCCCGATAACAAAATGGCGACTCCGCTGGGGAGCGAATAGTTTGTTTGTTTTGTTACTGTTGTTTGCTTTATAAACCACAGACGGAGCCTGAAGTTAAGCCAGCTAGCCTTCGAACTGCTTTTGCTATGCAACTGCAAAGTAGATCAATGCTGCTTCAGTCAATATCCGAGTTGGTTTTTGAACTGAACATCTAGCTTACAAACATCCTAAGTGCCCTGGTGGTAGCTCAAATAACCTCATTAGATCAGCCCCTATACTTTGTGTTTACTGACAATCATTAGCTTAGCTTAAATCCCTAAACTTAGCTGCAAACTGTGAGTGAAAACCAAGCACAGTCTCATCCCTGGACCATCGCACTATCTCTTCTAGGAAATCTAGATGCATCGCACCTCCCATGTGTTGCAGGTGAGATGCATCCCTATTTCCCTGTGTTACAGGTGCAATGATTGACTAAGACTGTTTCTACCTCCAGATTTTGGTTTTTTCTTCATTGTCTTCAGCTTTATTCAGTAGTTTTACTATCTATGATCAGTATATCTCTGTTGAAACCATCTTCCTTTGCATTATTCAACCTCCATCAGAAGGAATTGTGAATGTTTTTTAATGTATTTTTCATCATTTACAGTTCTCCTTTGCAAATAGTAGCTTAATCGAACTGTCGTCTTTTGATTTGAAAGTGTCGCAAGTGTCGTTTTCAGTCAAGAAAAAGAGTGTCACAAAGAATTCCTCTTTTAGATAGTCGATTACACTTTTGCCATTGTATTTGATTTGAATCATTAGTATTTAAAGTGTCGAAAGCAGTTTTAAATTCAAAATCGCAAAGTGTCGACTTGACCTTACTTTCGTTTTTTGAAAAGAAAATTGTTAGTACTGTCACTTTGAAAGAAAATAGTTCAGATCTATACTTATTTTTCTTTTTTGTCATTCTCACATTAAGGAAACTGAAAAAACAATACATGCATGTGCATTTGCATTAAGACTACATGCTGAAGTTGATTTAGGAAAAGTGCATCTAGTGTGTGCTCTTTGCTCTATGTTGAGAGAATTTCATCTCTCTTTCCTTAGTAGCCAGGATTTTCATTACAAAAAGAAAGTAAACGACTGTTTATCATCTTAGATTGCATATTTAGGAATTGTATATCTACATCACGTAGTGAGCCTTAAAGGAAAACTTCTTAAGAAAGATCAACTGTAAAATAAACTTCAATGAACATAAAAAATTCTTTGGAACCTAACGCACAACATTTAGAAGTCTAGGCTAGAGACGTATTCCGGCGTCGTAAAGCCTTGTAACTATCGCTTTCATCGTAGGTTGGGTGTTTCCTCCTCTTTGAGACGACAAGTGCCAGTACGGACTTGTGCTCCCATGTATCGTCAAGTATGTATTGGGAGACCACAATAGGATACATCCTTTATCCTTAGGAAGCTGTGTCTACTGCCATATCGATCGCAATGCACTAAACATAGCATTCAGGAAGATTGACTATCGTACCGTAAAAAGTATTCTGCAGTTTTTTGATTGGTTTGGTAATCCCCTCTGTGTAGATTTCCAGAGTAGTCACTTTCATTCCTTTTCAGACTCCTTAAAAGAAAAGGTCCATCTGAGCACTTGACACTTCAGGCTCATTAAAAATTGAAGGCGACTAGAGCCATCTTTAGCTTTTTCTCAACTCTTAAAAATTGAAAAAGCAAGTTGTGTCAAAGCGTCATAAAATTTATTTTAATCAGAATAACATCATTGTTCCCTCATTGGTCTTAGGTTGAGAAAATGGAGTCTACCAATCAAGGATTTCCCCTTGGGGGAATCCTAGTCCCTTCTCCTCTTGGGGGGATGTTGGTGCTCCACACATGGCTACATTGTCCCTTCCAGGACTCACAATTGGCCTGCCAGTATGGCTTTTCTCGACCTCTGTTGTTCAAAACACCACAATTCCTTAGCAATCCAATCAGCAATCAAATGAAGTTGCTCCCCAACCTTCTACTTCGTTTGTTTCTCCCTCTCCTTCTTCCTCTTTTCTTGGTGAAGCTAGTCACGCTAAAAACCAAGTAACTGAGAAGAAGAAGAAAGGGAAGGAGAAGAAGAAGAAGAATCCAACAGCAAAAGGGGGCAACCATACATCATCTGGCAAAAATCCACACACTGCACCTTCCAAACCTAAATCTCCATGTGTCATTTGCAAGGGAGACCACTATCATTGAGATTGTCCCTACATCCCACGGATCTTGAGGGACTGGTCTCCCCGCTTGCACAATCTGGTGTCTTCAACCGCTGACGATCATGTTGAGAGCACACCATCAACTAGTGAAAACGAAGTCAATGGACAAAAAGGAAGATCCAAATTTCCTTGTAGACTGTGTGAAGGCGATCATGCCCTCCACCGTTGTCCCTTCCTAGACGAAGCTAAGAGAGTCTTGGATAATCGTCCTGCTTCACCGTAGCGACTTCCTCCCGGATACAAGAAACTCTTGCCGAGTCCATCGCTAGTTGAAAATCTGACTGACACACCTTTTTTGTCGGTCGAAGCACCTATCATTGAATATAAACCCTCTGAGTCCACACCAGACCAAAGTCAACAGGTTGAGATGGCAGTCGACCCAATCTTGTCTTCAGAGGGTCCACCTTCATATGATACTGTCACCAAGAAGAATGAGAACGACAACGTTCAAATTCTCTTCGTAAACATAGATTCTGATGAACATGGGGGAAATCTACCCATTCCTTTACCGCAGGAAGGAAGTTCATCAAAGATTTATCCGGTTGTTTATTCAGTCCCACCTCCAAGCAATCTAGTCGTTTCCTTCGATTGGAATCTACTAGGCAGACCCCGCCTACCATCTAATGTACCATTCCAGATCATAGTACAAGCTTACAGAATGATCATGGTTGGTACTATCATAGATGAAAGGGCTTCTGTGAGTATCCTTTCCTCAACTACTTGGAAAGCACTTGGTTCGCCATCGCTTCTGCCTGAGATTTGAAATCTGACAGGCTTCAACAAAGGAACTAGTCGACTGTTGTGGATCCTTCCAAATTTCCCTATAACTTTGAGAAGGAAAACTGTTCATCTAAACGTGATGGTAGTCCAAGGGCCTTTAGATTACAATCTACTCCTCAGATGTGACTACATTTATAGCATGGGAGCCATTGTTTCCTCACTCTTTCAAGTGATGTGTTTTCCACATGAAGGTAGAGTGGTCCAGCTCATAAACCAACTTTCATTCCCTGGTTCAAATATAGCTATTAGTCAAATGCCATCCCTAACTGGTATTTTTGCACAAGGAATGTCTCATCAATATCTCATCCGTCCACTGATGATCACGAGTGATTCGGTGATTGTGACTGAAACCCAGGAGGCATGCACCCTGGTTTACTTCGGCAGGAAAACCCCAGATATAAGGAAGGTTTCCGCGTAGGAATATGACTAGTCTAATACCCCTGTCCATTTAGGAAAATGGATTTAGACTAGAAAAATATTCCCCCGTCAAAGGTTATGTGATTGGGACTGACAACAGTCACCTTTGTCCATTTCGATGGACATCGCCAAGGAGGTGTTTTGTCTGCGACGCAGATGGAACAATCTTGCTAATGCAAGAACTTCCATATGGTGACCTGGAAACTCTACCTTATACCTAGGGGCATGCAAACCTTTTGGCATGCAAGTGAAAAGCGACCATTTATTTTCTTAGTTTGTAGACTCTTAACCCTTTAAACTCGTAGGTTGGTCGTTCCTAGCTTGTATAACGAAAGGCTCATGAGAAAAGTTGCGCATGGGGCAAGCTCCCTAAAAAATGAACCTACTGATGAGACATCCTTATTATATGACTAGCACGAGTAGTTTTACGCAAAGTTCAATCTCATTAAAAAATAAACCTATCCACGAGCAATTTTACGCAAAGTTCAAGCTCTTTAAAAAGTAAACCAGCCACGAGCAGTTTTATGTGAAGTTCAAGCTCGTTAAAAAATAAACCTAGCCATGAGCAGTTTTACGTGAAGTTCAAGCTCGTTAAAAAATAAACCTAGCAATGATAAAATGTTCCCCCAAAGTTTAAGCTCATTAAAAAATGAACCCACCTTCAGTAAATAATCTTTGCGATCTCATAATTATCAGCTTTTGAACCTTGGCCGTGTTCTTACCATCACCTCCACTCTTTTTTAGTCGATCATACACCTCCATTTGATTGTTTACCCTTTTGAGGAACAGCTGCGGCAAGTGATTCTATTAGCCACATTCTTTACACTACCATGATTGAAAAGTTCAAAACCTTACCTGGAACCAGATACTATCCAAAAACATCACTCGTTCCTTAAAGAACGAGTCTCCTTTAAGCTCTTTTCATTTGACTCGTAAAATATGAAAAGATTGTCGAGCAATTGGCCTCTCCAGCTCGTTAGAGCGATCGAAAGTGCCATCCCTCCTCTAGATTTTAATCTTTTTGGACCTAAGGGATCATTACACAAAAAGATCGAGCGCTTGTCTTGTTCGGCTTGTTAAAACTATCAAAAAGTCATCCCTTTCGTATTATTTTATACTTTTTTGGACTTAAGGGATTAAATTATGAAAAAGGACCACTGGAGTTGCCTTTCCATCCCTTTTAGACTCTCTAAATTGAAAAGGACCAAGTTATCTTTGTCGTTAAACTCGTTAAAACAATAGTGACAAACTTTTTCATGCAAGCAAGAGCGAGTTTCACTGTCGCTAGGCTCGTTAAAACATAGCGACAGGTTTGCCCGAAGGGAAAATTATAGAACAAGCATATGTTATTCTCCTCAATCTTGACAAAAATAAAAAGGTACTGGTCAGCAATGACTGGGGAAAAAGGGAAGAAAACTTGAATAGCTTCATTGGTAGCAGGTCGCTCTTGAACATGACACTTTCACTCTGTCACCATGATTGAGTCAGGTTGGGTTATTCCATTCACCGGTCATATCACCATTGGTCCACCGTACCATCCATTTTTGGGGTTAACGCTACCAATCCATTTTAGTTTCACTGGTATGTTCAAGAGAAGTCGCTCAGAGAATTCACCAACCTAGCTAATGTCTCATTCGCTGCAATACCTTCACTCTCCATTTTTCATGACCGCCACCCTGAACCTTGTACCATCAGATCGTTTTCACCTCCAAAAAATCATTTGCTCCGTTCCGTGTCATAGATGTGGGATTCGTTAAGGCCCTCTTACAACGGGTCACTTCTTGTCGACATCAGCTTATTATCCAAGAAGTTGACTTAGGGACAACCCTTTCAGTACTTTGAAGCTTGCATGCCTCAATGGCAAGTTTCTAACTTCCGGTGACAGGTTTACATCAATGGCCTTCGACCGAAAGATTTTACATGGTGTTCGACATCAACTCATATATTCGCACCACGTGAATTGTACTGTAGTACCTTGACGGTCATCATCATTATCGGTGATTCCTCTCAAGCCTGTTAACAGCTTACATCATTGGCCAGTAATCAAGCGATGTCTTTCCATGTTCGACATTAGAACATCTTTTCACATGGATCGACTTGTACTTTGGGCAAAGATTGAACAAGTTTGAAGACCCCAGATCTAGTTTCATCCATCCGGGCTACGATATATTGTGGAAAATAAAGACATCAAATGTACATCACAGCTGCATAGATAACCATCCAAACTAAAGGATGATGGCTCTACCAGAATCATCAGTCTGCCACACAGACGATTGTCTGTCTTATGTACATGAATATGAATTTATAAAGCTGAGCATGGGAATGCCTGCCTCAGCTAGATCATGAAAATATTGTGAAGATAACGTATTTTATCGTATCTTATTACAAGTCACCTTCCAGTTCGAAAAAGCTCGGATCCTCATTATAAAGCATTTCACCCGACATCAAAAGATTTACGACCTCATGCTTTAGGGGGAAACTGTTATAGACATATTTGGGCACTGCAACACCAATCACATATGTCCATAAACCAAGGGCTTCTAAACCCCTAAAAGTGTTGTTTCATACCCTAAAGGAACAAGGTCAGCTGATTACATCATCTCCCAGAAGTTCTCCATAAAAAATTACTCAAAACTGGTCAAAATTGGACCATACAGACTGCTCCATGCATAGGGTGCGATGCATCTCACCTATTACACACGAGGGGTGCAATGCATACTGGAAATCCCTTCTGTAGGGTGCGATGAGCGAGAGAAGACAAATGGCAGAAGCAGTTTGCTAGGTGGAAACCCAGAGAATCTTCTAGAAATTGCTCATATGACACTTGCCTCTCTGAATTCGCCCAAGGATGAGTAAGAGATTTGAAATCTCCAAGTGGAACCAAGAACTATCAGTGAAATGACACTAATCAAAATCCCAGAAGCTGACTCACTCTCCTGTAAACATCTATATATGGATCCCTCATCCAAGAGATCCAAGGGCTGGAATTTTGTAATTTGCAAGGAAGTGCTGTTGGTTTCTCTTTGAAGACATTGTTGGGTGATCTTGCTTTGTATGAGGTGAAGAGGGCTTTCATGCTGGGAGGATGATGTTGGATCAGATAGCTTGGTTGTAATCCTCTCTTCTACTACTTCTATCAATAAAGTTATTTGAGTTTTCCTCCATATGCTTGTATATCTCTGAATCTTGTATTTGTATATGCATTTATATGGTTAATGTACATCTGATCCTACATTGTTTATGGTTATAGATCTCTATGCTTTGATGGTATTTTGTTGCTGTGACTCTATAGGTGTTCTTTGAAGCGGGAAAAGTGAGAAAGGAGTGGCAAAAGCTCTATCAAGGGAGAGAGGAAACGAGCAAGGAGACTAGCGAAAGACTAAGGTTGGTACTCTCTCATAAAGGAAAACACAAGTGACTTTAGTTTTTTTTGTTTCTAAGATTATCTTAGTGGGACTAGTAGCTCTGAATGGACACTAGTTTTCCAGATAACAGGGTCCAATCAAGGTCTTATTCAAGTAATTTATTTTGCACTGCCATTTCCCTATTATCTTACTATTCTGAAGATGTCATTTTATTCTAGGCAAGGACTTGGGCCTTAGGCTTGAAAAAGTGGCTCAAATCCCGGGGATGCTGGCACAGTACTATGCAAAAAAGTCTCTCGATGCTGGCTTATAGGCCTGTGAGAGTGTCTAGAGGTCCCTGGACACTGGCATGCCCATAGCATGAGAGCATCTAGAGGTAAAGTGGTCCAAAATCTCAGTGGGACCCAAGGGCTGGTCAGTAGAAAGGTTGGATTGGTTCCTGAGGGTCCCAATGCTAATGTTGAATGTCTTTATGATGTGTTTAGGTCAATTCCACTTCCTTAACATGACTTAGGAGGTTGAATCATATCATAGTGGCCTCTCATCACATGTTTACCCCAGTTGGCCGGTTGTTTGGGTAGATGTGGGAGGAGGGTGTTACAAAGAGGAAACAATTGAGGAGGATATGGTGGCCAACAAGGGGGATACAACAACAAAGGTTGATGTCTTGGTTAAGTTAGAGGAAGGTTTTATTGCTTTACTTGTTAGTAGGAGGGTCATACAGCTTCAAAATTCCCATTAAAATATAATACTGACTTGCACTTCTACAATATGTACAGCTTGGGGCATCATTCCTTGGAAGATTACCTCAAGATCATTAAAAAATGTTAGAAAATTATATATTGCAGAGCAATGGTACACATAAAATAATGCAGAAACACAAACACATAAAACACGTAAAACAAGAGAGACATAAATATATGTGGTTCACCCAAGTTGGGCTATGTCCATGGAGAAACAACCATTCCTTGCTTTATATTATCCAGCAAAATGAAGAGAAACGACCTACAACAGATCCGTTGTAATTTCCTCTTCGCTATCACATGGTCTCATCTCTCTTTCTCGCTCAAAATACACATATACACAGCCGCAATACAATTCCCTCATATATAGTGATGGATTTCCTTCTTGGGAAAAAAGACAATAAAATTAAACATAACTTCTATCATCAGATCATCCGCGTAATGAATAGCTCGAGTTGACTATGAAATTACAATATTTTATAAGGAAATTTTACATCTATTTTTAGCTTCATGGGCACTGCCCCTGGACCCCCATGGGGGGGGGGGTCAAGTCTCCCCCCGCACCCACCCCACCCCCCCCCCCCCCCCCCGCCCCCCCCACATGGAGAGGTGTATAGTCTTCCTAGGGTATACATCTGGTTGAAACAAAGACCTCTACATCGAGAAGATAATCAAGGTCCACACCCAACAAAAAAGTCTTGAATAAAAGAACTATGAATTTACTCCAAACTGTCCCAAAGCAAGATATTCTGAATTCAAAAAATCTTCATGTTGTTACAAGGTCAAGCGCTGGAAAAGATAACAATAAACACAATCAACAAGTCATTCGACCAACAAAAAACACGACCAAACATCTAGATATGCATATGCAAAACAATACAATGACAAAAGCAGTTGATTTTTTTTATGAAGGAAGCCAATGAACAAAGACTGTAAAAGGATGTTATTCTAGAAGATTTTTTGGAGATTTTAAAAAAACATGTGTTTGTTCACCTAGTAGAGATTTTAAACATGCTAAAACATTGTAATGAAAATAGGGATAAATGTAAAAATGTACGACAACTCTCACAAGGAAAGTAATATTAGAAAATAGAGAGAAAGTAGAGAGATCCATTAAACACAACACCAAACACAGTATATTTTATTGATCTCACGGACATTACATATATAGGAATACATGATCTTTCTAGATCCAAGAATGGTGGATCTAGATTACTAAAAATAGCTAGTACACCTATTAACCTAGGAACTCACACAATACAACTCAGGACAACTTGGAAGTCATGGAAGCATTACTTCCAACACCCTCCCTTAATGCTTACATGTAGAAAATATAAAAAACCCATATTATAACAATAAATAAATCTTTTTCAGATTTGTCTGATATGGTCATCATCAGCACCCACATCCACTCTGGAATCTTGCAAACACCGCTCTTTCACCACCACATCTTCGAGCTGTCACTTGACCTCCATTTAAAACGTAACTGCCTTTGACCATCATTGATGAACTTTGTAGAATAGACACTTCTCAGCCTCCTGTAGCGCAACGGGTCAGTCTTGATATTGAACCATCCTATGGAACATCCACCATATGTGAATCCATGACCCTCCATAGCCTTCATCAGTTATCTAGGATAGCATTCTCGGTACATAATGTCTTCAACAGACAATTCTACAACTTGACCTTGTATAAATAACTTGTAATGACGCCCCCGGAGCATGACAGGTCACATTAGTCTATTGAATAGTTGGTTTGTTCTTTATGGTTCTACATCATTTGATTTTTTTATTTTTATTTTCCTTCTACACACCAAAATAATTTTACAACCCACACCATACAATCTTCAATTGATAAAATACCAATAAAACCACCACAAACATCAACAAAATCTCACACACAATCTTCTCAACACAATCAGTTGCCTGAATCATTAAATATCTACCACGTGGGCTATAAAATAGTCATGTCAAACCCTTTGTAGTGTGAATAGTGAAACATGTGATAAGAATTCACGTCCAATTAAATGAACGAATCAAACCATTCGAACAAAGGCTTGACTTTTTTTTTTTTAATGAGGATTTTCTCCACATGACCTTCATAAAAAATAAAGTTCTAAAGTAATTGAGTGGAAGTGGCTCATGGTGCATGTGGAAATAGCGGGCCTTCAGCAATGTTTGTAAGAAACACAACAAATTGACCATTGTAATATCCTCTGTGTACTATACGTATAATTGACCGCTTCCTTATCCTGTAATGCTCAGTCATATAAGGGCTGAAAGAATTTACAGACCTTTCCCGCACAAATCCCAAGGGTTTCATGTCTACTCTGCAGACAATATTTCTCACACAGGCACCCTCAACCCATTAAATTCTTGCACCATGTAATAGTTACAACATAGTCTTTGTCCCCAAATTTCGTCTGGTGGGTGAATGCCACCAGATTCTGCATGGTTTTCCCATTACTCTCGCCTTTTCCCATGCAATATTTCTCCTACGGCAACGATGACAACGTGGTGACCATGTTCCTTTTGGAGTGTGTATCAAAAGAGCTTGATCACATAAATATTAGATTATTTCCAATCCACTCTCGACTCTCCATGACCTCCTCTTGTGACATGACAGAACATGTGGAGGGAAGTATTATGTAAGCATTGCAGGGAGCATATCCAAGCAGTAGTTATACCCTCGATACCTCTTTAAATATTCCATATACCTTCTAGATCTTTCAGATCAGGTTGGATTTTTTTTTCTTCGCCAATTTGATCCACACCATAAATAAAAAGAAAAGTTATCCACAACTTTGCTGCAAACAAGTAGATCACAGCACTTCAACACCACGGAATAAACAACACACAGGAATAAAAAATTTCTCAGACAAACAATAAATCAAACACTCTATTAAACTAATCTATATACAGAAGATTATCTCTCACAACTCTCACATCTTCCTGGCCCTCCCTTAGGGAGTCAAGCCAAATCTAGCTCTGATACCATATTAGAAAATAGAGAGAAAGTAGAGAGATCCATTAAACACAACACCAAATACAGTATATTTTATTGATCTCACAGACATTACATATATAGGAATACATGATCTTTCTAGATCCGAGAATGGTGGATCTATATTACTAAATAGCTAGTACACCTATTAACCTAGGAACTCACACAATACAACTCATGACAACTTGGAAGTCATGGAAGCATTACTTCCAACAAGTAAATGCAAGATCGCAGTCCACAAGTTAACTTGAAAATAAATGGTTATATCGTAAGACAAGTCGTTATCGACTTTGGGTCACAAGTTAATATACTTCCTCATGAAACATGGATTAGCATGGGAAGACCAAATTTACATAGGATGACTAACTATCTTAAGCTTTTTGATCAAAGATTCATTGAACCCATTGGGACACTTAGGAAAGTAAAAACTTCAATTATGGGAATCTCGACAACAGTCGATTTTGAAGTCACCAACTTAGTTGATGGTATACCTACATATCCTGCACTAGTCAGTGGACCGTGGGGTCGAAGGATGAAAATGACCATCTCATTAGAAAAAAACAAAATTAAGTTGAAGGGTAATGATAAGAAAATCATCATTCCTTTAGACCCCCATGAAGGAAAACCATGGGTTGAAGCTTGTGAAGAAGAATAAAAAACAAGAATATTGTATCAAGTGCTACATGAAGATTGGGACAATGTGGAACCAAATGCCTTCAGCGAAATTTTAATAGGATCACCTCTCTCCATTGGTCAAAATTCTAATACAAAGCTCTATGAGTGGCAAGTCAAAAACTATGAATCTAAAGCAAAAGAACGCTAAACGATTGACGCAATCCCAACAACAAAAATCCAACCTTGTTATTCTATTAAAGCAATTCCTATGCTTAGAGGGAAAAATTGTAAATAAACACCATCACTTCTACTGACAAATTTAAATCAAGACTCTAGCAGCATGATTTGATTCAAGGAAAGGGATTCCCTTATCAACCACATTGAACAAGTAACAAAATCTATTGGAGAATAGGGGAGGATGAAAAACAAATTGGGCAAACCTTTATAGGTCAAGTAGTAAGATGGTGGGAAACCCATTCATCTCGACTCCAAACATGGATGACAGTGACGACATATTTTATTCAACGCTTTGGAGGTCGAAAGATTTCTCCACAAGCAAATTTAACTATTTTTATCCCCAGACAAGACCCCATCCTCCATATACAAAATTGTGAGTCAGAATGGCATAGGATTGGATATAGAGATAAGAGAGTCTGGCCTCAAATGTTTTTGAATACTTTATATGACTTTCCTAACAAATAATATAAATTAGAAGAATCTCGGGGGAAATATTTATAATGGAAAGAGTTGAAAAATAAATTTATTAAGGATTTTTAGTTCTGACTGGAGGAATAAGAATTTCTTGACGTGGTTCAATGAATAAAGGATTTTTTAAAAGAAAAACCAGCTAACAATAAAAAACTAACAATCAATGTCTCATTGACTTATAATCATGTGTTGTGCACATCGAAACAAAAAATGGCCAGTCAGTTATAGATGGAAGAAGTATTATTCGTAGACAAATCTTTTGTTGGAAGAAGGATCATCTAGAAAATCACAAAATATTAAAATCAGTGTACAAACTTGAAAAGCAATAAATTGAGAAATCTTAATTCCCACCTTCATATCAAGAAATAAAATTTGGGGACTAATGACTCAACGATTCAAAGGCACCGGACTATATGGATGCAAAAGTCAAGATATAAAAATTTGACATATCAAATGATGATTGATCAAAGATCACTCGACTTGGTGACTATTGGTCAGACAAACAAATAACAGTGTTCTTTGACCTACTCAAGGAATATGAAGGTGTATTTTCCCGTGATTGTAAATATTTAAAAAGTTTTATTCAAATAAATGGGGGAGATGAAAATAAACCTCATTCCAGGAGCTAAGTCGATTAAAAAGAAACCTTACAAGCTTGCTCACAAATATAAACCCCAAAAATAAATAGAGGGGATTTTTATCGTTGGCATCATCTACCCAATTGAAACATAAAAATGGGCAACCCCTATGGTCGTCCAACCAAAAAAGTACGACCTCACCAAATTGCACATATGCGTGGATTACCGCAAGCTAAAGAAATTAGCAATGACTAACCCATTTCCAACTCCATTCATTGAGAGAATTTTAAATTAAATTACAAGTCATGAATGTTATTCCTTTATAGATGGTTTCTTAGGGTACAATCAGGTACCAATCGCAAAAGAAGATTGGGAGAAAACAACGTTTGTCATTGAATTTAGATATTTTTTGTATCAGGTAATTCCTTTTGGATTAAAAAATGCACCAATTGTATTTTCAAGGATTGTCATAAAATACTTTTAGGAATACATTTACAAAATAATGGTCATTTATTTTTATGATTGGACAGTCTATACGTTTCTTAAATACCATAAATAATTGCTCAAACTAATTTTGGAGAGATTCATACATATTCATTTATCACTGAACATCAAAAATTGTATCTTTGCAACACCTATAGGAATATTACTCGGACATGTAGTATTAAAGGATGGAATAAAAGTTGATATGGAAAAGATCAAAGTGATTTTAGATTTGAAACCTCCTGTGAATTAGAAGAAAATCAAAATATTCTTGGGGCATACTAGATACTATAGAAGGTTCATAAGGCACTACTCCAATATAAAATTTCCCATATATGAAATTCTAAAGAAATATGTCCCATTTTTCTAGTCGAAGGAATGTGACGAGTCCTTCTAGTTGCTAAAAATGAAAATAGTCAAAGCACCCATACTTAAGTTTCCTGACTAGTCGAAGCAGTTTCATGTACATGTCGACATATCAAACATGGCAGATGATGTAGTTTTGGTGCAACCTAAGGATGAGTTGATAAATCATCCTAATGTGTATGTCAATCAGAAGCTTAACAAAGTTATAAAGAATTATTTAGCGACTGAAAGAGAAGCTCTAGCCATGATATTTTCCTTGTAGAAATTCCAACATTATCTCTTGGCAAACCCATTCATATTCTATATTGATCATCAAGCACTATAGTATCTCATTAATAAACTGGTTCATCAAGGATGCATCTATCGATGGTTATTATTATTTCACAAATTTGAATTTGAAGTTATTGTCTGACCTGACAAGAAGAATGTCGGTCCTGATCATTTATCCCTACTAGAATCTAGAGAAGAATCGATAGATATTGAAAATGACCTCCGAGATGCACACTTGTTTAGAGTCAAAGAAATCTCGACATAGCTTGATGATACAAAAAAATTCTTACACACAGGAAAAGCACCTGAGGGATTATCTGAAAAGAAGAAAATATTCTCACTATTAAAGCAGAGTCATTTACATTAATAAATGAGTAATTATACAAACTTGGCATTGATGAGGTACTTCGAAGATGTGTTTTGGAACACAAAATGGAAGACATTATCGTCGAAGCACATAAAGTGGGATTTGGAGGTCATTATCAAGGTGACACAACTGCAAGGAAGATCCTACAAGATGGGTTATGGTAGCTGACAATATTTTGAGATTGTCAATTACAAGTACAAAAATATGATATATGCCAAAGGTTTGGGCGACCATTACCTAAAAAACACATGCCATTACATTTGATTATTTCGTTGTTACCTTTGATATTTGGGCAATTGAATTCATCGAGCCCTTTCCCAAGAGAGTTAAACGTACAGGAGAAAAATACATCATAACAATAGTGGAATATCTAACGAAGTGGGCGGAAGCAGAACCAGTCAAATCGTGTACAAAAGTAGTAGCAAAGTTCATATATGAAAATATAGTAACTTGATTTGATTGTCCTATGGTCATCATTAGTGATAGAGGAACTCATTTTGTAAATGCTACAATTCAAACATTAATGAATAATTTCATGATCGAGCATAGGAAGACCACTTCCTACCATCCACAAGTAAATGGCATCATTGAATCATTCAATAAAAAATTACATAAAGGACTAACAAAGATTTATAATCTAGTCAAAGATGATTGTGATGGTAAAGTATTAGCCATCCTCTGGGCATATCACACAATGTATAAATAGTCAACCAGATTAACACCTTTTAAGTTGGTCTACGGACATGAAGCAATCGTCCCACTTCAATGTTCAACAAATGCAGTAAATGTATTGACTATGCTGAAATATAATGTAAAAATGTAGAAGGAACAACATCAACAATTGCAACATTTAGTGGAAGACTAACTTCATGCACTCCATCACCAGAAAGCTAGAAAAGAACAACACAAGACATGGCATGACATAAATCTACAAAAAAAATAACTTAAAATATGGTGAATTGGTTCTATTATACGAAAATCAAGTGAAGGGAGAACTAAGAAAACTAGAAATTGCATGGATAAGACCCTTTGTTATTGAAGACATGTGATTCGGGAGTCATACAGTTGAAGACATTGCAAGGGAACTTGTTCAAGTCACTTATCAATGGTTCCCAACTAAAAAAGTACATATCTTAACAAAAATGGCATGTTCCTAAAGAAAACCTTTTTGAGGCGCTAGGGATGTGGGTTAGCTTGAAAACCACTCTACTGAAAGATAACTATCCAAACTATTTGTAAAATTCCCAATTTTATTTTCTAATTAGAATTTAGCAAGTTTATTACAAAAAACAGTTATAGATTAGAAATAAAGTAACTAAAATAGCAGTTGGGGATCCATTAAAAAGAGGAACCACAGATCAAGCAGACATATATGATAGAAATATGGAGCAAGCAGTAGATCTGTGCAATCTCTTGAATAGAAGATCTCAAAGGAACATAGGTTGTCATCATTCTAAGGATGAAAGAAGACAAGAATGTAGAGAAAGATCTAGATATTTTTATAAAAGAACCGACTCAGCAGACAGACTCAAAGAACAAGTCTTAAGTCTATCCAAAGAAAGAAAAATCCACTCAACAAAACAAGGTCATAAAAAACACTTCAATAGGAAAGGCTATTGGGAGAAGAGTGTTGACCACACATCAGAAAGTAATATCAGAAAAGAAGTTGGCAGTAAATAGCTTTCACGTGAGTCTGATAGGCAAACTCATAAAAGATCAAAATTAAAGTTTAAAAATCAAAGTACTTGAATGCATAAATATATTCATGATATGCCACATACTTAATGAGTCCCATCCCTGTCAGAGGAACATTAGACATCAACTCAAATAATAATGAAATTAGTTAACGTTCTGCAAAGGAGGTGACGATTAGGTGGTATGCATGAGCTTCATGGCGTTGGAAAATCAAATCACAATTCGAAGAGACAACTAACGAAAGAAGAAGCAAGTAGGAATGATGGCTCATTTAATTCGAATTCCATAAAAGTGCATGAAGGTTCGAGCACACCTAACATTCTTCCATAAATATCCTTAAGTGTTAATTTCAATCTTGATGATATACCAAACCTCCCGAGCCCTATAATTTCTTATTATAAGTTGCTAGACTTCCTTATAACTAAATAATTTCAAGGTTATTTCATAATGACAAAGAGGAAAGTCCACTTTGAAGATGAGTATATTATAGTCGAGCCAAAGATAAAGGTGAGATTTGATCTTTCAGGAAAAATAGAGCTTGAAGTAAGAATGCACCATATCAAGCAGGAGAAGGTGGATGAACAATCATGGGATAAACATTATGAGTCATTTCTTCGATTGTGAAAGCCAAATAATCAATGGAGACTACATTTTGAGTTGTTGGAGAAAGCGAGAATTACAAGATTCTCAGTGCCCCGTTGGTTGTAGACATGCAAGGCATGAAAGAGGAAGTTGCAAATTTTTTGATTGGTCAATAACATAATGGAAAACTATGGCTTTCTCATCCCCTGTTGATATTTAGGACCATGATTCATTTGATTATTGGATTATCATATAAAGGAGATAAGGTACCTAACATGACCGACTGCAACAAGTGGATTATAAAATTCATTGGCGGGTTGGTGGGCAAGACTCAAGAGGCTTAGTAATTGGAAAAGTTTAGGATCCTATGGTGAGATGGACTTGTATGATTGTATCTCTTTGTCCTACACCCATCGATTGAGTGTTAGATGTTAAATTAACCATGCTAGAAGTAATTGGGGAGATAGAAAACTCCAGGAAAACATACAATTGGGCATAGCATGTCATAGATTTAATCTAGAATAATTGTCAGGAATGCCAAAACTCTGGTAAACACATTCATTTTCCTTCCATTTTTTTCTGGCTAGCTATGAAGTTTAGTCCACCTGTTGGAGAGAAATTCTTCACTAGGAAGGATATGTCGTTGTTGATCTTCTTGATCAATTGTAGCAAGCTAAATACTTCACCAATATGGATAAAAATGCCCTAGGCTTATTGATCACTCTATAGATATAAAGTTTTTTGGGTCCAGGGACACCCCCCCCCAACAAGGAAGAGGCTCGGAGAGAAAACCTGGTTGCCCCCTGAGGACCACTCGTTTTTAGGAGGACCGGTGGCACCCATGAGACATCAGGCAAGGCGGCCTTGCTCCCTAACCTCACCCCAAAAACTTCCAGTCATGGTGTTCCTGGGTTTGACGCCATCTCAGGAATGAAATTGGTTATACTCGTACGTGGCTCACTCAATGCAGCTGCAATATTGAGCTTGAAGCAATAATGAGCGCTTAAGTCATTAGGGTGCAAATAATAGTACGCCACACCTTTAAAAAGGGCCTAAACTATCACTAGGTTCAATTTAGAGAAGAAGACACCTAGAAAACCACCTTCAAAACCAGGCAAGGTTTGTATGAGTTGTTAGTCATGTCTTTGACCTATGCAATGCACCAACTACATTTATGAGGTTAGTGAATGATATAGTGTGCCCTTTTATAGATTCATTTGTTATTGTCTCTTTGGAAGATATATTAGCATACAGTGCTACCTGGGAGGGGAACATATCATATTTGACATAGTTGTTGGAGACAGTAAAGAAGCACCAGTTGCTAGAAAATCTCAAGAAGTGTGAGTTTATACAATAGTCTTTGGTGTATTTGGGGCATGTGATAGGTAGAGAAGAGTTGGAAATATATCCTACTAAGATGGAGGCCATCATGAAATGGATGGTTCCTACTAACATTTTTGAGGTTAGGAGTTTCATTGGGGAAGCACAATACATGAAAAAATTCATATCCTCACTTTCAATATTAGAAACACCCCTCCACACCATAAAAACAAGTGGTAAGAGTTTCCAGTGGGGAAAGAGTCAACAAACAAATTTTGAGGAGATAAAGAAAAATATTAATCAAACACTGATTTTGGCATTACTGAACTTACAACAACCCTTCGAAGTGGAGATAGATGTGAATGGGTATGTTATGGGAATAGTATTGATGTAGGGAAGAAGGCTTGTATGCTACCATTTTGAAGTATTTCATGGGGTATTTATTAACTACCCTACCTATGACAGGGATATTTATGTCGTGGTGCAAGCTATGAAGAATTGGAAGCATTATCTAATGGGCAAGTAGATATGTTGGGCGCAACCCAACTTGGTCCAAGTTTTAGTCAAAGACTCCACATTTTGAAGAGTGGAGCGTGCGGAGATAGTGAAGTTCTACTCATCGCACAAATTTTAGCGGCTTTGGGGTGGGTCAAAGTCCCTTATTTTTTAATGGGTGTCGGGTATTAGTCCATTGTTTTGTCTGATCTATGGTATGTGGACCATGGTCTTGTAGTAAGGAAACCTAACCTATGTAAGGAAGTGTAATGCCTTTTCGATAGCTAAGCATAGATATAATTCATAAATTGATCATATTTTTTGTCTTGGGTCTGTATTTTTGGGAAGGCTCCGCAGTTGAGTGCGTGGAGGCCTTGGAAGAGTCTGTAGCTGAGTGTGCAGACCACCTACAGCTGGGTGCGCAGGTTAGAGAAGTGTATGTATTGAAGATACTTATTAATAAAGAAGAAGTTTTGGTGAAGTATTGTGCATATTTTTGTGTTCATTATTTGTTGTTATAAATATCTTCATGCATGCTTTTTATTGAATTACGCGGAAGAATACATGTTATATTGTTCTTTGTTATGTTTATGTGTTAAATACCAATATGTGAATTTAATCATCAGCACAAATTTATTCATGTATGTAGATTTGTATATAGATATAAGACATAAGAGAACACATGGGCGCCACAGCATGGATATCCCTCTGGCTGCAGAAACCTGGTTTTGCAACCTCCCATAACTGCTTCGGGTGAGATTGTGATTTGCTTACAGGTCGTTGCCGAAAGGGCCAGTAGTTGAGGGTTTTGTTGGTGTGCAGTACACTCTGAACCTGGGTCAAGCCCCCTTAAACCAACAAATGGTTCCGTTGCCAAGACCAGGATCCGCTTAAGCGATATGCTTTGGTGTCCATCGAAGAAAGAAATCCAGTAGTGGGTTGAAAAGAAAGAAAGAGAATTTGCAGAAAAAGAGAACATAAACCCTCGATTATCAGCTGAAGACTGGTTGCAGAAGTATATCTTTGAAGAGAAATATGAAATCTTCTTTGGTTCGTTCCACATTGAATTGTATGAGTGGGTATCTAAGTTGACTGAGCATAACACTTGTTTTAAAGGAGATGAACCTAAGGAATGGAATCCTAAATTGACATAGTGACTCAAGAACTTCAATAATAGTATCTCAAGAGCTGTTGATTTCTGGATTGATAGAATTTTGGGAGGATTTATAACTGAGTTCACGATAGATGCGATCGTGTCCTATAGCGAAGTTAAATGAATATTTTTCAAAGGATCGTGAGGTAAGCTCTTAAACTCTTTTAAACTCTGGATTAAGATTTTATTGTGTGAAAAATGGATTTTACGAATGCAGACAGATTAATGTTTGGAGGAACAGAAAATAAATCTGAACCAAGGTCTACGCGAAGTGGAAAACAATATAGAATAGATCCAAAGAATTTTATTGAGACTGACTATCGCCCCTTATTAGGAGGATCTGAGAATGAAGAATAAAGAAGTAACCCTAAAACCCCACTGGTGAGCCCCAGTATTGTAGCAATAATGCTACAACTCCTAGAACTCCCTTCTTTAATTTTATCAACCCGGTAGTTCGTAACAAACTTGGAAGCGACGGTGTTGTATGCACAAGTACTAGCTCTTGCCGCAGCTGTCACTTGGTCAACTGGCACAAGTCCACTAGGAGCTTAAGCCAACTTCTATGAGCTCTTAGAAGAAGCTTTTTAATTGATGGATGAAAGCTAACTCGAAGGAAGCTAATCTAATCGCAAAAAGAAACTGAAAGCCAAAAAGAAACGCAAACCCTAGCAAACCCTAATTCTACCAGCTAGTCCTACTGACGCAAAGGAGAGCATGCAAACTACTAAAAGAGATGCCATTACTTCTATGAAGGTAAAATACATGTGTCTAGACTACCTCTATCTGAAGAAAACATCTTTTTGTATTTTTGTTTAAGTTGTTGGAATTATCGTGCATGTGCTTCTAACTATTTTTTACTGTGCAGAGGTGGATCAAGGAGGAGAAATGCTTTGGAAAGGTTGGGAAGGTTCAGAGAGGGTATAAGGGGTCCCTAACACCCTTCTAGAGAGTCTCACAAAGTTTGGCTGCCAAGAAACTGTGTTTATGAGCTTCTACAGGAAGTCTACAGGGGTTCTACAGGATGTTCAGGATTTCTACAGGATGTTCTGTAATTCTTCTACAGGATGTTTCAAAATGGGATTTTGGATCATGGATGGAGGGAAAAAGATGGAGGAATGAGTATGGAGGTGAAATAGGGGTGTGAAGAGGTCTAGGACTTGGTGGATGAGGCTAAGGAGCGATTGGATTCGTTCAAGGATGGAGGAAGCGATGATGCAAAAGAATGTAGGAATTAGGGCAAGGTGGGGAAAGTATGGCAAATGAAGGGTACGAATCATGGACTAAGGGTTGGAGTAGATTATCTGATGGATTATAGGTAGATAGAGAAGTATAACAGGTGCTCTGCAAGTTATTTTTCGAATTTAACAAAAGAAGACTTGGAAAATCAAGAACCTAATTACCTTGACCTAATCTGACCTAGATAATAGCAAAAGAAATGGAACAGAAGTTTATTTGCACAAAATCAGATGAACTAACTATGCAACTAAGCAATCATAACTCTAAGCATGCAGTCAAAACTGATATCAAGTTTGACAACTAAGAATCCAACACTAATACTTGCATGGTGAAGCAAAACAGCGTTTTTGTGGGCAGCAAGGTCACCTTTGTCCCAACTCACGATCCCACTGAGGGAGAGGTAAGATCAGAGGTGCTTGAGCCCCTTTTTCCAAGGATCCTTTATGTTATTATTCTATCCAAATCAATCTGAACATGAAAATCTACTTTAATCATCAAAAGCAACCTAAATAACACAACAAGTTTTAAATCTAAATAGCAGATTTTACTCTAAGAATGCAGCAAAGACACATGAAAGTAAACAAAGGAGGTACTGGGCGCTTGAGATGGGCCCAACCCCAAGAGCTACAGCCTCGTAAGAGAGATTTAGAGCTGGTGCAAAGCTGGATTCGTCTTTATTGAGCAAGAAAAGAAGAGTTACATCAAAACTGTCCACAATGGAAACTTGAAAATGTGCTGAAAGAAAAGCTAATCTACTGCATAAAAATCGAACTACAAACTAGCTAACTTCTGCCTACAAAATGACTAACCATTGGCTACGAAATGACTAACCACTAGCTAACCAAAATGAGGCCCTAAGCCTTCTTATTTATACAAATTGAGGACCCCAACAGTCCTCCTAAACTTTAGGGACTCGGCTGCCCAAGACTTGTAGTTAACAGCAGTCCTACTTGACTTGCTTGGCTGCCCTTGTGCTGATTGATTTGGTGGCCCTTGAACTCCGAGCTAATGGTGGAGAATTCGAGGTAAGGGCCCATAAATGAAGGGAACACCTTCCTAAAAATACTCTCCACGAATTTGGCTGCCAAGTGCTCATTTCAACCATTGACTTTGTCTCCAAATTGACCAAAAAGGCTACACAAAGCACACATTAGACTTGTTAGCATAATGACTAACCCAATTCACTCTATTAGCATAAATATAATCAAAAACATACAATAAAATAATGAGAATGGTGGATTAAGTCGAATTAGGAGGTTGAATGAGCCCAAATAATTATCCATTTTTGGGGCTCATCATCACCCCCCTACTGAAAGTGTTGCTCATCCTCTGAGCAACCAATCTATCTCCTCATCTTTGATGGCCCTGGTGGCCTCCCTGTCATGCCAAGCTTCTGAAGTGATGCCCTCTTCTTAGTCATGAAACCATGCTTTTCTCTTTGCTTCTTCCCACTGCCTGTGCTTCTTTTCCTAGAGAATTCTCAACTTTGGTATGATTGTGCAAGTATATTCAATTTGATGGTGGCAATGGTGGTGAAAGGAGATGAAACCAGTGGAGGATGGAAGAAAAGAGTGGTTGCATGCCTCCTCAACAAACTTCAAGCTTCAAATCCCTCTCCATAATTGATTCTGGCCTGCCCAAAGGCTTCTACAGGATGTTTCTGGTAAAAATACAGAACTTCCTGTAGAAAGTCCTGTAGCTTCCTGTAGAAGGTTGAACCATGACTAGATTGTGTCCGAACCTTGAAAAAATGAGTTTTCATGGAGGGGATGGATGTGCTTAGGGTGGCTAGCACAGGTGCTGCCTCCCTAGCTAAAATCTCGGCCAATTTCTCCTTCTGCTGCCCTCTCCCCAAACTTCCTTGTATGCCAATCCCAAACAATGCAAAGCCTTTGAACTCATTTGATGAAACTTCCTCAAGAGTAATTCCCTTGATGCATCATCGAATTCAACAACTGATCCATTTTCAAGTTGTTGAAAAGCACTTCTTTCAAGCAAATTTTCCATGGCGCCCTTCACTAGCAGACGATTTTGTCCCATTGGTTCCGTGACAATAACACCCATGGATTTTCGATCACAATCAAACTCCAATAAAGCCCGCCTCTTTGATCTTTGTATCCACCAATCACAATTGCCCAATTTCACTGTGCCACTGTTGAGAATAGCACTTGTATCACTTGCCATTGGGTCTGGAACTCCCATTTTTTCAACCAATACCTTCAAGGCTGCCTCAGTGGGAATACCAGTAGCATGGAACTGGTGACCTTGACAAGATATCCCTGCATCATTGCAAACTGCAGCAACTTCTGCCAGAGTTTCTAAATTTTCCCCCATATTATGTGCAGGCCAATCCAATATTTTTCCATCCTCAGGATTATATGTTGTTCCTTCAACAGTAAACTCTCTAAGTGAACCAGCACTGTGCCCTATGGCTATAAACTCACTGACAGACATCTGATTGGTTGTAAGAGTACCTGTCTTATCAGAGCAAATCACTGTGGTGCAACCCAAAGTCTCCACGCTCGGTAACTTACGCACAATAGCATTCTTTTGTGCCATCTTACAAGTGCCAAGAGCCAAACATGTAGTAATCACAGCAGGCAATCCCTCTGGTATAGCAGCAACTGCCAGAGCAACAGCAATCTTAAAGTAGTACGTACATTTCTCAAAGGAAAACCTGATATTTTTTTGGCCACCCATCTATGACTTCCCATGAAAGAAAATATTTGTAGTTCATGATCCAGACAAGAATACAAATGGCACCAATCACTGTTGTCAGTCTTTCACCAAATTCATCTAACTTTCTTTTCAAAGGCGTATCATGACATTCCATTGAAGCTTCCTGAATTTCTGCCTGAATTTTACCTATTTCTGTAAACATGCCAGTGCTCACAACAATGCATGTGCAGCAGCCATTGGTAACTGTAGTTCCTGCAAACACCATGCACTCTTTTGATTGCAACTCACAGTCACACAAGGTGGCTGGATATGTTCTTTTGACCACAGGCATGCTCTCTCTGGTCAGGGAGCTCTGCTCCATCCTAAAGGTGGATGTCTTGAGGGACACAATTCTCATGTCTGTAGGAACCTTGTCTCCCACCTTCAGTTCCACTATATCTCCTGGAACAAGTTCTCTGGAGGGAAGATCTACAACATAATGTCCATCTCTCAAGACCTTTGCATGATCAGATTGCATTTCTTTGAGAGCTTCCAAAGCCTTCTCAGAATTATTCTCCTGCCATACTCCAACAATGGCATTGAGGATGAGAATCAGGAGAATGACCAGGGGCTCTACATAGGCTGTTATGCCCTCCTCAGAAGACACATTATCACGAAAGTAGGCGAGAAGAAATGAAATGCCAGCTGCCAGCAGAAGTATTTTAACAACTGTATCATCAAATTGCTCCACTACCAGCTTCCACAAAGGTGTACCATTTTTCTTCTGGAGCTCATTCCATCCATATATTTGACGGCGTTTTTCCACTTCATGAGAATTTAAACCATTCTCTAAGCTCACATCATATTCTTCTAAGCATTCTTCAACAGTTTTAGACCAAGCAGGGAATATCTTGTCCTCCATGGACTATGAAATAGATGATCAGATTCTGAATTCAAACAGATTGCTCCACCATTAACAGATCTATAATGCATTTGAAAAACTCCAAAATCAATACTTTCAAGAACCCTGGTAACCTTGGACACGAGCTTTAACTACTTTTCTCATTTCAAGCTTGAATTTTGACAAAAATCTCAGGTTTTCCTTCTGCAGAGCTGTTTTCTGCGTTTCCTGTAGACGACTTCCTGTAGAAACGCCTGTAGAGTGCCCCTGCACCTCTGAGTGAGCCCGATACGCTGGAGAATTGTGAACCAGGCCACAAAGCTCAATGGAGGACGATGGGTTAATCATTTTGTGGAATCAGAGGATGCATACTTCAGTTGAAAATGTTGCAAGTGCAAGTTGACAGCAGTTTGTGAGTCTGAGCTGAGCGTTCGTTAATTGCTACGTGATTTGTGGTGAAGGAGTGAGGTGGCCAGGTGTACGTGGCCACATGCAGACGGCAGTGCTATAATGAGCTGCATGTCCTCTTCTTGTTAATCAGTTGCACTGGAGTTAAAGCCTCTACCACTGTCTGTTTTTTTTATTTTTAATTTTCACGTGAGTTGTCTAACACGTACGCTGCATGATTCCTGGCTGATTGATAGAGAATTGGACAAGGAACTATCGGCTTAATCTTTCTATATTCGTGGCTCAATTCCACCATTCCATTCATTCATGCAGTTTTTAAATTATATTTGTGCAATAGAAGAACGAGTTGCAGTCACGTACCTGAAGTCAAATGGCTGTTGTGAGGTGCTGTGGCTAGTCATGGTTGCATGCACTGGTTTCTGTGGTTGCATGAGGGATTGGTTGATGATTTTTGCTTGTTTTCCTTGTGCAGGTGTCCTCTGGCCGGATGCATGCTGCAGGAGTTCATTTCCACGCTCAGATCTGCACCTTCAAGCTGTTGCGCTGAATTTTCACAGGACCAGAACTTGTTTTCGCCATTGCTCCCAAACGGCAAACCGGATTGATCTGAAACTTGCTGAGAACATTCCTATCATTATGATGCACCTCCCATAGCAAAATCGTGATCAATGGATGCACAGATTTCGAGAAAAATGGAAAATGGCTGAAGATTTCAGAGATCAATTTCTCGGAAACCGTGCATCGGAATCGGCTGAAACTGCTTGGGTAGGCTACTATCACCCATGTGCATCTCCCCATGAAACAGGTTTTGAAACGGATGTACAGATATGGAGAAAATGAAAAAATGGTTGATGGTGATGGAGGCAGATTTCTTGGAAACCGTGCACCGGAATGGGCTAAAACTGCTCAGGCATGTTGCCATCACCCCGATACAATTCCCCGTAAAATGGTTTTTCAGATGGATGCATGGTTTTCAAGTTATGGAAGAAACAAATTCTATTCTAGGTATTTTTGCTTCAAGGCATTTTGCAGTTTTGTTGCATGGTATGAAAAATTGAGCTTGGGTTGTGATGCAGGCATGGAGATGATGGGGGAGGAGGTTGAAAAGTGCAGGAGGACTTCTGAACCCTTGAGGAAGCTACCATGTTCGCCAAACCACCTTTTTGAAATCCATTTCTAGCTTCCTACAATTTCTACAGGAACTTCCTGTAGAAGCATAATGAAGAAGCACAATGAGGTGGAAAAGATGATGGAAAAGGGTGAGGAATGGGAACATGGATGCTTGCAGGCATAACCAATGGATTCCAAGCTTTAGATCCCCTTCCAAAATCGAATCTGGCTCGCTTGAAGGTTCTACAGGATGTTTCCTGTAGAAATATAGAACTTCCTCTAGAAGGCACAAAAACTCCTTTGTCTTTGTTTTGAGTGATCCTCCTGACCTGCAATGTCATTGCTGCAATGGGAATCAGATTTCTTTTTCTTTTTCTTTTTCTCTTTTTTTTTGAAAAACAACTAGGGCGCCTCATGGAGGTTTTCACCCTAATTGCCTGCCCTGGGCGCCTCCAAGGGAGGTTTTCACCCAGATATCTTATTCTCTTTTCTCTTTTTTCCCAACCCATTGACCGCCTCATGGAGGTTTTCAATCAATGAGCCAATCTAAGGCACCTCCGAGGAGGTTTTCACCTTAGATTTCTATTTTCCTCTTTTTTCATTTTTTTCTTTTTCTTTTTTCTCTTTTTTCTTTTTTTCTTTTTTCCTACCCTACCCTACTTGAAAAACAAAATCATTTTCAAGTATAAGAATACTTCCAATGGAGCCATGTGCACATCAAGATTAGAGACAAGATGATGTGAAGGCTCAAAATACATGCTTTGACAACGATCCAGATTTCAGAGACAAAATGATCTGACTTTGAATGGATCAAACATAGCTGAGGAAGAGAGTACTGTTGCAACTTAATGACTGTCTGGAACCAGATCTCAATATAGCTTTGATATCCTTGGTCCTTTTGCTGATCTGGGTCATGTTTCATGTCACTTTCTACTATGACTTCCTCATCTTCCTCTTTTTGTTGATCTTTCTCTTGAGTACATGGAGGATTTGATGGTAACCATGAAGGATCTTTCTTTATCTCTGCTTCTGATGTCTTCTCTTCATCAAGCAAAGCCCATGGTTCTTTGATTTCCTCTTCTGAATCTTCTTTTGCCTGATGTGGTCCTTCAATGCTTTCAATATAGTCTCTTTTTTGCAACACTCTTCCTGAGCTATGGTGAAGATCATTGAGCTCAAGAGGAGTCATTTGGACATGTTGTGCCTCAGCTTTGCAATTGGGTTGAGCTACTCCATTGTATGGTTTTGGAAATGGTGGTACGGGTAGCTGAGTGGAGGTTTGTATTTGAGATGGATGCGGATGGGGTTGTGGTTGGGTAGGCATTTGGGGTTGCCTTGGTGGAGGAGGAGGCGATGGTTGTGGATGAGCAGGAGGTGGAGGAAAAGAAGCGGGAGGAGTGTTGTATTAGGGCCTCCACCCCTGATGAGGTGCATTCCACTGAGGCTGTGGCTGAGCATAAGAATGAAACGAATGAGCAACTGGTTGGGCATAATATGGATCTGGGAAGGAACAAGGAGGAGGTGTGGACCAGGAAGGATGAGCAGGGGGACCCCAAGAAGGCATGAAAGTGGCTTGATAGGGGTCATAATAGGTCTCAGATGTCCCTTGCAGCTCCTGCTGGTAAGATCTAAGTCCATGCGGCCTCCTTTGGTTCATATAATGGAGTGGTTCAGTGGCTCCTTTGGCTCTCTGATATGCAACTTTAAGTCCAGGCAAGGAAGGGCACTGATTTGTAGGATGGTATTCTTCACAGATGAAACACACTTCTAGGGAGTGCATTGGACATTCGTTCCTAGGATGCTTTCTAGTGCACCTAGGACAAAAGATGACCAAAGCGCTCTTGGCTCCCTCTTGCTTCCTTTGGATCTGTAAGGTATCTAGTTGCATGGCAAGAAACTGCCTCATATCACTCTTGAAATCTTCCATTTGAGTTGCAAACTCATTCTTGGACAAGGTATTGCTCCCAACATTTCTACTTGTAGCCATTTTCTCCAAAGGAATGTTTTCTTCTTCTTCTCCCCTAGAGGTTCTTTAAATATGCCTTGATGTCCATCCAGGGGTTCTTCTTAGTCACATCCATCGAAGAAGAGAGAAGGTTGGCTGTGTGAGGCAATGGGGGGGTGTTGTGAAATCATTTTTCTAACTGATCTCTACTCCTACAAGGCATGAAAGGAAATCTTTTTTATTGATGTTTGTATTTTTCTTCTTGTACCTGCAAAAAACTAAAATAGATTGAACTGCAACTAACTATCTTGCTGAAATGAAAATGCGGAATTGAAATGGAATCAGGAAATGACTAATCTATTTTGCTCAAATGAAATTGCAGGAATGAAATGCTAGGCTACGCTTGCAGAATTGAAATGCTAATCTACGCTTGCAGAAATGAAATTGCAGAATTGAAATGCTAATCTATGAAAGCGAGAAATGCTAATCTATGAAAGCGGGAAATGCTAATCTACTTTTGCATAAACGAAATTGCATAATGGAAATGAAATAAACTACTTAGCAGAAGATTGTAGTGGAAAATAGAAGAAAAGCAGCAATCACCAATACTCTGACGCTTCCCCGGCAACGGTGCCAAAAAGATGGTGAGCCCCAGTATTGTAGCAATAATGCTACAACTCCTGGAACTCCCTTCTTTAATTTTATCAACCCGGTAGTTCGTAACAAACTTGGAAGCGACGGTGCTGTATGCACAAGTACTAGCTCTTGCCGCAGCTGTCACTTGGTCAGCTGGCACAAGTCCACTAGGAGCTTAAGCCAACTTCTATGAGCTCTTAGAAGAAGCTTTTTAATTGATGGATGAAAGCTAACTCGAAGGAAGCTAATCTAATCGCAAAAAGAAACTGAAAGCCAAAAAGAAACGCAAACCCTAGCAAACCCTAATTCTACCAGCTAGTCCTACTGACGCAAAGGAGAGCATGCAAACTACTAAAAGAGATGCCATTACTTCTATGAAGGTAAAATACATGTGTCTAGACTACCTCTATTTGAAGAAAACATCTTTTTGTATTTTTGTTTAAGTTGTTGGAATTATCGTGCATGTGCTTCTAACTATTTTTGACTGTGCAGAGGTGGATCAAGGAGGAGAAATGCTTGGGAAAGGTTGGGAAGGTTCAGAGAGGGTCTAAGGGGTCCCTAACACCCTTCCAAAGAGTCTCACAAAGTTTGGCTGCCAAGAAACCGTGTTTATGAGCTTCTACAGGAAGTCTACAGGGGTTCTACAGGATGTTCAGGATTTCTACAGGATGTTCTGTAATTCTTCTACAGGATGTTTCAAAATGGGATTTTGGAGCATGGATGGAGGGAAAAAGATGGAGGAATGAGTATCGAGGTGAAATAGGGGTGTGAAGAGGTCTAGGACTTGGTGGATGAGGCTAAGGAGCGATTGGATTTGTTCAAGGATGGAGAAAGCGATGATGCAAAAGAATGTAGGAATTAGGGCAAGGTGGGGAAAGTATGGCAAATGAAGGGTACGAATCATGGACTAAGGGTTGGAGCAGATTATCTGATGGATTATAGGTAGATAGAGAAGGATAATAGGTGCTCTGCAAGTTATTTTTCGAATTTAACAAAAGAACACTTGGAAAATCAAGAACCTAATTACCTTGACCTAATCTGACCTAAATAATAGCAAAATAAATGGAACAGAAGTTTATTTGCACAAAATCAGATGAACTAACTATGCAACTAAGCAATCATAACCCTAAGCATGCAGTCAAAACTGATATCAAGTTTGACAACTAAGAATCCAACACTAATACTTGCATGGTGAAGCAAAACAGCGTTTTTGTGGGTAGCAAGGTCACCTTTGTCCCAACTCACGATCCCACTGAGGGAGAGGTAAGATCAGAGGTGCTTGAGCCCCTTTTTCCAAGGATCCTTTATGTTATTATTCTATCCAAATCAATCTGAACATGAAAATCTACTTTAATCATCAAAAGCAACCTAAATAACACAACAAGTTTTAAATCTAAATAGCAGATTTTACTCTAAGAATGCAGCAAAGACACATGAAAGTAAACAAAGGAGGTACTGGGCGCTTGAGATGGGCCCAACCCTAAGAGCTACAGCCTCCTAAGAGAGATTTAGAGCTGGTGCAAAGCTGGATTCGTCTTTATTGAGCAAGAAAAGAAGAGTTACATCAAAACTGTCCACAATGGAAACTTGAAAATGTGCTGAAAGCAAAGCTAATCTACTGCATAAAAATCGAACTACGAACTAGCTAACTTCTGCCTACAAAATGACTAACCATTGGCTACGAAATGACTAACCACTAGCTAACCAAAATGAGGCCCTAAGCCTTTTTATTTATACAAATTGAGGACCCCAACATTCCTCCTAAACTTTAGGGACTCGGCTGCCCAAGACTTGTAGTTAACAGCAGTCCTACTTGACTTGCTTGGCTGCCCTTGTGCTGATTGATTTGGTGGCCCTTGAACTCCGAGCTGATGGTGGAGAATTCGAGGTAAGGGCCCATAAATGAAGGGAACACCTTCCTAAAAATACTCTCCACGAATTTGGCTGCCAAGTGCTCATTTCAACCATTGACTTTGTCTCCAAATTGACCAAAAAGGCTACACAAAGCACACATTAGACTTGTTGGCATAATGACTAACCCAATTCACTCTATTAGCATAAATATAATCAAAAACATGCAATAAACTAATGAGAATGGTGGATTAAGTCGAATTAGGAGGTTGAATGAGCCCAAATAATTATCCATTTTTGGGGCTCATCACCCACGACATTCCCTCTCCCATCCTAAAGGCACGTCAAAGTTAGGAGTCGAGAAGAATTAGGACGTACTTGGGATTCCCCATCCATCCACCCCCCTTACACCCCATCCCCCTCCCCATAATTTCCCTACACCCCCTCCCCCTCCACTTAGCCCCCTGAGAAGGAAAATGGTCGATGGCATTAAGTTGTCTATCTTTAAAGGAATTGGATCAGAGGATCCTGACCAGTTCTAGTTTGTAGCTGATGCAGTATGGAAAGCAAGATAAATCACTAGTGATGATGTAAATAAGGCGCAACTTGTCAGATCACTGCAAGAAAGAGCGTGACATGGTATATGAAATACTTTATGACTAATCTGACTACTTCGTTTAATGAAATTAAGAAAGCATTGGTATCAAAATTCAAGAAGTCGAAATCAGAATCACAAAGCTAAAAGAAATCAAATAGGCAGTAGCTGAGTTTATGTGGGAGTTCGATCATCGATTCAAGGTGTTAATGGGACAAGTCAGCTTTATCCTACCTCTAGAATAGCATAAGGAATGGTTCATAGTCGTGTTACTGCCACATATTAGGTTACCATTGACACAGTAGAAGATCGTGACTCAAGCTAAAGCATTGGAGATTGCGATGAAGCTGGAAGCTTCACCGATTGGGGATACTCATGCAGGAGTACAATAGATTTAGAATCAACTAGCCAATTTGACCTTGGAATTGTAAGATCTCAAGAAAGGTAAAGAAACTCGATCAGAAGTATGGTGTACAAAATGCAAAACAAGGGGTCATTATAAAGATCAATTCCCTGTGTTCAAAGATTATTTGGAAAGTGGAGCACCTAATCCAGTAAATCCAGGTTTTTGGTGCAAGATTTGTATAAATATAGGCCAACATCACTCTAAAGATTTCTACTATTAAAAATGTATGTGCAGACTCTGAAGAAACTATTTTGCAACTTTTGTAGATCAGTAGATCATGATGAGAAAAATTATCGAAGTTATGACTTAATGATGGAGCGCACTACTGATACTTATATACTACAAGCTGAAGGACATACACACGAAGATCCATGCCATCATGCTGGTCATGGAGGCTTTCAAGGATGAGGACGAGGATGAGGACAAGGAGCTGTTCGAGGATGTGGCCAGATAATATGGACAGGAAGGACACTTCGCAAGAGACTATCAAAACCCTACGACAACCTGTAGTTACTATAAGTATTTTGATAATGTGATAGAAGAATGCCTCATCCTTATCGCAAAGATGTAGGAGAAAAGAATCATCAACCTGTATCAAATATTCAAATGATGACCACTGAGTCGAGTGACGATGAACCGCGCATCAGTATTGTAACAAGAAGTGGTGCTGCAATTGGAGCTAATAAATTTGATGGGAAAAAGGAAGCTGCAGCTACATGGATAAGGAAAACTACTGAAAATGACCCTGCATTTGACATTCAGAAGGAAAAGCAGGTGTTCGTGGAGGCGAGGCGGAGTTTCATGGATGAGGGGGCCTTAACCTCTATGGCATAGCCAACTCAATGGAATAACTATGACATAATACCAGTTGCAACACAAGATATGGATCTAGATATTTTGAAGCCTTTTATGGATAATTGCATGAAGTTTTTGAGAAGCCATAAGGCTGTGGAGGGATTGCAATAATTGGTAGACTCTTGTGCTTCTAAAGAAGTACCACAGAATGAGAACTGGAAAAGAAATGAGGCTTATTGCACAAATTGGAGAATATGATTTGGACCAGGTTATCTTGGATCTAGGATCTGATGCCAATGTCTTGCTGAAGAAAACTTGGGAATTGATGGGTAAGTCAAAGTTGTAATGGATAACTATCCAGCTAAAGATGGCGAATCAATAGAAGATTGTCCCTCTAGGGATATTGTTGGGTATCACAGTAGACATTGATGGAGTGTGCACTACCACTAACTTTGAAGTGATTGAGATTATGGATGATAGTAATCCCTATCTCACATTGCTTGGATTAGATTGGGAATTTTCTAACATGGCTATAATTAACTTAAAGAAAAGGAAAATGATATTTGAAAGCAACAATATGAGAGTTATTGTTCCCTTAGATCCATCAGAGGGAGCGAGGTATACTAAACCTATCAAAGAAGAGTACAACGCGGATGACATTGACAACATTTATCAAATAATAACAAAAGAAGAAGAATGGATTAACCCTACTGCAGATGGAAAACTAACTTGGGAGCAAGATAGTTCCTGCACTTCAGATTCAGAAGAGGAATTAGAGAACTGGAAAAACAGGTTGCATGAAGTGTCTACAAGGTGATGTGCAAGGATCACTAAAGCAATGTGTTGTATGACAACTGAGGTATGTGATTTGCCTTTGTATGATGGTTTGGGTAATATAAATACTTTCTTTAGATATTATGAAAGATAGGTACCCGAATGTCAGAGATTGTTAGCTCTGGATCAAGCACTAAGGGCTACTCTTGCTAGATGGTGGGGTACTCATAAGAAGAATATAGGAGACTGAAAACAATGTAGAAGATTGATGTGGGTAAGGTTTGGTCAAGTAGAAACAGAGCTCGTAGATAAGTATGATGGCCAGACTAATCCTAGAGACCACATACAACTTTGTGTTGGAAATAATACTGAGAGGGGGGGGGGGGGGGGGGGGTGGAAATATCAGTATAATCAGATCAATAATTTTATTTCCAAAACTAATTTATATACGCTACTTCTGTGAAGTGAATTAGCGTGTACATGCAACTGTGATTATAGAAACCAGTGTATACCCATAGAACTTGTGATTTAGGCAATTTATCATGTGTTGATCTTTAGTCAGTGCATCAATAAATTATTAAACAATGCAGTAAAATAGAATAAAGCATCACACATAAGAAACACACATGAACACCAAGATTTAAGGTGGAAACCCAATGTGGGTGAAAGCCACCTGCTGATGTCGTCTTTGTCTTCTTTTAATAATAATAAAATCTGTTTACAATCTTGTACTGGTGCAGACTCATACCAGTACATAGGCACCCACCTGCAGAAGGCTACAACCTTCTCTCGTTTTCCAGCTTCTACTAGAAGGGAGCTGCAACCCCCTAGCTCTTGTACTATCCAATGTGTTTACTAGTACGTAGGTGCCAGCCTACAGAAGGCTACGACCTTCTCTCTTCCTCCAGGGACCACGTTTCATAAATTTTTAGACTGGATGCTCCTGGTACACAACAATACACATGAAGGCCTCGTTTCATCAAATTTTCATACTAGACCCATCAGAAACTTTGAAACTCAAACTGCATCAACCAACAATCAGTTAATCTGAACAATCAGATCATTGTCACTAGAACATTATGTTGAACCTAGGAATCAACTGCAACCTCAAAAATCATGCATCAGAATGTACACGCTACTTTACTGAACCCAACCTGCGTGTATACGCTACTTCCTGTAATCAAACTTGTGTATACCTTCAAAACTACTGAAAACATTATAACTCTGAATCAAGTTTGTACTAACCAACAATATAATGACCATCTATTGTCTATTTACAGAGTTTTACATAGGCAGCAGTAAAGATCACCCTTCTCACTTATACAATCAGTCAAGCAGATATCAAAGTCCTTATTCATTCAATTTTACATTCATATCTAAGAAGAATTCATTGACAAACAACAGTAAAACAGCAGCACTGATCTGATAGATTAATCATCCTTAAACATCAAGATTTTCTTTTGCAGACGCTAATTCGAAGAGCCGAACCAGGGTGTATATGCACCTTCACCAAAGCAAACCAACGTACAGATCTGCAAATACTTACTTCATAACTTCGTTGCACTTCCAGACTTAAGACAAACCCATATCACGATATTTAACAAATAAAACAGATGTACATAATCAGATCTAGCCCAACCAATATTAGATCATTCAATAATAAGTTATTTCAGGTCTCATGATCCTAATCCAATATTGAATTCAAGGTGCACAAAGTATTTCAAATCAAATCACAAACATAGCCCCTGCAACATAAAATATACTTCAGATAGAAGTATTCCTTAGAAACCCATACACTTGCACACGATGTCCTTATGATCTTCTCCTCTTTATATAGCTTTAGGCCCTTTGTCAATACCTTGGACCAAAACCACTTAGGACCAATACCTTGGACCAAATACCTAGGGTCAATACCTTGGAACAATACCTTGGACCCAAAATACCTTGGACCAAATACCTCAGACCAAAACCTTGGCTTTCCAACATGTACGCGCTTTTCCTCCTATGGGAATGCATGTATACATATACACTCTTTTTGTTCTATGGACCAGCATGTATACGGTATTTTGACTAAGTGGACCTACGTATACTTCTTAAATTTCTTTTCATCAGTCTTTTCCTTTACCTTCTTTATTCTTATCTAAGGTCACCACTACCCTGTTAACTCTAAATATACTTGTTGTACTATGAGTTTCCTTTTACCAAAACTGAATTGACCTATGAGTGAGTTTCCATCAAGGACAACACTTGTTACGCCGTAAGGCGTTTCCCTCTGAAATCGACTCCCTCAAATGCTTTTCTGTCATAATCTTAGCCATTAGATCACTTGTTAGACGATTGAACGAAAATCTGCCGTCCATAAAAAAAACTTAAAAAAACATTAAGTTTGAGATAGGTGGCTGTGATGGAGGGAGAATGAATCGACAATTTTCATCTCTGCGTTTTCCCCCATTCGGTCGACTGCGCCTTCGCTCCCCTCGGTGCACACCTGTCATCGCTCTGTCCCGTTTGATACATCTGTTAGACGATTGGATTATCTAGGTCCATTGATTTAAACGCACCAAACGGTTTTCTGTTTCTTTGTAGGCGTCTTATTCAGAGACGGGTTACTAACTGATTTGAATAAGACGGGTTATTTTAACAACTTCAGGTGTAACACGAATCCAATTCCGAGGATCTCTTATCAAAGAGAAGGATCATGAAGTAACGGGAGGATTTTCTTTACTGCGACTCCAATTTCATAAACTATGGATCTTTTTTATTATTGCCCTATCTTGTTTATGCATGTTTCTTTTTGGTGTAGGATTTAAGATATTCTATGGAACAAGGCATATAGGTGACAGCAGTTTACTCTCCTTGATGTTATATTATACGAGATAGATAAATAGATAGCAGACTGATTAATGCTTTTTGATCTTCTGCATGTTTCTTTTTGGTGGGCGGAGGAATTAAGATATAGTCTCTGGAACAAGGCATTTAAGTGACAGCACTGATGATCCGATGATTCCCGTGATGATCCGATGAATCCATGGCGCGGCACTTTACGTTACGGAGTCATTCAGACAGAGCCCCTGTGGATTATTTTCAAGAGCAGTATGGTGATCCAGCTGAAGGAGGAGCTGGTGATGAACAGTTTCAAAACCCTAGATGGACGAGGGGTCAACGTCCACATAGCAAACGGTCCCTGTATCACCATTCAGCAGGTGAGCAATATCATCATTCACGGCATTCACATTCATGATTGTAGGCCACCGAATAGAGGAGGAAGGGTTCCTGTGAGGATTTCTCCATATGAGTATTCGTTGAGATGGAGACCAGATGGCGATGGGATTTCCATCATTTCAGCATCCAACATTTGGATCGACCATTGCTCCTTATCCAGATGCCAAGACGGTCTCATTGATGCTGTGAGAGGATCTACACAAATCACAATTTCAAATAACCTTTTCACTGACCACGACAAGGTTCTACATTCATAACTTTATGTGTTTTTGAGTGTCTCACTGTAGGTCAGGTGTCATCGCATTTGATGTATAGGCTAGATGTCAACGTTTTTTTAGTGTCTCATTGTATGTTAAGTGTGATGTATTCTTTTGTTATGCTGAATGTTATCACATTTGATTCTTTTGTCGGTTAAGTATCATGATATTATAATTCAGTTTTACTTTAATTTAGTCTATTTCTATTTCAATCATTCATCATTTATTATGGATATTTTCACTATAATTTATTTAGCTATTCTAAATATTGAAAAAACAGTCTCTACACCATTTTTCACTCTCATTCTTTATTGCACCACAGGTAATGATGACCATGACGATCTGGACAAAATCATGCAAGTAACGATAGCCTACAACCATTTCGGGAAAGATCTGGGACAACGATTGCCAAGGTAAATAATTACTGAAGTTATTTTGATCCTAGATTTTGAAAATATTATGCAAGATTTATTAACTTTATTCATTTTAGTTAGCCAGATTCTTAAATATTTTCAAAAGTTGTCATCTATTTTAAATATTAATAATTTCATTATTTACCTGGAATATGAACAAACTGTTAGATTATTAACATTTCATTGAGAACCAGATTAATATCGCTATTGATTATTAACATATCATTGATAACCAGATTAATATCGCTATTTATGATCTGAATGAATTCATGCAGATGTCGACTTGGGCAGTTCCATATAGCCAACAATAACTACATTTATTGGCAAATGTATGCTATTGGTGGAAGTGCAAACTCCACTATATTGAGTGAAGGAAATAGATTCTTGGCATCGACACATAAACAGGTAATATTAATATTGATTTAAGAGGTCTATTTTTATTGCTATGTAGGGTTTATTGAGTAAAGGAAATAGATTCTTGGCATCGACTCATAAACAGGTAATATTAATATTGATTTAAGAGGTCTATGTTTATTGCTATGTAGGGTTTAATAACAAATCTAATTAGGAAAGGAGTTGAAGAAGGAAGTTCATTTGGATGAAATTATTGTTTGGATGGAGTTTATAGTAATGTATTATTATGTATAAGTTAAAAACATTAGTGAAGTGAATTTTAAGAATATTTTAGAATTTAATGAAAAGAAGTTAATTGTTTGATTTTTTTTTATTATCTGATTTTAGAATATTCCTCAAATTTATATTTTAATACATTTAGTAAACATAAAAACATATATTGTAATTTGATTGGAATTAGAATCTTGAGGTTTCAGGTAACGAAGCGGTTAACTACCAATGGTTATGAAAAATTGAGATGGAGCTGGATATCAAAAGATGACTTGCTTCTGAACGGTGCAGTCTTCGAACAATCGGGATCAGTTTCTGTAGCTTCAAGAGCACAGAGTGTAAAACCGAAGCCTGGGACCCTTGTAGAACTCATGACTCGGGACGCTGGTGTACTCAGATGCAGGAAAGGGAGACGTGGTCGTTGCTAGATTCCAAGTTTGTAAAAAGCATGGCACCACCATTCCCCCTGATGATGTTAGTGGCTTGCATCTAGTCTAACATCAATATTGACATTGGATTTGTATTAACCACTAGTTATTTGCCATACTTGTTTTTCAATTATGGAGGATAGAGCAAGGAATGCTGTGGAGGCTTCTGATTTTCTGTTCTTGGTGAATAAGGAGGCCTCAATCTATCATCAGCACTTCAAGCTGACATCAAATAGTTATATGATTTCCATTAATAGTTACTTAATTACTATATTTGTGTTGCAATGATATAAGCGTTGGGAGGCCCTGGTGTATTGTATTAAGTCTGTGCATATCAATACAATACAAGTGGTTGAATTTTTTTTATTATTATTAATTTAATTTAAAAAATGAGATGATTTTAAGATCAAGTATGTGAGATATGCACAATTATAATGAAATGATACCATATAAATTTAATAAGTTAATATATAAAGCTTAAATGTGTTTAATATGTTTTTTTCTTTTAAATAAGTGTTTTTCTAATAATCACTTAATTGTTTATGATTTTGTGTAAAAAAATCAATTCCTCATGTTAAGTATTAGGCTTTGCATGAATAATTTATCTTTCCATATTGTTTATTCTACTATTAGGTTCCTCAAGTTGATGAGATATTCAATAATTTCTTATTTTGTAGTTGCTTAATCCTGGTCTCAAGGATTGTTTCCTTTTCTGGCATCGTTTTCTCTAGTAAAATTGTTTGGGCTAGGATCTTGTTATCAATTACCTTCTTCAAGCAAGAAATATGGAAAAATAGATGTACATATCAAGATGAAGGCTATTCCAACTTGTAAGCCATACTTCCAATCTTTTGTAAATTTTATACGGCGTGATAAGTGGGTGTTACTTTATTGTCATTTCTTTGTTGTTTAAGGGACATCTGCTTATACAATTATAGCCTAAAATATATCCAATCCCCCACTTCAAATTCCATTTCATTTTGATGTTGCTACACATGTTGATCTCTTTGTTGAATTTCTTGATCAATATTATGATGTAACCATTATACCACTTTTTATATCAATAAAAAGAAAGCCTTTTTTTTCTTCGGCAAAAAAAAAATGTATTTTGCAAATAATTGAACAAACATTTTACAAACACGTCCTAATCAGATGCAGCACTTTGGTGGGCGGAGGATTTAAGATACAGTTTCTGGAACAAGGCTTTAGCGGTTTTTTATAGCGAACTGTAGGTGACAGCACTGATGGTTTACTCTCTTTCTACTCTCTTTGATATTATAATATACCAGAGATAATAGATAGCAGCACTTTGGTGGGCGGAGGATTTAAGATACAGTTTCTGGAACAAGGCTTTAGCGGTTTTTTATAAACTGTAGGTGACAGCACTGATGGTTTACTCTCTTTGATATTATAATATACCAGAGATAATAGATAGCAGACTAGTTAAAGCATTTTGATCTTCTTTGTTGAATTTCTTGACCAATATTTCTTGAATTTCTTGATCTTCTTTGTTGAATTTCTTGATCTTTTTTGTAACCATGATAATACTACTTTTTGTATCAATACAAAGAAAGCTTTTTTTTCTTGGGCAAAAAAGAAACAGTGTATTTTGCAGATTATTGAACACAGATTTTACAAACACGTCCTAATCAGATGCAGCACATTATTCATATGAGGCAGGGAAGGAACTGGTGGATCAAAAGGAGTCCATCTGAATTCGAGGAAGATTTAGTTAAAACAAACAACTTTTAACAGGATCCTATTAGAATTCGAATTATCCTAGTGATGTTTTAAATAACTGACACCTTTCGCTATAATAATTGAGAAATATTTTACTTTAAATAATTGAGTGATGTTTTAGATAACTGACGCGTAGCGCTCCCAAGACCATTGTAGGACAAAACACCAGTGTTTTTAGAGATGTAAATGTGAATGCAGTAACACGGAGTGAATGAACGCGCAAAAATATTGCAAGGCCAGTAGGCTAATTACGAAACGCATGTGATCGGTTCCCAGGGAAGGTGATGACAAAACACTTAGGACAACATGATAATAATAATTCATTTATAGCCGTACTGTAACGTCAATGTGTATTTTCAGAAGTCTCTTACCAAATTTTAGTAATTGGATTAATTGGTTTGGATCGATCATGTTAATATCTCTATCTCAATTTAATTTTCATTTATGCCTCTACACCACACTATGTTGTATGCTAAAGTTGGAGTTGAGAAGTGTAATATTAGGGTGAATAAATTTGTTCTTTACATTACAACCCAATGTCATAAAAATATTTCATTTCTTCTAGGTGAGTTATTGAAATTCAATCTTTTTTCTGTTTTCTAAATTTTTGTAAATTTACTAATTATTTTAGAAGAAAAAATAAATAATTATAATTTTACAAGAAAAAGTAAATATTTATAAATTTCCAAAAGATGGTGATTTTTTAAATAGTCTTTTAATATCAAAACATATATAAAACTAATTATATGAAATAGCCTTTCAATATCAAAAAATATATAAAAATTAATTATATGAATTATTTAAAAACTAATTATTTGGAAATGCCTATCTATAAGTATCATATGATTCACATCTATGAATAAATTAAAATGGTATAAGTTATTAACATAAATTTTACCATAAGTATCACAGATTCACATGCATCAATAAATTGAAATGGTAATAGGATATTAGTTAATAAAGTAAATCCTTTTATACATGTATTGTTGGACATAAATATTGACTTCATCTATAGACATTGTCAAGAAATATGTGACTAATAGTCAGTGATTTGTTATAGTCATGTTAGTGGTTTGATAAAGTACATTGACATGGTCATAGAGTTGTGAGATCTTGACACTATGATTTCATCAATTTTCAAAGGTTTTAAAGTCTTGGTTTCATCATTTGAAACTAACCTTAGTCAGTGGTTTGATAAAGTACATTGACATGGTCATAGAGTTGTGAGATCTTGACTCTATCATTTCATCAATTTTCCAAGGTTCTAAAGTCTTGGTTCCATAAATTGAAACGAACCTTAACTAACAACCTATTATTGAGGGCCACACCATTCCATGTTTTCCCATAGGTAATTACATTAATTCTTAAGGAAAAATATTCTATTAATCTGCCTTCAACCCTGGCTCTTGGTTACAGAAGCGATGAACACAATAAGCAGGAAAATTGTTACGGATTGATTACATTCTTTTCCAAGTTTGTATGTAAGAGAGTCAAACATGTACCAAGCCTTGATGGGTATTTTGGTGAAATTTAGACTGAATGGTAGCTGAGAGTACTTTCTAGAGTCCAGAGCATTAAGGCCTTTTGAAAAAAACCCTTGTCTGCTTTTCCTTTAGGTATCATATCGTCTATTGGACACAAAATTTCATGCCTTCTAGGGCCATCAGGAAACTTTGGCTCTCTTCCTTTGACAACTGCATTCAGGGCACTAAAAAAATGCTTCACTATAACAGAACAGAACAAGAGTGCTTATCACATGCACTACTGTGAATTCTGATCACAACAATTATCCATGGCCCTAAAGAAGAAACAAAACTCTCGCGAAAAAATAAAGACTCTTCCTTCTGCACATTGTTTCACCAGAAGCTGTTAAAATCAGTTAGAAACCCATCTTTGTATAAGACAATGACATCTACGCAAAGGAAACATAAAAAATATTTCTATTGGTGTAATTAAATCAATGGACCTAGACAATCCAATTGTCTAACAATGGTTCAAATCGAATGGTTCCATCTTACTTGGCTTGTCAATTTGAGGATTTGTTTAGGTTTAAATATGCTTCTAACAGGTATCTTCTGACGTCCTCTTCCCAAACCTGCAATAAATGAGGTTTACAAATTTCCTCAAAATTTCTACTAATTGATAGTATCAAATGAATGAGCAATGAATGAGATCTAGAAAATGTAAATTGCATCATATCTATAAAGATTTGTTGGAACAAGAATAAATTAACATGTTCAAGGATAATTTTTTAGCATGGGATTTAATTCATTCTGAAAGAAAATTTGGAGTGTGACGGATCAACCATGCATTTCCTTTCAATCTGATGAGTTCATACTTGCATTTCCTTTCAATTTGATGAGTTCATACCTGCAAAACCATCAACTTGTCCCCACAAAGGATTTCTTTCAGTTTAGGTAACAAAGAAAATGGTGTATTCAGGAGCAATCCATACCAAAAAAGGCCCCTGGCTGGCTGGAAACTTTGCCTTCCATTACCATATTAAAATTTTGAGTATTTTTTCTATCACGTGTGAACTTTCAAGTTCTATTGCACCTTCTATTCTTGATTTTGCACTCAACGAGGATGAATTGCCTCTCCATGATAGGAAATGGTGCTTTCTTTTGCTGCATGCAAGTGAGAGAATACATCACATGCTGCTGCCCTTTCTTCTCCATACTTACAAATAACTACTAACATCCAGGAAATGGAAGACAAGAAACTGAACCACTTTTTCTTCACATGGTAACATCACAACCACACCCTTCTTTTGGGCACTTTGAATCCTGTACATCTTATTTCCACAACGTGAATACCCATTGCATGGACTAAATCTTTTGTGTACATGACAACACTGGACTGTGGACCTCACTTTTAGTCTCCACTACGAGAAACTGTCCTGGGAAACTACACAAAAAGAATACTTCAGGGAACCCGAGTGAAGGATGATATATCCTTCTAGGATATGGCACGCTTACTATCATCAAAAGCAGAGAAGGACATCAGCAAACATAAGCACTTCTCTAAGTTACCAGTCATAGGCTCGATAGCTGAAAACTAGGCTTTCCTCAATTCTAAAGTTGGAAATGTTGTTTTTCTAGGAAATTTTCAGTATTTTTGGTGAATCACTCTGAGTTTTGCACCTTTTTTTTATGGCTCTTAATAAATTAGGGGTTAAGAGGGATTTATGCTAGTCAATATTTTGGATTAAATCATACTCATGAATGAATGTGAATGCAGTTGCTCAAGCATCCTAATCTAGCTCCAAGCTCTTCTAAGGGATCCAAGTTGTTTACAATAGACTTCAAAGAGCGAGCATAATCAATTTGGAAGGATTCAAAATATATGAATGTGGTTGGAGGCTTAGGGCCACTAGAAAGTATGCATTTAGTCAGTCCTTGCTTTTGTCCATGCAAGTATATGATTGAAGGACCAAATGCACCAGAGTTATACATCTCCCTTACATTTGCTACACTTGTGTACAACAAATATCAAATGCACTAATTTTCCACCTCTGTTCTTCAATTGTTGTCCCCGGAATCTTCAAAATCTCACTGAAATCTCTATCACTTTGTCCAAAACCAGAAAAATAATGACATGGATCTCTTGCAGAAGGCCCTGATCTGGTCTTTGTCATCTGAGGGAATATGTCAATAGTTGATATGGTTTCGAGTTCCAGTTTGATCAAAATTATCAACAAGGGATTGATTTTGGATCAAGCTCATGTTAATTCAAGTATATGGCCCCTCCTATGTCCTATTTCTGCTTCCGCGATCATTGCTAATCGAGAGCTTACATATAAATAATGTGTTTTTGGTTGAATTTTTTTCCTTTAATTTGTTTTTCTCTAAGGAGTTCAGAACTTCCCAACATACCTTACATGAATAATGAGTTTACAAACACAAATGGTAAACAATCAGGAAAAGACTTACATATAAATAATGTGTTTTTGGTTGAATTTTTTGCCTTTAATTTGTTTTGCTATGAAGAGTTCAGAACAATCAGGAAAAGACTTACAAATAAATAGTGTGTTTTTGGTTGAATTTTTTGCCTTTAATTTGTTTTGCTATGAAGAGTTCAGAACTTCCCAGCATACCTTACAGGAACACTGAGTTGACAGAAACAAATGAGTTGACAGACAAAATGGTAAACAATCAGGAAAAGAAAGAAAATTACAAGGCCAACAACAAAAACGAGGCATATATGCACTTGTACTTCTGAGACATATAAGGAAGCTTCAAGTGGAAAAGTACTCAATAATATATAAACTTAAATTAATTGATGATGTTTCAATGATTAGAATTTTTGTTTAATGTTTTTCTGTCTAATAATTTTTAGGTATTTAATATGTTAGTATTCATTTCAATGATCAAATTTTTTTATATGTTTTGTCTAGTAATTTTTAGGTATTTAATAGGTTAGTATTCATTTTAAATTTAGATTTATTTAAAATGGAGTAGATTCATTTTTTTTCAAAGTTGTAAATTTTTTGTATATGGAAATGCTTTACGATTATTAAATGACATGTTTTAGAAAAATTAATATCAATTCCATTTAGATTATATACTATGAACATGTCGTGGTGAATTATTATATTAAAAACTAATATTAAAATATAAATAATAAAATAGTAATAAAAGTAATAATTTTGTTATATATATATATATATAGATATAGACATTAATTCATAATAAATATTAAGGTATATTTGTTAAACGATTTATTTCACATTATTAAAATAAAAATCATTAAATTATAGTGTTATTTTAAAATTATTGTTATTAAGAAATTATATATATATATATATATATATATATGAAAACATGGAACATGATTTTTAATTATAGAGATTTACCCTATTTTATTATCGAGATTCTTAATTTGTAAATAAGATTTGTTAGAATACCATGAGCCAATACCATAGCTTATCAATACCATGTGCCAAAAAAACTAAAACTCACCACTTTATATAACATTTATTGATATGGAATTCTTGTAATTAACCATTTTAATTAAAAAGGAAAAAATGACATAACTACTTTGGAAATAAATCTTAACCTTTGATTTGTGTATATTACTATGAATATTCTAGAATATTTGTTAATATTTGTTCTCTTAAAACGAACTCACCTTGTTGTTTTGTTAAAGGTTGTAAAACTATCAAATTTATGTATTCATCAAAGGACCTATTGTACATTTCATAGAGTTGTTGTTGGTAGTCATGAGGGGGTCTTTAGAAACACAGGTCGGAGGTAGTTGAATAAACTTTCATGAAGTCCTCGGAGGAGAATTCGTTCATAGTTCAAGTCTCGACAATGTTTCTAAGTTAAACATTCTTTAATATTATTCTTTCTTTTAAATGTACTTTGATATTTAGGTACGTGTTGAATAAACTTTCATGAAGTCCTCGGAGGAGAATTCATTCATCGTTCAAGTCTCGTTCTACAATGTTTCTCAACTAAACATTCTTTAATATTATTCTTTCTTTTAAATGTGCTTTCATAGTTGGGTAAGTGTTCGAATAAACTTTCATGAAGTCCTTGGAGGAGAATTCATCGTTCAAGTCTCCTTCTATAATGTTTCTCAACTAAACATTATTTAATATTATTTTTTCTTTTAAATACGCTTTGATAGTTGGGTACGTGAGACTACAACTTTTACCATCATTACCATAGTAATTCCTATGATTCTATAAACAAGAACTTAAACAATTGGTATTCCCATAAATACTCAGTGAATATGATTTAGAAATACAATTTGTTAATTGAAATTAGAAATACAATTTTTAATTGAAATTTAGAATGCAAATCATTTTGATACCTGGAAAAGAGTGAAATGAATAAAAAAAGGATAAGTAGAGGGTGATTGAACCAAAAAAGTTTATTTGTTGGCTACACAATTGGGGTTCATTTATCTACAACATGTCTACGTTGAACTCTGTTATTAGTCCCTGCCTGGACTATAGCGATCGATTGATCGTTGACTCCGCATTAATTCATCTTTTGACCGATTTTTTTTCCGCCTAAACATATTTTAACCAAATTTTAATGCTGACAATGTGATTCACTGAAATTTTAACCAAAGTTTTCCTTTGAAAAATATTGTACCTCTTATTGCGGCCTTCACGTGGCCCGAGACAAAAATATTGTGGTAACTTTGTTTTATACAAAGTTTTCTGGCACCCTGCAGCAGTGATTTTTTCGTGCCTTCATTTTGCAAGAAGCAATACCATTTTATCCAAAGTTCTATCATTTTATATACTGTTGCCAATTTCTTTACATCAAAGTTTTTGCAATTTATTTATATCGCAGCGTTTGAAATCTTTTATGCAAATTTTTTAAGTCTCCACTGGCTGCATGCCGGCCACCTGCATGTTCTTCGGGCCACTTGTCACCTCCTATATCTCCTGTCCTGTATTCGTTCCACGCAATAAACAATACATGCTCATTCCTCTTGCCCCTCCATGCTCATGTTAGCCCATTGTTCTCTGCAATAGTTGAGCCAGTCGTTGCCTGTCCAGAGAAAGAAATGGCGAGATAAACAATGAGATAAACGCATGGTTCAATAATAATTCGCTCTCGCAGAAGGAACCTGGAACCTTACACTATCTCCCGGAGTCAAATTATTATGTGAAATGATGGTTGCAGATGGCTTCTTTCTTCTGCAATTCTTAAGGTATGGTTTCCTTTTCAGTAGAAAGTACTTATTTCTTCCGTAATTCTTGAGGTATGTTCTTCTTTTCAGTAGAAATTTCACTGGAATTTTAAAGTTAGGCCAAACAAGCCCCCTTTTAAAAAATTACAAGTAACATATATCCATTATATCTCTGATTTCTTATTTAGTGTTACAAGGATAGAATTGCTGTAGCTACATATTCAATGTATACTTTTCTATTTTTTTCAACCATGAAGATCTACTTGTAATTGTTTTTTTAAAGCATAACTCTGTTAACACCAGAACTTTATTTTTTTTTGGTTCATTTTAAGGGAATTCTCCAAGGCGTATGGCTCTCGCTTGACGTTCTTGGCTATCAGGTATACAGATCCAAAATATGTGCAATTGCAAGAGTTATTTGCATTTGCAGTTCGGGAAGATATTATTAAGCTAGAAAATCAAATACCTGTATTTGCGCTATGGAGGATCCTTCAATGGGAGCTAGCTATACTTTCAGATTTATATTAAGAAATCATAAAAGATCTTGAAAGCCAGACCTTTAATAGTCGATATCTAGTCATCAAGATCAATCGATGCTATCTCCTGCAATGGGTTTTAGGTGCAGGTCAAGAGCTCAACTCAACTCTAAGACTGGCTTGGCACAATCTCTGCCCTTTTCCAAATATGCGTGACAGCCCTGATTCGCATGTATCAGTCGGGTAACATTGAAAAAGAATTCACATCTATTGGAATTTCTGTATGAAAATATCATCTGCTCTTTTCATTCCACAGATCGTACTAAATGCGATCGAAGGAAGAAGAAGATGAATTGCGGCATCACTCTCCCATCGGCGGGAGAACTCAAAAAGAAAGGAGTGACGTTCGTTGTAGACGTAAAGCTTCTCAACAGAATTCGTTTTGATAGCAGAACTGGCACGTTTCACTTGCCCAAAGCTGAAATAAACAAGAGAACAGTGGCTTTAATGGAGAATCTGGTGGCTTTCGAGGCACTGGCCCAGAAAGAGGAAACAAAACCGCTAAAGACTTATATGGACCTGATGGAATGCTTGATAACCACATCTGCGGACGTTGATGTGCTCATAGATAGTGATCATCGACGAAGGCTCGTGCCCCTACGAAGTGGCGAGTGTCTGGAAAGGAATTGGGGAAGGACTGGACAGAGGTGAATATGAAGCAATCCACAACGTTATTGACGAGGTTGCAACCTTCTACGTCAGTTACGATTACATAATAATGTACGGTGTTGTCAAGGAATAGTATTTGCCCAGGAGATGGCTAGTCTTGACTTTGATCATAGGATGTATCCTGTTAATTTTGAGTGTATTCCAAACTATTTTCGCCTGGAAGCAACTCCGCCTTCAACAATTGAGTATGAAAATGGTATAATCATACTCAGCTCCCCAGGGATTCCTTGTATGATAACCCCAAAGAATCCAAAATAGCAGTGACTTCTGTTGTCACAAGTTAGTTATTATGTCCTATCATATCAGAATTATCTCTGAGAGTTTTATTTTCAATAATCTCTTTCGCAGTGGCTCTTTTTTATTGCTACCTGGATTTATTAATTCAAGTTTTGGTTTTCAGTATGTATGTTTACTTTTCCGTTAGTATAAACACAGGCCTGGTGCTTTCAGCGAGTTGACTGCAATGAGCTACATGTTGTAGACTGGGCAATAAAATCCATGGTTTGCTTTGCACACAGGTCTGAGAATGATCCAAATTTACTATCCATTTAGTTACTTTTTCTAATAGTAAGACTGTATCACTTTATTACTCTTGGCACTAGCACTGACCTCACTTTCCTGCGGGGAAGATCTGAAAATAAATCCAAGTTAGATAGATTCTATTTTTGTGAAGTGTTTTGAAGTATAGGGCTTTCATAAAGTTATGATGTTTATGTTTAAAACATTAAGTTGAATTTAGGTTAGAGTTAGTTTATATCTTGGTTTAAGAAATAATATGGTTAATAATTCGATAATGGTTTCAAGCCAAATACAACATACCTATCGACAATTATTATAGACACGTATGGGAAAAGAAAAGAATAAAGCATCACGTATTTCTACTTTAGTTGTTTATTTAATTTGTATGCATGAGTTAGATGTTCAAAACAATTAACCATAGAATATACATAGTCATATAATCCAGAAACTATTACATCCAACCAAATTTTTAATTAAATCACATTATTTTTTGGCTAAATGACTAAAACTCTCGTGGAGAGAAGCTCAAAATTCCCTGTCATCTTTAGATTTCAGATTATGGAATATTTAGGAAATCTGGGTTAATAGAATTTGATTCATTTTCTTCAATTTTATAAAATATTTTAGAATATACAATAAAATTACACTCAGATTACTTTCCCTTTATTTTTATAAAACTTATGAACAGATTCATCGGCTCTTTCATAGTATTCGGAAATTCATGTTCTTAATTGATGGGTTTTCGTTCGTGGTTTGGTTGCTTGGACTGCACTTAATCCAGGTTAAAAAATAAAAATAATTCTCGTGTTTTATGCTTTCACAAATTGATTGTTAGACTTATCTCAACGCGCAATAAACACAGAAAAACATATTTATTATCCGCTAAATGCTTTTGGTGGGTATGATATGTACAGAACATCTAGTTCACATTATGCATTATGATGACAGTGTGAAAGCGCAATGAATGACAGCATGACAATCCCATTAGTTTCTTCATTGCTCTCCATCTTATTATGGTGATACTTTTTAAAAAAATATGAAACTTGAAAATATTAAACTCTTTTTTAAATGTGTTTGAATTTCATCTTATCACCTAATTTATACATAATACTTTTCCTAATCTTATAAAACAACTTTAATCTTTATTAACCATTATTATGTAAATTAAATATTAAAAATAAAAAATCATTATTATTTCATCTTATCACCTAATTTATACATAATACTTTTCCTAATACAAATTCTGCAATTCAGTCCAGCTCCTACTTCATGCAATCCATTTGTTGTTAGCTAACTTGCACTTGTCCCTCCAGACCCCGGCAGGGACTACCGCCACGGCAGTGGCTCCTTGTTATAACTTGTAGCTTTGTTCCAACCAACAAAACTATTTGTGTATTTTGGAGATAAAATGACATAAAACCCAAAGAATTCAACCAAAAGAATTGTCATGATTAAAACCCAAATAATTCCATCAAAAAATTTGTCATGATTATTAACTCCCATTATCAATATTTCAGTGTCATATTAGTCCAAGATTTTTGTGCACTTACAACTAAGGGAACTAAAGAGAGCCAAAAGAATGAATACCACCATGCTCATAGAAATAAATCCAACCAAAAAGAGGATGTTAGCTTAAACAATAGTAGAAACTCCATTTAAGAATATACAGATTGAAGTCATTGGAAGCAAAGATAGAGTGTTGAAGACTTACCATACACATTGAGAAGCAAAAAGATTACCGGAAAAGGCCACAATGGAGGACTGTAGATAACCCTTCTTAGTTCCTCTTTTCTTGTTTCCCTTATTCATCTTACTAACGAGATCAACATTATGCTCCTCCTCAATACCTGCAATAGTATCTAGTATTTTCTCCTAGTTGAAGTCATTCCATAGCCTGCTAAAAATGGGAAGTTTTTTTGGTCATATGTCATTGCCAAAAAGTTTCCAAAAGAAACAAGACCTATTTAATTCAATGTGAATTGTGTACTAGCTCTTTACCCTTCACCTACTAATTATCATCTTCAATGATTCTTTATATGTCAGAATGCTTCTCGAACTTATGCCTTACGGCGTTTCCTTTGCAACATCTGGTGCAAATGCTAGTATCATATTGCCAACAATCTCCCCCTTTGGACTTGATGGCAACCATGATGGTGTTGATTACTGCAAGTTGTAGAAACTATTAGAGATAACATGCAACACCAAAATACTCTCCCCCTTTGACATCAAGGGAAAAGGGTGGACCAAACAACTTTCCTCCTTTGATATACATTATGTTGTCCATGCTCCCCCTAAGTACATGTCGAGTCTGCAGAGATATGATTCAAAAGAATAACATGACTCTATAACTCAACTAAGTGAGTATGACCTCCTTATGACCAATGACTCATTCATACATCAATCACCCAACCAAGTGAAGATACACCATATTTTCTTAACTTGTAGGCCAAGAAAATAAGTAAGTTCACCAAGTAAGGACATTTCAAATTCTTACTGCATTACTGAAGAAAAATTCTAACTCATGGATTCTTCATTGCTACCAAAAATGATATCATCAACATAAACAACAATAATTAGTAATTTATCATTTTCAATCTTTCTGTATAAATTGCTATCTACAGAACCTTGTGTAAAGTCTTGTTGTTGTATATATTTGTCAAGGAGGTAATACCAAGCCCTTGGAGCATGTTTCAGACCGTAGAGAGCCTTTTTGAGCTTTCATAAGAATTTTGCATCATTTCCAAGAATGAATCCTTCTAGTTGTTCAATATAAACTTCTTCTTCTAAATCTCCATTAAGGAAGGCTAATTTTACATCCATTTGATATACTTTGAATTTCCAAAAACTAGAAAGAGCAAGAAACATCCTTATGGCTTCAAGTATAGCAACAGGTGCAAAAGTTTCTTTAAAATCTATACCTTCTTGTTGAGCATACCCTTTACAAACAAGTATGGCTTGTTTCTAATAACTTCTCCATTTTCATTAAGCTTGTTCTTAAATATCCATTTTGTTCCTATAATATTTTTATCATGAGGCCTAGGAACTAATTCCCAAGTATCATTCTTTTCAATTTGCTCAAGTTCTTCATCCATGGCCTTGACCCAACATTCATCTTTGCATGCTTCATTTACATTATGAGGATCGGTGGAGGATAGTAATGCTAGATAGCTTGAGGTCCCTGTAAGTGTTCTTCTTCTCTATATACCAGCCCCCTTTTCTCCTAGTATTTGAGATTCTGGATGATTCTTCTGAACATACCTAGATGGAGACTTTTCCCTATCTGTTGTATCTTCTTCTGGTGCTTCATTGGTTTCTTCTTCAAAATCATTTTGTTTTGATGTGGGAAGGCAATCCCCATCTTCCTCATTGTCTTATTCCTATGTTGATTTCATCTGTTCCAGATTTATGCATGCTTCATTAACTACAACTTCAATGCTTTCAATAATTGTCTGAAGTCTTTTCTTATAACATTTGTATCCTTTACTTCTGGAAGAATAACCAAGAAGAATACCTTCATCTGCTCTAGGTTAAAACTTACCAAGTTTTTCATCAGTCCTTTTGATAAAACATTTGCTTCCAAAAACTCTAAAGTGTTTTACAATAGGAGGATTACCATACCAAAGTTCATGTGGAGTTTGATTGTTATTTACCCGAACATTCACTTTGTTGAGAATAGTCATGGCAACAAATGTAGCTTCACCCCAGAAGGTTGTAGGAGTTCCAGATTCATCTAGCATAGCTCGAGCCATTTGTTGAACTGTTCTATTCATCCTTTCTACCACACCATTTTGCTAAGGAGTTCTTGTGGTGGAGAATTGCCTTTTTATTCCATGTTGTTCACAAAAGTCAAAGAATTCATCTGATATGAATTCTCCCCCTCGATCAAATTTGAGACATTTGATTTTTCGATCTGATTCATTTTCAACTAAAGCTTTGAAGGCTTTAAACTTTTCAAAAGCTTCATCTTTATGCTTTAGAAGACCTATCCAACACATCCTAGAAAAATCATCAATAAACAAAATAAAGTATTCTTCTCCACAAGGTGACTTTTTCCTTGTTGGTCCACATAAATCAGTGTGGATGAGTCCAAGAGGCTTACTTTTTGACCCTTCCTTTTCAATGATGTGAACTCTGGTTTGCTTACGAATTTGACATGGTTTTCATATGTTATTTTCTGGGATGCTGATATTTGGAAGATCACGAATTTCCTTGATCCTACATGGTTTTCTTATTTGAGAAAATCTTAGATGTCCCAATCTTCTATGCCACAGCCAATTTTCATCTGTTTTTCTTAGATAGCATTGTTGTTGTCCTCCTTTGAGTATGTATAATTTGTTTGGATTTCTTGAACCTTTGATCACAGTCTTTTCTATATCAAGTTCACGAACAACACATCTATTTGATCGAAACACCAATTCATTTCCTTGATCACACATTTGACTGACACTCTACATACATGACATTTCCATATTTAACCTTTTCTTTCAAGAAAATTGAACCTTTACCTTTAATGACGGCTGGGGTATCATTTCGAAATGAGACATTCTTTTCCTTTTCTAAAGCCTTATATGAATGAAGTTTTCGTTTACCACATGTCATGTGTTTGGAGCATCCATTGTCGATGTACCATTGATTCTCTTATCCTTCTGCATACAAAGATATACCACATCTTTCTGATTGAGATTCCTTCCTTCTCCATATCTTGGGATTTAATGGCGTTTGCTCCTTTTGAAGTGTTGGCTGAAATTTTCTCCTGCATTCAGATTCTTCATGACCAAAGTTGTTACAAATCGAGCATTCTATTTCATTTTCAAGAGGAGAAAAGTTATTATAGGAACTTTTCTTGATTCCTGTTGCACTTCTTTGATTTCATGCTGTCATGCGGAAAGAGTCGTTAGTGCGGACACAACCGACCTCCCTAGAAGCCTAATACTTTCTAGTGACAAACAAGACAAATAAGAGCAATCCTTCTCTAAATATGCATTTACAATATGAGAAATCAAGTGTTTAGATCCTACCTGTACCCAACGTTGTTGTAGTAGTCCAGCTTCATTGATCCAGATGAGCTCCTCCTTCTCTTCGAAACCTGCATTCACTAACAATCAAACGATTAAATAGCACCTGAATATCACATAAAATAAAACATATTTAACATATAGACCAAGGAGTATATGAAACAACTCATAAATAACAAATTGTTGAGAAGAATGGACTTATTTGTATTAAAAGGTAACAAAAGGAACCATTACAACCTGAGCCTTGGTGTTGTGCAGGTCCCTCCCAGGGTCCACAAGAGTTCTCCTTTACTCTGATCAGCTCACCCAATTCCAAATGAAACAAGCAAAGATGGTAATCTCTCCTCACAAGCTTCTACAAGGAAGTCCTAATTCCAGCAGCATCTACCCTTAGGAATGTTCAACTTTCAACCTCCCCTCCCTCTGGCCCAATGCCTGTATTTATAGTGCTCTAGAGGAAGTTAATCAGGTCCACCATCAATGGGATAAGCCCCTCTTTGGATGGGATATCTCCCCTCTTGATGGGATAAGTTCCTCTTTGGTAGGGATACATGAACCATCTGGAGGCGCTTCATACACGTCAAACAAGCTTCTAGAAGGCTCTAGAAATGACCACAAGTAACTTTTTGGGAGTGAAACTTGCGCCTTTTGACCTTTACAGGAGTACGCACCCATTGCTTTACATACAGAGCGTACAAGTACGCAGGTATTGTGAACTTGGAGTGCGTACACGCAGGTAAGGCTAAGAGAAACTGCGTACCCAGAGATATATAGATTTTTAATGACTTTCTCTCTTTCTTGAAGTTTGACATGGAGAGTAGAGGTATGAGGCTTGCCAAGGAGGATAGTATGACAGTTGATGGAGCCATACTAACTGCAAATAGTCATGGTGACAAATTTTAGTGTAACAGATTGCCCCCTAAAGTGCGAAGCCTGTAGTAGATTAGGGTTTCATATTTTCTAGGAAGGGTGAAGTACTTTATCATTTCAAGGATTATCTTGTGGAGAGCCCAGTCGGAACCTGCAAGTATTCAACACAAAATACATATATAAGATCATATCATCGCTGAGGTAGGCATTCCCATACTCAGATTGAAAACTTTAACTAATTGACTATCTACTACTCTGATACAGGAATGATTCTGCAGTACATCATAATCATAGACTTTTGTAGACACAGTATGGACGCAGCCATCTGTTTATAGTTAGTCTACTGTATAATGAATACAAAACTCCTCGCAGCCTGGATGGTGGAAACTAGATCCAGGGTCTTCATTTCTACTTCCCGAACAGGTACGATTCTATCCATGCGAATAAATGAGTTGATGTCGAACATGGTAGAAACCACTTGATTACCAGTCAATGATGTAAACTGTTAACAAGCATGAGAGAGACCACCAGTGATGTCAATGGTTCTCAAAGTACCCAGTACAATCCATGAGATGTGAATGAATGAGTTGATGTCGAACATTTCACGGAATCCTTCGATCGAAAGTCGATGATGTAAACTGTCGTCAAAGGCGAGAAACCTGCCATTGATGCATGCAGACTTCAAGGTACTGACGTTTCCTAGGTCATCTTTCTAGATAATGTGTTGATGTCGATAGAAAGTGACCCGTTGCAGGCAAGCCCACAACACGAAATCATAGATCAAGTTGAAGAAATGTAGCTGTAAGGACTGACTCAGGGATGGTCAAAAATGGATGACGAGTATTTTGCAGATGAATGTTTATTACAGAGACCTCTTGAACACATAACGACACAACAGATGGCTTGGTGACATTTGACCCAAAGTTAATACCCGGCTGAAGACTTTCAATGTGGTTTGATCAACTGTGAGGCAAAGGATTTCCCAACCCAGGTGAATGAAAAATTTCGTGCTCAAGAGTGGTAATAAGGCTTCTTCTGAGACAAAGGATAACAAATGGGCTCATTTTTCTCTCTTTTCCCCCACCATTTCTGGCAAGTACCTCTTTATTTTTTACAAGCTTGAGGAGGATAACATATGCTTGATTATAAGCTCATCCTTCAGATGAGTCCAACTTAGTTTTGATTCGAACCCTAAGAAGGAGTGGTCCGTTCCTGTTTGTAATCGAACAGGTCCTTTACTGTGAAATTTTAACGAGTCCAGTATAGGAGAAACTCGGCGTTTTTCATTTTTAGAGAGTCTGAAAAAACTTAAGAAGACTCCAGGTTGAACTTTTTCATAAAGTTGTGTCTCCCAAGCCCGAAAAAGTATAAAATAATACTTGAGAGAACCGCTTGATCTTGCGACCAAGGAGTACTTTCATGATTAGTGTCTTTGACCTGAAAAGTAAAAAGCGATCAAGGACACGTCGTTTTATTTCCAGTATCGAATTTGAAACGACAAAAATCCGGCAATCTTTTCCTATTTTTACGGTCAGAAAAGGGCTATAAGGGGACCGTCTTTTAATTCCGTTTTAACAAGTGTAAAAGAAACGCTCGGCAATCTTTTCATATTTTAGGAGTCTGAAAAGGGCTTAAAAGAGAACTCCAAGGTTTCACTTTTTCGTAAGTTTTAACGAGTTCGAAAAAATGATAAAAATGTACTCATGGCTTTCATTTTTTCGTAAGTTTTAATGAGTTCGAAAAAATGATAAAAATGTACTCATATGGCTGACTTTCAATTTAATTTACGAGCAGGATAAGACGGAAAGAACTCGACATTTTCATTTGTTTTACGAGAATGAAAGATGGCAAAATAATCTCGGGATTTTCATGAGTTTAACGAGTCTTGAAAATAATTGAAACTGACTCGAGATAGGTTTCATTTTTACAAAAGCTTGAAACAGAGAAAAATTGTGCTTCAAAGTAGTTTCATTTTTACACAAGCTTGAAACAGAGAGAAAACTGTGCTTGATGCCCCCTAAGCGTAACTGCTAGAGCGCATGCCCCTCCAGCTTCATTTCATTCAACTAATTATTAGCTGGATGGAATGAAGGTTCAGGTCCGAGATCGTTTGAAAGACCCGACCTAAAACTGTAAGAAAATTATGCAAAATACTGAAATAACTAACCTAAATATACAACTTAACATTTATGAGATCTAGTCAAACTCTCGACTCAAATAGAGGAGGATTTGTTTCATTTTTTAACGAGCTTGACACAGGAAAAGAACTATGCTCGGATTCGGTTTCATGTTTACGCAAGCTTGAAATGAAAAACTATGCTTGTTATAAGTTCACATGCCCCCAGCATAATGACGCAAATCAAGGTACATGCCCCCCAAGCTTCATTGCATTCAATGAGGTGGATGGAATGAAGCTTTACTTTCGAAATCTTGGAAAGACTTGTGGGAGTTGTTTCATTTTTTAGTGAGGTTGACACAAGAAAAGAACTATCCTCAAAACCCTTGTTTCATTTTTTAAACGAGCTTGACACAAGATAAGGAACTATGATCATAACTACTCTCTACAATCTACCTAAATAACCTATCCTTGTTTCATTTTTTAACGAGCTTGACACAAGACAAGGAACTATGCTCAAGTCTCCTTGTTTCATTTTTTAACGAGCTTGACACAAGACAAGGAACTATGCTCAAAAAGTTTGCATGCCCCCAGTATAATGATGCAAAGCGAGGTACATGCCCCCCAGGCTTCATTGCATTCAATGAGGTGGAAGGAATGAAGCTTTACTTTCAATATTTAACTTGAAAAGGGAGTTGTTTCATTTTTAAGGAGGTTGACACAAGAAAAGAACTATCCTCATACCTGATTCATTTTTTAACGAGGTTGACTCAGTAACAGGAACTATCCTCAAAACCCTTGTTTCATTTTTTAAACGAGCTTGACACAAGATAAGGAACTATGCTCATAACTACTCTCTAACAAAAAACTCTACTCTAAAAACCTTGATTCATTTTTTAACGAGCTTGACACAAGACAAGGAACTATGCTCTAAAATCCCCAGCGGAGTCGCCATTATGTCATGCGGAAAGAGTCGTTAGTGCGGACACAACCGACCTCCCTAGAAGCCTAAGACTTTCTAGTGACAAACAAGACAAATAAGAGCAATCCTTCTCTAAATATGCATTTACAATATGAGAAATCAAGTGTTTAGATCCTACCTGTACCCAACGCTATTGTAGTAGTCCAGCTTCGTTGATCCGGATGAGCTCCTCCTTCTCTTCGAAACCTGCATTCACTAAAAATCAAACGATTAAATAGCACCTGAATATCACATAAAATAAAACATATTTAACATATAGACCAAGGAGTATATGAAACAACTCATAAATAACAAATTGTTGAGAAGAATGGACTTATTTGTATTAAAAGGTAACAAAAGGAACCATTACAACCTGAGCCTTGGTGTTGTGCAGGTCCCTCCCAGGGTCCACAAGAGTTCTCCTTTACTCTGATCAGCTCACCCACTTCCAAATGAAACAAGCAAAGATGGTAATCTCTCCTCACAAGCTTCTACAAGGAAGTCCTAATTCCAGCAACATCTACCCTTAGGAATGTTCAGCTTTCAACCTCCCCTCCCTCTGGCCCAATGCCTGTATTTATAGTGCTCTAGAGGAAGTTAATCAGGTCCACCATCAATGGGATAAGCCCCTCTTTGGATGGGATAGCTCCCCTCTTGATGGGATAAGTTCCTCTTTGGTAGGGATACATGAACCATCTGGAGGCGCTTCATACACGTCAAACAAGCTTCTAGAAGGCTCTAGAAATGACCACAAGTAACTTTTTGGGAGTGAAACTTGCGCCTTTTGACCTTTACAGGAGTACGCACCCATTTCTTTACATACAGAGCGTACAAGTACGCAGGTATTGTGAACTTGGAGTGCGTACACGCAGGTAAGGCTAAGAGAAACTACGTACCTAGAGATATATAGATTTTTAATGACTTTCTCCCTTTCTTGAAGTTTGACATGGAGAGCAGAGGTATGAGGCTTGCCAAGGAGGATAGTATGACAGTTGATGGAGCCATACTAACTGCAAATAGTCATGGTGACAAATTTTAGTGTAACACATGCTTCTCTAGTCATGATGGTTTTGTAAGCAACACCTTGAGCAGCCTTGTGTCCAAAGTTATGACATGAAAAACATTGCCCATTAAAGAAGTTTCTACGATCATAGAACCTTTTGTCATTGTTTACCTGATGGTTGCGGCTTCTACTAATATTCATCCTTGGAGTAAATTGAGTATGATTTACCTGATGAGTAGTTTTAGGCCTTTGCTGATGATTGATATATTGTTCACTGGTATTTTCTGCATCAAGATAGCTTTTCGTGGAGGTTGACGGCTTCTGTGATTGAGATGATTCTTTAGTATATCCAAGACCTATCTTTATCAGAGGAGAACGTTGAAATTTGATAATTTCATTTAAATTTTCTGATCCTTTAGAAAATCTAAGATTGAGAGATTTTGTCTTCTCCAGATCTTTTCTTAGACCCACAATTTCAAATTCTAGATTTTCATTGTGTTTTTCTCTTTTAGCAAGCTGGTGTGTCAAAGTATCTATGATCATATTATTTTCTTATAAACAGATTTTGAGTTTAGTGATTTCTTCAAGAAAATCTTCCTCTTCTAATGCATCCAAAAAAATCATCATTGTCATAGGCCATGAGAAGTCTATAATCGTGTTCAGCTTTATCTTCATCGCTATTAGATAAACCATCACTATCTTCATGCGTATAGTAACTCCTTCTATTAGCAACTTGTTTTCTATTGCCTTTTGCATATTCCTTCCCTTTTTCATATTTATCTTTATGAGGACATTTGGCAGCATAGTGACCAAATCTACCACAAGCAAAGCATTTGAAAGGTAGCTTACCTCTGAATCTTCCGGAACCCCGTTGAAGCTTCTTGACAAAATTTACCTCATCTTCTTCTTCTTAAATGTGTCCTGATTCATGGTGCTCTTCCTTTTCTTTTCCCTTTGCTGATGCTTTAAATGCAACTTCTCTCATATCTGATGGACCTCCTTTTCTCATTTCAAAGGCAGTTAGGATTCTAGGAAGTTGAGTCACAGTGATAGTCTGAAGATCCTGTTTTTCTTCTATGGCAGACACTTTTGACTCAAATTTAGAAGACAAGGATCTCAAAATTTTCTCAACTAAAGTAACTTCCTTTATCTCTTCACCCAGATTCTTCATACAATTAACAATCTCATCTATGCGTAAAAAGTAACTAGCAATACTCTCATCACTATGCATCTTAAGAGTTTCATACTGAATTCTGAGAGTTTGAAGCTTAGCACGTTTTACCTGAGAGTCTCCTTCGTAGCTCTGAATGATTTTTCCCCATATCTCTTTGTCTGTCTTGAGTTTCATGACTTTGACAAATTCTGATTCTAACAAACTTCCCAATAATGTGTTGACTGCTTTGGCATTGGTTTCGTATAACTTCTTACCTGCAGAGTCTATAGGAATTGCTGCTGGGAATTGATATCCTCCTTCCACAATTTCCCAAACATCTACTCCAAGTGATTGTAGATAGGCTCTGGTTCTTATTTTCCAATATACTAAGTTGCTCCCATTGAAGATTGGTGGTCTGATGGATCCCATGCCTTCGTGATTATTCATCTTGAAAGATCTACCTTCAAGCGATCAAGCTTCTTCTGAAGGACCTACTCTGATACCAATTGTTGGAAATAATACTAAGAGGGGGGTGAATCAGTATTATCAGATCAATAATTTTATTTCCAAAACTGATTTATATATGCTACTTCTGTGAAGTGAACTAGCATGTACACGCAACTGTGATTAGAGAAACCAGCGTATACCCAGAGAACTTGTGATTTAGACAATTTATCATGTGTTGATCTTTAACCAGTGCATCAGTAACTTATTAAACAGTGCAGTAAAACAGAATAAAGCATCACACATGAACACCAAGATTTAAGGTGGAAACGCAATGTGGGTGAAAACCACCTACTGATGTCGTCTCTGTCTTCTTTTAATAATAAGAAAATATGTTTACAATCTTGTACTGGTGCAGACTCATACCAGTACGTAAGCACCCACCTACAGAAGGCTACAACCTTCTCTCATTTTCCAGCTTCTATTGGAAGGGAGCTGCAACCCCCTAGCTCTTGTACTAGCCAATGTGTTTACTAGTACATAGGCGCCGGCCTACAGAAGGCTATGACCTTCTCTCTTCCTCCAGGGACCACGTTTCATAAATTTTCAGACTGGATGATCCTGGTACAAAACAATACACATGAAGGCCTTGTTTCATCAAATTTTCATACTAGACCGATCAGAAACTTTGAAACTCAAATTGAATCAACCAACAATCAGTTAATCAGAACAATCAAATCACTATCACCAGAACACTGTGCTGAACCCAGGAATCAGCTGCAACCTCAAAAATCATGCATCAGAATGTACACGCTACTTTACTGAACCAAACCTACGTGTATACGCTACTTCCTGTAATCAAACTTGTGTGTACCTTCAAAACTACTGAAAACATTATACTTTTGAATCAAGTTTGTACTAACCAGCAATATACTAACCATCTATTGTCTATTTATAGAGCTTTACATAGGTAGCAGCAAAGATCACCCTTCTCACTTATACAATCAGTCAATCAGATATCAAACTCCTTATTCATTCAGTTTTACATTCAGATCTAAGAAGACTTCATTGATAGACAGCAGTAAAACAGCAACACTAATCTGATAGATCAGTCATCCTTGAACATCAAGCTTTTCTTTTGCATACGCTACTTGGAAGAGTCAAACCAGCGTGTATATGCACCTTCACCAAAGTGAACCAGCGTACAAATCTGCAAATACTTACTTCATAACTTCGTTGCACTTCCAGACTTCAAACAAACCCAGATCACGATATTTAAAGAATAAAACAGGTGTACATAATCAGATCTAGCCCAACCAATATCAGATCATTCAATAATAAGTCATTTCAGGTCTCATGATCCTGATCCAATATTGAATTCAAGGTGCACAAAGTATTTCAAATCAAATCACAAACATAGCCCCTACAACATAAAATATACTTCAGATAGAAGTATTCCTTAGAAACCCATACACTTGCACACGCTGGCCTTATGATCTTCTCCTCCTTATATAGTTTTAAGCCCTTTGTCAATACCTTGGACCAAATACCTCAGACCAAAACCTTGGTTTTCCAACATGTATGCGCTTTTCCTCCTGTGGGAGTGTGTGTATACATATACGCTCTTTTTGTTCTATGGACCAGTGTGTATACGTTGTTTTGACTAAGTGGACCTGTGTATACTTCTTAAATTTCTTTTCATCAGCCTTTTCCTTTACCTTCTTTATTCTGATCAGTAGACCTTAGTTCCATCTTCCTATTCTTCTGTACCACTGCCCTGTTACCTCTGAATATACCTGTTGTACTGTGAGTTGCCTTTTACCAAAACTGAATTGACCTGTGAGTGAGTTGCCATCAAGGACAACACTTGTATCATAATGCCAAAAATCTCCCCCTTTGGACTTGATGGAAACCATGATGGTTTTGATTACTGCAAGCTATAGAAACTGTTAGAGATAACATGCAACACCAAAATACTCTCCCCCTTTGACATTGTTGGGTCCCTATAATACTAGTGATTACCCCATTACTATTGTAGTTATACCCCTTATTAATAATGTTGTGCCCCTATTGCCCCCATATTTTTATTATTGTGCCCCATAAAATCCCTCTATTGTTATTTTTGTGGCTTTATATTATTATTGTTAGGTCGGCTGGATTATATTGTGACTCCTTAGACTCCTATATATAGAAAGGAGGTTTTGTCATTTGAATCATCCAAGAATTGTTCATTTATGTAATGTAAAGGAGGTTTCCCCCTCGAAGAGGCTGAATTCTAAGGCGTTGATCTATCTTTTCTATCTTTTCTTGAGCTGGTTTCATAACATTTGGTATCAGAGCTTGGATTCTAGGGTTTCGCTGCTCCAAATAGGTCATCGTGGAATTTTTGCTATAACTTTTTTTCTGTGACGTTTCAAAATTCGCAAAAAAAACCCATTTGAGAAGAAATTGTGGTAAACCTTGGGTCCAAATTTCAGAGCTTTTCGCGCAATATTTGCAGAGATATGATCTGAGGAAGTTGGTCTTTTTGCAGACTCCTGAATTACATTCAAAACAGGTGACCTGGGGAAAATCGTCATAACTTTCTCTCTGGGGATCGGATTGAAATTTCGTAAGAAGTTATAGAAAGAGGACAGACTTTAGTTTCTTGTATGCATGTTTCAGATCCAAAGGTCGAAACAGTGACTCGTGGCACGTCGTACAAGTTCGCTCTACTGAACTAGTCTATAAGCAAGTCACTGTGGGAGATTTCACATAACTCTTCCTTGGAGAATCCAATTTGGGTCAGACTTGTGGCATTGGAAAGAGGACACAGAGGGCTCCTACTCTCAAATTCAGAAATAGATGATTGGAAAGTACAGAGATACATCAGAGGCAATATCAAGCTCCTACAAAGTGAAAAAAGGTGTGTAGATTTTCTTAAATTTTTGCTTAAGCTTGGTTTGAAAATTTATTTTGAAGGAATTCAAAGGGCATAGTAGAGCATTATTATCAGTAACTGATGCCCTGAGGAAAGAAAATGCAAACACCTAGTAAGGAACCTGAAAGCTCTAGCATGACTCATGAAGAAAAGGAAGAAATGCAACATGATATATCAAAATTACAAGACCAAGTGCAACAACTGTCCCTTGCACAAAAACGAACAGAATCTAATATGGATGGTTTAAAGAAAGGTGTAGAAGCTAAGATGGACTGTTTAAAGAAAGGCGTAGAAGCTAAGATGATTGACATGTAAGCTAAGATGGATGATTTGAAGATAGATTTGAAGACAAACATGGACGAATTGAAAATAAATATGAATAAGTTGCTACAAGAAATGGTCCCTAAGGGTGAAAGGGTACTAAAGGAAACTCATGATGAGAACAAAAGAAATGTTAATCATGATTCCATAGATGCTAATGTTGGATCGAAGACTCACCATATTCCAAAAATCGATATGAGGAAGTTTGATGGCAAGGATCCTGCCACATGGATATTACAGATGGAGCAAGTCTTCGATCTCAATAATGTGCAAAACACACAAAAGGTACATATGGCAACTTTATATTTGGAACCAAATCAGTTTGTATGGTATCAATGGCTTTGCTCTCGTAAACCATTTATCACTTGGGCAATTTTTATGGAAGAATTGATAGCACATTATGAGGATACAAAAAGCAACACTTTTTTTAGCCAATTGATAAGTCTCAAACAAAAGGGTTCAATAATGGAGCACATTGAGGAATTCCAAAAATTGAACATAAGAGTAAAAGATATTCCAGAGGAGCATAGGATTGATGTGTTCATAGGGTCTTTAAAGGGTAATATCCAACATGATGTTCACCTTTGGGAACCTGATTCATTAGAGAAGGCATTCAGGTTAGCAAGAAAAATGGAAAGCAAAATTATGGCAACCAGGAAGCATACCACTCACAACTATAAAGACGGAAGTGTTGTTGCCCCTAGTCTTCCACAACCTATAAGGTTGACACCACAACAATCGGAAGAAAAAAGAGCAAAAGGGCTTTGTTACAGTTGTGATAGCAAATACACTAAAGGTCATAAGTGTGTTGAGAAGAAATTATTCTACATAGATTGTGAAGAGGAAGAAGAAAATGAGCAAGAAAGGTCAAAAGAAGAGGATATACTCTAGGAACAAAGCCTAGATGAAGAACAAATAAATCCGACCATATCTTGTAATGCATTGGCGGGAATTACCACTCCTCAAACCATCAAGATAGAAGGACAAATCAAGAAGAAAAAGGTAATAGTGTTGATTGATTCAGGAAGCACCCACAATTTTATTCATTGTAAGGTAGCAAAAGAATTGAATTGCTTCCTATATCCAACACCAGAGTGTCAAGTGATGATTGCAAATGGAGGAACAATAAATTGCTCTGGAAAGTGCCATAATATCAAGCTATCCATGGGAGAATATGTATTGACTAGCCCAATGCTTTCCATTCTAATGGGAGGTGCTGATGTTGTACTAGGAGTCCAATGGCTACAATCCCTGGGTACAATAGCTTTTAATTTTCAAGAACTTTTCATCAAATTTTCTACAGAAGGAAAGGAAGTTGAATTAAGGGGTATTGCAGGGAAACCAGGAAAGATAATCAGCTCTAATAGTATGACAAAGCTTCTAAAAAAGGAGCAAAGAGGTGTAATTTCACAATTATGCTCGCTAGATGTGTCCACATCGGAATCATCTATTTCTCCAGATCTCCAAAAAGTCCTGGACAATCATTCCAAGGTATTTGAGACTCCCAAAGGTCTCCCACCTATGCGTGATCATGATCATGCTATTCATCTAATTCCAGGAAGTGTTCCTCCAAACATCAGGCCGTACAGATATCCCTATGTCCAAAAGAGTGAAATTGAACGTATGGTTGCAGAAATGCTAGAGGCTGGTATAATTCAACCGAGTCAAAGTTCTTTCTCTGCTCCAATAGTATTGGTGCACAAGAAGGATGGATCATGGCGCATGTGTCCGGATTATAAGGAGCTCAACAAGCTCAGTATTAAAGATAAGTTCCCCATTCCTGTCATTGATGAATTATTGGATGAATTGCATGGATCAATTTACTTCACCAAGTTCAATCTTCGTTCAGGATATCATCAAATCAGAATGAAGACTGAAGACATTTCGAAAACAGCATTTAGAACTCATGAGGGTCATTATGAATTTTTGGTCATGCCTTTTGGCCTTACCAATGCACCTTCAACATTTCAAGGTTTGATGAATTCAATTTTCAAACCATTCCTTAGAAAATTTGTGTTAGTATTTTTTGATGATATGCTAATCTACAGCAAGTCTTGGAAGGATCATGTTGAACATGTTGACAAGGTGCTACAACTATTGAAGGAGAAACAATTATATGCAAAAATATCCAAATGTTTCTTTGGAGTCCAGGAGGTGGAATATTTGGGTCATATTGTATCTCATGAAGGAGTTAAGGTAGACCCTAGCAAAATTAAAGCCATTAAGGAATGGAAAATCCCCACATCCATAAAGCATCTGCGAGGATTTCTCGGGTTGACAGGGTATTATCGCAAGTTTGTTAAGAATTATGGGAGAATAGCAGCACCTCTAACAACATTATTGAAGAAGGATGCATTTTCATGGACTCCGAAAGCAACAAAGGACTTTGAACATCTTAAAGAGGCAATGTGCCAAGCACCGGTATTAGCTACACTGGACTTCACAAAAACCTTTATTGTGGAATGTGATGCTTCAGGAAATGGAATTGGTGTTGTTCTAATGCAAGATGAAAGACCCATTGCTTTTGAAAGTCGTCCAATCAAGGGAAAGTTTTTAAGCAAAGTTATTTCTGAGAAGGAAATGTTGGCAATACTCCATGCACTTAAGAAATGGTGACCCTACCTAATGGGTAGACACTTCAAGGTAAAAACGGATCATGATAGCCTTAAATACTTTTTACAACAAAGATTATCCTCTTAAGAGCAACAAAAGTGGGTCACAAAGATGTTGGGTTATGACTTTGAAATCATCTACAAAAAAGGGAAGCAAAATGTGGTGGCAGATGCACTCTCAAGAAAGGATGAGGATGTGGAAGCATTTTTGTGCGCCATTTCTATTATCCAACCAGATTGGATAAACGAAGCAAGGGAGGAATGGAAGAATGACGAAGAAGTGTGGGCACTTATTCGAAAGTTACAACAAGATTCTAGTACGTCTGGTACATTTAGCTGGCAAAATGATTCGTTATGGTACAAAGATCGCTTATACCTCTGTAAGAATTCCCAGCTAAAACAAAATATTCTTATGGAATTGCACACTTCTCCCTTAGGAGGGCACTCAGGATTTTTAAAAACTTACCACAGGGTTAAGAAGGAATTTTTTTGGGATGGCCTTAAATCAGATATTCAAAATTTTGTGGCTGAATGTTTGGTTTGCCAACAAAATAAAGTTGAAACAATTAAGACACCGGGTCTATTACAACCTTTATCCATTCCAAGCCAACGTTGGGAGGAGGTTTCAATGGATTTTATCACAGGTTTACCCAAGTCTGAGGGAAAGAGTGTCATCATGGTGGTAGTTGACAGACTTACCAAGTATGCACACTTTTGTGCATTATCACATCCATTTAAAGCCAGTACAGTTTCTACTGCATTTATGGAAACAATTCAAAATCTACATGGAAACCCAAAGATTATTGTAAGTGACAGAGATCCCATTTTCACTGGAAATTTTTGGACAGAATTATTTTCTTGTCTTGGTACTCAGTTAGCTCATAGCTCATCTTATCATCCTCAATCTGATGGGCAAACTGAGATAGTAAACAAATGTTTCGAAGGATATCTTCGTTGCTTTGTATCTGATAAACAGACACAATGGGTCAAATGGTTGCCTCTGGCTGAATGGTGGTATAACACTTCCTTCCATACAGCAACAAAAATGACCCCATTTATGGCACTTTATGGGTATCAACCACCATCCATCACATCATATTTAAGAGAAAATTCTAAGGTTCAGGTAGTGGAACATCACATCGAACATCAACAACAAGTCCTCCAACTCTTAAAGGATAACCTCGTGTTGGCACAGAATAGAATGAAACAACATGCAGATCAACATCGTAGTGAAAGAAGTTTTGATGTAGGTGATTGGGTATTCCTACGGCTACAACCATATAAGCAAATGTCCCTCAAGCAAGCTAAGAAGGATAATAAATTATCACCAAAGTATTATGGTCCGTACAAGGTGTTGCAAAAGATTGGTACTATGGCATACGAATTGGAGCTTCCTGCAGCTTCTCAATTGCACCCAGTTTTCCATGTTTCATGTTTAAAGAAGGTTATAGGCGATAAGCTTCCAGTTCAAACAATATTGCCAGAACTTGACGAGGAAGGAAAAATTATATTGGAACCGGAAGCAGTCACAGAAACACGAACTAGACAGCTACGAAATCGTTCAATTTCAGAGTATCTTATCAAGTGGAAGAACTTATCCGCTGAAGATTCCACATGGGAGGATGAGAATTTTATGCAGAAGTATCCAGAACTACTCAAGCGTTGAGGACAACACTTTTTTGAAGGAGAGGGGCATGCTGGGTCCCTATAATACTAGTGATTACCCCATTACTATTGTAGTTATACCCCTTATTAATATTGTTGTGCCCCTATTGCCCCCATATTGTTATTATTGTGCCCCATAGAATCCCTCTATTGTTATTTTTGTGGCTTTATATTATTATTGTTAGGTCGGCTGGATTATATTGTGACTCCTTAGACTCCTATATATAGAAAGGAGGTTTTGTCATTTGAATCATCCAAGAATTGTTCATTTATGTAATGTAAAGGAGGTTGCCCCCTCGAAGAGGCTGAATTCTAAGGCGTTGATCTATCTTTTATATATTTTCTTGAGATAGTTTCATAACAGACATAAAGGGCAAAGGGTGGGATAAACAACTTTCCTCCTTTGATATACATTATCATGTTCATGCTCCCCCTAAGTACATGCCGAGTCTACCGAGATATGATTCAAAAGAATAACATGACTCTATAACTCAACTGAGTATGACTTCCTTATGACCAATGACTCATTCATACATCAATCACCCAACCAAGTGTGGATACACCACATTTGACTCATCCACCCAACCAAGTGGGGATATACCAATTGTTTATACATGACAAAAATACAATAAATATTACATCATCCATCCTATGCAAAGTAGGGATACAAATTACATAATTTTTCCAATAGGACTCATTCAAATATATGAGAAGTCATATCACACCCTAGACCTTTACATGAGTTAAACAACAAATGGTATAAATATCTAAAGCCATAGATGGACTCAGCATCCATAATGCCAACAATGCAGAATGTGTGTGAAGGCTAATGCTTCCCCTAAACCTATGCTACCTGTGCATTGTCAACAAGTCATTCATCGAGGCATTTTTGTCAGTCGGATAAAAATTAAAAAAGCATATCATCAGACTATAATCACCAACATCATACATAGGACCCATATCAGAGTCTGACCCACAGTTTTTCTATCAAAAAAACATATACGCTCCTTCAGCCACAGAAACCTGTGTGTATATGCGACTATACTTCATGAAACCCGCATATAATAACCTTCCTTTGAAAAACTGGATTTAACTACAAGATGATGCAGCAACTACGCCCAACTTTTGTCTGAGATATTTAAATGTTTCTCTCGACAGTGGTTTAGTGAATCTATCAGCAACATGTTCTTTGGAGGGAACATACTCCAATTTTTCCTTTTTCTCAAGCACTTGTTCTCGTAGAAAATGGTACTTGATGGGTATGTCCTTGGTCTTGGAGTGCATGACTAGATTTTTTGAAATACTGATGGCACTTGTATTATCACGTAGAATGGAGATGGGTGGAATACATGTGATCTAAATGTCTTGCAAAGTTTGCATCATCCAAAGTAGTTGTGTGCAGCAAGATGCAGTAGCCACATATTCTGCTTCAGCTGTAGATAAAGCAATCAAACTTTGTTTCTTGTTGAACCAAGACACTAACCGAGAACCCATATAGAATGCACCTCCACTAGTGCTCTTTCGATCATCAAAACTTCCTACCCAATCTGCATCTGTATATGCATGAAGAGTGAGGTCTGTATCTTTAGGATACCATAGTCCAAAGTCCTGAGTTCCTTGAAGATATTTGAAACTTATTTTGACTGCCTATAGATGTGATTCCTTTGAATTTTCTTGGAACCTTCCAACAATTTCTACTACATGCATGATGTCAGGTCTGGTACTTGTTAGATAAGGCAGACTTCCAATCATAGATCTGTAAGTTGGTTGGTTTATTGCTGGTGATTCATCATTAGAGTTGAGACTGCATTCTGTTACCATTGGATTACATACTGGTTTAGAATCTTCCATTCCGTACTTCTTCAAGATCTGCTTGAGATATTTGGTATACCATCTTTTGTTTTCTTAACTTGTAGGAAATAAGTAAGTTCACCAAGTAAGGACATTTCAAATTCTTGCTGCATTATTGAAGCAAAATTCCGACTCATGGATTTTTCATTGCTACCAAAAATGATATCATCAACATAAACAACAATAATTAGAAATTTATCATTTTCAATCTTTGTGTATAAACTACTTCCTACAGAACCTTTTGTAAAGCCTTGTTGTTGTATATATTTGTCAAGGCGGTAATACCAAGCCCTTGGAGCCTGTTTCAGACCGTAGAGAGCCTTTTTGAGCTTGCATACGAATTTTGCATCATTTCCAAGAATGAATCCTTCTAGTTGTTCAATATAAACTTCTTCTTCTAAATCTCCATTAAGGAAGGTTGATTTTACATCCATTTGGTATACTTTGGATTTCCGAAAAATAGAAAGAGCAAGAAACATCCTTATGGCTTCAGGTTTGGAAATAGGTACAAACGTTTCTTCAAAATCTATACCTTCTTGTTGAGCATACCCTTTACAAACAAGTATGGCCTTGTTTCTAATAACTTCTCCATTTTCATTAAGCTTGTTCTTAAATATCCATTTTGTTCCTATAATATTTTTATCATGAGGTCTAGGAACTAATTCCCAAGTATCATTCTTTTCAATTTGCTCAAGTTCTTCATCCATGGCCTTGACCCAACATTCATCTTTGTAGGCTTCATTTACATTTTGAGGTTCGGTGGAGGATAGTAATGCTAGATAGCTTGAGGTCCCTGTAAGAGTTATTCTTCTCAATATACCAGCCCCTTTTTCTCCTAGAATTTGAGATTCTGGATGATTCTTCTAAACATACCTAGATGGAGCCTTTTCCCTATCTGTTGTATCTTCTTCTGGTGCTTCATTGGTTTCTTCTTCAATATCATTTTGATTTGATGCGGGAAAGCAATCCCCATCTTCCTCATTGTCATATTTCTACGTTAATTTCATCTATTCCAAATTTTTGCATGCTTCATTAACTACAACACCAATGCTTTCAACAATTTTCCGATGTCTTTTTATTATAACATTTGTATCCTTTAATTCTGGAAGAATTGCCAAGAAGAATACCTTCATCTGCTCTAGGTTCAAACTTACCAAGTTTTTCATCAGTCCTTTTGATAAAACATTTGCTTCCAAAAACTCTAAAGTGTTTTACAGTAGGAGGCTTACCATACCAAAGTTCATGTGGAGTTTGATTGCTATTTACCCGAACATTCGCTTTGTTGAGAATAGTCACGGCAGCAAATGCAGCTTCACCCCAGAAGGTTGCAGGAGTTCCAGATTCATCTAGCATAGCTCGAGCCATTTGTTGAACTATTCTATTCATCCTTTCTACCACACCATTTTGCTGAGGAGTTCTTGCGGTGGAGAATTGCCTTTTTATTCCATGTTGTTCACAAAAGTCAAAGAATTCATCTGATATGAATTCTCCCCCTCAATCAGATTTGAGACATTTGATTTTTCGATCTGATTCATTTTCAACTAAAAGGCTTTAAACTTTTCAAAAGCTTCATCTTTATGCTTTAGAAGACCTATCCAACACATCCTAGAAAAATCATCAATAAACAAAATAAATTATTCTTCTCCACGAGGTGACTTTTTCCTTGTTGGTCCACATAAATCAGTATGGATGAGTTCAAGAGGCTTACTTGCTGACCCTTCCTTTTCAATGAAGTGAACTCTGGTTTTCTTACCGATTTTCGTATGGTATTTTCTGGGATGCTGATATCTGGAAGATCACGAACTACCTTGAGCCTACATGCTTTTCTTATTTGAGAAAAGATTAGATGTCCCAATCTTCTATGGCACAGCCAGTTTTCATCTGTTTTGCTTAGATAGCATTGTTGTTGTCCTCCTTTGATTATGTATAATTTGTTTGGAGTTCTTGAACCTTTGATCACGGTCTTTCCTGTATCAAGTTCACGAACGACACATCTATTTGATTGAAACACCACTTCATTTCCTTGATCACACATTTGACTGACACTCAACAGGTTATGCTTTAAACCATCTACATACATGACATTTCCAACTTTAACCTTTTCTTTCAAGAAAACTGAACCTTTACCTTTAATGATTGTTGGGCATGGAAACCCCCAATAGCATGTTTTGGGGCTCAAAGCCCAAGTTTTGGTCAAATATGTGGTAAGACTCTGCGAATTGCGGATGCAGAGCGCAAAATGTATATTGAGTCATAGGGTTTTTCGCCCTAAGTATTGTAATGTAGTGTAATGTCATGTCAGCCTACCCATGGTCCGCGGACCATGGGATTGTATAAATAGAGCAAGGCTCTAAGTTGTGAGGATTGCTAATTAGAGATAACAAGAGATGAATACGACTAGTTCGAGCATAGAGTAAGAGTCTAAGTGCTTTGGGTTGTATTAGTAGGAAGAGGCTCTGCAGCTGAGTGTGTAGAGGCCTAGTAGAGTCCATAGCTGAGTGCACAGACCCCTGCAACTGAGTGCGTTGGGTGGTGTCGGGTCTTAACCTTGAACGAAGAATAATAAGGAGAAGTTGATTCCAATTTATGTGTGTCTTCTTTTGTATTACGTTCTATGCATTTATATTGTTTTGCTTATCACACACACTTATATGAATGTTGAATATACAGTAAAATATCACTAGAACTACACAGATAAGTTGAGTAATCAGAGAACAATAGGTTAATAGTAAGGAACATGGATAATAATACATATCGCGCCCTGAGTAGGGTTGCGTGAAGGCATCATCAGAGGTTGCGAGGGACTAATAGATGCATGTAACGACATGCGCGCAGGGTCAAACTGCGAACCACCGGAGCTCATCAGAAATCCCCAAGGTGCGGAAACCTGGTTCTATCACCCTCCCATACTACTTCGGGTGAGACCTCAGTCCATGCTCTACGGACTGTTTCCGAAAGGGCCAGTAGTACCAAGATTTGTTTGGCTAAATCACCTCTAAACCTGGGTCAGGCCCATACAAGCCAACAATGATAACTGGGGTGGAATTTCCAAATGAGACATTATTTTCCTTTTATAAAGCATTATAAGAATGAAGTTTCTCTTTATCACTTGTCATGTGTTTGGAGCATCCACTGTCAATGTACCACTAATTTTCTTATCCTTTTGCATACAAAGCTATACCACATCTTTCTGATTAAGATTCCTTCCTTCTCCATATCTTGGGATTTAATGGAATTTGTTCCTTTTGAAGTGTTGGCCGAAATTTTCTCTGGCATTTAGATTCTTCATGACCAAATTTGTTACAAATCGAGCATTCTATTTCATTTTCAAGAGGAGAAAAGTTATTATAGGAACTTTTCTTGATTGTTGTTGCACTTCTTTGATTTCGTGCTTCTCTAGTCATGATGGTTTTGTAGGCAACACATTGATCAGCCTTGTGTCCAAAGTTATGACATGAAAAACATTGCCCATTAAAGAAGTTTCTGCGATCATAGAATCTTTTGTCATTGTTTACCTGTTGGTTGCGGCTTCTACTAATATTCATCCTTGGATTAAATTGAGTATGATTTACCTGATGAGTACTTTTAGGCCTTTGCTGACAATTGACATATTGTTCACTGGTCTTTGCTGGATCAAGATAGATTTTGGTGGAGGTTGACGGCTTTTGTGATTGAGATGATTCTTTAGTATATCCAAGACCTATCTTTACCAGAGGAGAACGTTGAACTTTGATAATTTCTTATAAAGTCTCTGATCCTTTAGCAAATCTAAGATTGAGATAATTTGTCTTCCCAAGATCTTTTCTTGGACCTACAATTTCACATTCTAGATTTTCATTGTGTTTTTCTCTTTTAGCAAGCTGGGGTGTCAAAGTATCTATGATCATATTCTTTTCTTCTAAACAAATTTTGAGTTTAGTGATTTCTTCAAGAAAATCTTCCTCTTCTAATGCATCCAAAAAATCATCCTTGTCATAGGCCATGAGAAGTCTATAATCTTGTTCATTTTCATCTTCATCACTATTAGATAAACCATCACTATCTTCATGCGTATAGTAACTCCTTCTATTCACAAATTGTTTTCTATTACCTTTTGCATATTCCGTCCCATTTCCATATTTATCTTTATGAGGACATTTGGCAGCATAGTGACTAACTCTACCACAAGAAAAGTATTTAAAAGGTAGCTTACCTATGAATCTTCTGGAACCCCATTGAAGCTTCTTGACAAAATTTACCTCATCTTCTTCTTCTTCTTAAATGTGTCCTAATTCACGATGCTCTTCCTTTTCTTTTCCCTTTGTTGATGCTTTAAATTCAACTTCTCTCATATTTGATGGACCTCCTTTTCTCATTTCAAAGGCAGTTAGGATTCCATGAAGTTGAGTCACAATGATAGTCTGAAGATCCTGTTTTTCTTCTATGGCAGACACTTTTGACTCAAATTTAGAAGACAAGGATCTCAAAATTTTCTCAACTAAAGTAACTTCCTTTATCTCTTCACCCAGATTCTTCATACAATTAACAATCTCATCTATGTGTAAAAAGTAACTAGCAATACTCTCATCACTATGCATATTAAGAGTTTCATACTGAATTATGAGAGTTTGAAGCTTAGCACGTTTTACCTGAGAGTCTCCTTCGTAGCTCTGAATGATTTTGTCCCATATCTCTTTGGCTGTCTTGAGCTGCATGACTTTGACAAATTCTGATTCTGACAGACTTCCCAATAATGTGTTGACTGCTTTGGCATTGGTTTCGTATAACTTCTTACCTGCAGAGTCTGTAGGAATTGCTGCTAGGAATTGATATCCTCCTTCCACAATTTCCCAAACATCTGCTCCAAGCGATTGTAGATAGGCTCTGGTTCTTATTTTCCAATATACTAAGTTGCTCCCATTGAAGATTGGTGGTCTGATGGATCCCATGCCTTCGTGATTATTCATCTTGAAAGATCTACCTTCAAGTGATCAAGCTTCTTCTGAAGGACCTGCTCTGATACCAATTGTTGGAAATAATACTGAGGGGGGGGGGGGTGAATCAGTATTATCAAATTAGTAAGTTTATTTCCAAAAATGATTTATGTACGCTACTTTTGTGAAGTGAACTAGCATGTACATGCAACTGTGATTAGAGAAACCAGTGTATACCCAGAGAACTTGTGATTTAGAAAATTTATCATGTGTTGATCTTTAACCAGTGCATCAGTAAATTATTAAATAGTGTAGTATAACAGAATAAAGCATCACAGATAAGAAACACACATGAACACCAAGATTTAAGGTGGAAACCCAATGTGGGTGAAAACCACCTACTGATGTCGTCTCTGTCTTCTTTTAATAATAAGAAAATATGTTTACAATCTTGTACTGGTGCAGACTCATACCAGTACGTAGGCACCCACCTACAGAAGGCTACAACCTTCTCTCATTTCCAGCTTCTACTGGAAGGGAGTTGCAACCTCCTAGCTCTTGTACTAGCCAATGTGTTTACTAGTACGTAGGTGCTAGCCTACAGAAGGCTACGACCTTCTCCTTCCTCTAGGGACCACGTTTCATAATTTTCAGACTGGATACTCCTGGTACACAACAATACACATGAAGGCCTCGTTTCATCAAATTTTCATACTAGACCCATCATAAACTTTGAAACTCAAACTGCATCAACCAAAAATCAGTTAATCTGAACAATTAGATCACTGTCACCAGAACACTGTGTTGAACCCAGGAATCAGCTGCAACCTCAAAAATCATGCATCAGAATGTACACGCTACTTTACTGAACCCAACCTACGTGTATACGCTACTTCCTGTAATCAAACTTGCGTATACCTTCAAAACTACTGAAAACATTAAACTTTTGAATCAATTCTGTACCAACCAGAAATATACTGACCATCTATTATCTATTTACAGAGCTTTACACAGGCAACATCAAAGATCACCCTTCTTACTTATACAATCAGTCAATCAGATATCAAACTCCTTATTCATTCAGTTTTACATTCATATCTAAGAAGACTTCATTGACAGATAGTAGTAAAATAGCAGCACTGATCTGATAGATCAGTCATCCTTGAACATCAAGCTTTTCTTTTGCATACGCTACTTGGAAGAGCCGAACCAACATGTATACGCACCTTCACCAAAGTGAACCAATGTATAGATCTACAAATACTTACTTCATAACTTCGCTGCACTTCCGGACTTCAGATAAACCCAGATCATGATATTTAAAGAATAAAACTAGTGTACATAATCAGATCTAACCCAACCAATATCATATCATTCAATAATAAGTTATTTCAAGTCTCATGATCCTGATCCAATATTGAATTCAAGGTACACAAAGTATTTCAGATCAAATCGCAAACATAGCCTCTGCAACATAAAATATATTTCAGATAGAAGTATTCCTTAGAAACCCATACACTTGCACACGATGGCCTTATGATCTTCTCCTCCTTATATAGCTTTAGGCCCTTTGTCGATACCTTGGACCAAAACCACTTAGGACCAATACCTTGGACCAAATACCTAGGGTCAATACCTCAGACCAAATTACCTGAACCAAATACCTTGGACCCAAAATACCTTGGACCAAATACCTCGGACAAAAACCTTCGTTTTCCAACATGTATGCGCTTTTACTCCTATGGGAGAGTGTGTATACATATACGCTCTTTTTTTTCTGTGGACCAATGTGTATACGTTGTTTTGACTAAGTGGACCTGTGTATACTTCTTAAACTTCCTTTCATCAACCTTTTCCTTTACCTTCTTTCTTATGATCAGTAGACCTTAGTTCCATCCTCCTGTTCTTTTGTATCACTGCCTTGTTACCTCTGAATATATCTGTTGTATTGTGAGTTGCCTTTTACCAAAACTGAATTGACTTGTGAGTAAGTTTCCATCAAGGACAAAACTTGTATCATAATGCCAACACTTTGTATGGAATCTTGGGAATAAATTCCATGAGAATAATGGGTGCATGGCTTCATCCATACCCTAGAGACATTCCTTAGAATTAGTATCTAGAAACAAAGCTTCAACATAGTACTGCTAGCTGGATAGAAATGGTTGATGGATTTATAATGACATTCAGATTTGAAGATGAATGTCCACATATAGATGCAACTCTAAATATAGTTAAGAAGAATATTTTTTAGAATGAAGTTCTAGTTATCTGGCAACTTGATTGGGCTGTGCAGATATGTAATGTAATGGAATGCTATAATCTCACTGTGGAAGAGGATGAAGATCCTCACAATATTGACATCAAAGAATTAGAAGGTCATCGCGAAGTAAATGGACCTGAGATAGAGATGCCTGATATAACGAAGCCATTGAAGACGAAGAAGGTGAATATAGGGTCAAAGGTTGAACCAAAGTATGCAACAATAGGAGATTACTGGGATGAAGACACAATCAACAAGATAACAGATCTCTTGCATGAATATCAGGAGTTTCTCCCCACTAAGTTTCCAGATATGAAGGGCATAGTAGGTGATTTGGGATTTATGAGGATCCCTCTTAAGCCTGATGTGAAGCCTGTCAAGCAGACACCTTATAGACTGAATCCAAAATACAAGGAGAAGTTGAAATAAGAATTAGACAAAATGTTAGTAGCTGGGATAATCAAACCTGTCGAAAAGTTTGAATGGGTAAGTCCCATGGTGGTCCAAGAAAAGAAGGCAAAAGGAGAAATCAGAATTTGTGTTGACTTAAGGAAATTGAATGATGCATGTATGCATGACCCATTCCCTACACCATTTATAGATGAAGTATTGGACAATGTCGGAGGACAGGAAGCATATTCTTTCATAGATGAATTTTCAGGATACCATCAGATTAGAATTGCACCAGAAGATAGACATAAAACGACTTTTGCTACAGAGTACGGCTCTTACCAATACACAGTGATGCCTTTTGGATTAAAGGATTTGTTTGCTATATTTTCCAGAGTTGTAGTTGTGGCCTTTAAAGAATATATACACAATTTTTTAGAAGTTTACTTCGACGATTGGACAGTCTTTGGGCTATTAAAGAAGCATGTGGCAAGCTTAAGGTTGATGTTAGATACATGTAGGCAATACCAGATATCATTGAACTTGAAGAAGTGTATCTTTTATGCACCATTTGGTATATTGTTGGGACATGTAGTCTGTAAACAAGGATTAATGGTGGATCTCGTGAAGATCACAGTTATTGTGAACCTACCAGCACCGAAAACAGTAATACAACTACGCACGACACTGGGACACACTGGCTATAATATAAAGTTTATAAAGGGGTATGCACAGGTAACTGTGCCAATGGAGAAATTGCTGAAGAAATACGTGACTTTCAATGGATCGAAGAGTGCCAGAAGAGCCTAGATGTACTAAAAGAGAAAATGGTAACCCCGCCTATTCTAGTTTTCTTAGACTGGAAGAAGGAATTCCATGTACATGTGGATGCATCTTTCATAGCATTGGGTGTAGTGCTAGCGCAGCTAAGAGCATGAGAAATTGATCATCCCATAGCATTTGCAAGCATAAAACTGCCCAAAGCAGAAAATAATTATAACACAACTGGAAGGGAGAGATTAGCTATGGTATATGCATTACAGAAGTTCAAGCACTACTTGTTGGGAGCGCATTTCAAAATGTTCATTGATCACTCCGAGCTGAAATATTTGGTGAATAAGCATGTTTTGGGAGGAAATATTTGTCAATGGTTGTTTTTATTCCAGGAGTATGACTTTGAGGTTATAGTGAAGCTAGGGAAATTGAATGTCAGGGCTGGTCACCTATCAAGAATAGAGACAGGAGAAGAACCCACAAATATTGAAGAAAACATGACCGATGCACAATTATTCACTATCAACTCTGCAGATGATGACTTTGTGGATATTATTTAGTTTCTAACCATAGGGATGGCGCCCGCAGAGTACACTATGAAGAAAAAGAAGGAGTTGGTGGTTAGAGCAGTTGATTTCTCGTTGATTGCTGGACACTTGTACAAAATGGGGTCGAATGAAATACTGTGCAGATACGTCCCTGAACACGAAAGACAAAGTATTCTAACAGAAGCTCATGGAGGAGTTGCATGAGGACATTATGTGGGAAAAGCAACTACGCAAAAAATCTTGAGAGTCGGGTTATGGTGGCCCACAGTACATAAGGACGCAAAAGAATTATGTCAAGCATGTGATGTATGTCAAAGAATAGGGAAGCCATCTAGAAGAGATGAGATGCCACTAGTGCCATAGGTAACCTTGCAGGCCTTTGACAAATGGGCTATTGACTTCGTTGGACCTATCAGTCTGCCAGGAAAGAAGACTGGTGCAAGGTATATCATCACTACCATTGATTATTTGACAAGATGTTCTGAGGCACAACCATTGAAGGATTGCAGCACATAAATTGTTGCAAAGTTCATCTTTGAATATATACTATCTAGATTTGGCTATCCGAAAATGCTGATGAGTGACCAAGGGACACATTTCTTGAACAAGACTATTGAAGCAATAACTGAGGAATTTTAGGTTTACCACCAAAAAATCACTCCTTATCATCCTTAGGAAAATGGAATAGTGGAAGCTTTCAATAAGATTCTGGAGAATGCATTGACCAAGGTATGCAATGTGAACAGAGATGACTGGGATTTAAGGATTCCAACAATGTTATGGGCATACAGAACAACATGCAAGAAATTGATGAGGGCAGACACCGTTTAGGTTGGTATATGGACAAGAGGAAGTTATGCTTATGGAATACATTGTTCCAAGTTTGATAATTGTTGTTGTCACAGATATGGCAGACCCTGACATTATGAAGGAAAGGATGTCGCAAATACTAGCTCTAGAAGAAGACAGGTTCATAACAGGGTTCCATCAACAAGTGTAGAAAGCAAGGGAAAAATCTTGGCATGACAAGCATATCAAGAAGAATACACTCCAAGAAGGAGATCTTGTATTATTATATGACAACAAATTTGTGAAGTTCCCAGAAAAATTTAAAACACACTGGATAGGACCATATATCATCAAGCACATCTTTGATGGTGGTGCAGTTCAACTCGTGAAGTTGAATGGTTAGCTGATTTTGGGATGAGTGAATGGTAGCAGATTGAAAATATACAAGGTGACTCTGTCCCTAGAACTTTGCACTAAAAAATGAAGGGAGAAAGGTCTTAGTGCCACTTGCAGTTGAAAGTGGGCATGAGACTAAATACTACTCTACAGAAAGGGACTTCGCCGAAGGGAGATTACTACATGATACTCCGAAGTATGACGAAGTCTGAAGGAACTACAAAAAAGAAAAGGTGACTGCACCATGAGGAAAGGTTCATCATGTAGAAATTCTACAAATCTCGCTCTGATACCATGTAGAAAATCTGCTGTAGGTTAACCTGATAATGCAACATAAATCAAAGCAGAATATTATAACCTACTTCTACTATCAATTTGCAGAAGCTTAAAGATTGAGCTTAACAATATAACCAGAAGAAGAAGAATCAATGCACAATACACATGAAAATACTTTTGGGAAAGCCTTAGCTAAAAACCCCACTATCTGTATTATCATACAAGGTGGAAATACATAGGAATTAGAAAAAGACTTAGCTCTCAGTACAATCCTCACAGATGCTCACAGGCAATCCTGGATTCTCACAAGCCGTCCTCTCTGTCGTCCAAGCTCCTATTTCCTTGTGCAGTTCCTCTGGGATGATTCTCCTTCAACCAAGTGGAAAACCTCTTCTACCCAATGGATGATCACCTGATCTCACACACTGTCAGAACTGTGCAATCCTTAAGGAATGATTCCTTCTGCATGCATGAGTTTTCTTTATAAGAAAACACATGCAACTAATAGTACATTTTCCTTGACTTTAATCTCAACTGGTTCTTTCTCAAAATAGACATGCATGAGTTTCTAATGAGGGAATCTTCAGTTAACTGGAGTACACTAGTTGAGTGCATGCATGCATCAACTGACTATTAACTCTCTATTAGTTCCTCAAACAGTTTGGAACTAATTTAACTGGACTTAACTCAGTAAACTGAGTTAACTAATTACAACTCAAATATAACTCAATCTTATCTCCTTAATTTAAGGGATAACTCTTGCATGACTTCAGAAAGACTTCTAACTTGAATTTCTCCAACTAATTAAGTCAAAATAACTTAATTAATTATTTCCAAGTAGTTGTTAAGACTAAATTCAATTTTAATTCACAATTTAATTCAAGGACAAATTAAATTGGAATATTCTTTTTGCCACATTTCAACACGCTGAAGTTGGCCAGAAATATTACCGTTGGAAGGAAAAATCTATCACTAAAAGGAAATTTCCATTAAAAGGCATGGGAGAAAGGCATTTATGAAGCACAGTTAGTTGTATCTAGCCCCATACCTGCATTAAATGACCAAATCTTAGCCAATCATGGGGCTGGGAATTCAAATTTGTTATAAAAATCGTATCTCATGCCACATTTTACACTTTGTTGCTTAGAGAATTCAGAATTTTCATCTAAGTGAGAAAGAGCTATTGTATGTCTGAGAAGAGCTTTGAAGAACTTGCTAGAATATTTGCAGAGAGAGGATTAGTAGGTATAATGGAAGCACAGACTGGAAAAACCACAGCAGTAAATGTACCCATGTCCCCAAGGCGTGTAAGGTCGTCAAGAAAGAAGGTACCCACAGAAGCACAACCACAAAAGAAACAGGAGAAGAGACCAACTGAGGTCTCTGGGGCAGAACTAAGAACATCCCTGAGGAAGAAAACATAAAAGGAAGTTTGCACGAAGAACAAAGAAGATAAGGGGAAGAAGCCTGTGCAGAAAGGAAAGAAGTTGATGCAGCAGAAGGTGCCTCAACAGATCAATGATAGTGAAGAGGAGGCTGAATTTCACCGGATGGAGACAAGGGACGAAGAGATTCCTATTGTGCTCCCACCTTACATGCCACCATGAAAACCAAGTGCCAAGCTAGTTAAGGATCCAAAGGATGGAAAGTTTGGCACATTCACTCCATTGTTGCTAGAGGAAGTGTCATTTGATGGTGAAGTGTTGGGGAAGATCCCATAGTTGAAGATGGAAGACTAGGACTTTAATGATCGGAGAAAATACCCACAATTTGAACCAAGTAGATATCTAAAGCAGGTTCAGTACCCAGAAAGTGGAGTCACGAGGCTAGAGCCACACCAGTGGGCTGCAGGATTGCAGAGAGCGGGCCTCTTGAACATGTTGAATGTGCCACACTTTGGTAGAAGCACATCTAGTACATCCTATGTGCGAAAGCTCCTTGCAATGGTACATGATGGATGCCTTTGGCTAGGGACGAGGATCCCAATCAGCAAGATGTTAATTAGAAGAATCACAGTGTTCCATCATTAAGGAAAAGACCCCATAGAATAATTTGTGGGAAAAAATAAGGACAAGGAGATGGCACAAATGATGAAGGACAAATTCATACTAGTGAAGAAGTCGTGGGGATATGATATCAATTCCATCAATGACCAAGGAGTGTGTTTGACCATGCACATCTTGGTAGGTAAGATAATGAGGAAGTGTAGGGCCAATGAGGTACTTGCAGATGCAGTATCTTTGGTTGCGCAATGCAGTGTAGGGGTCCAATTTAACTGGGATTCCTATTTGTGCAAGGAATTTTTGATAGATTGCAAGGAAGCACAGGAAGAGGGGAAGATGTTCCACTACACTTGGATGATAATCCTCATCACGCTAGTTGCGTGGAAAGAACCAGAAGACTCACAGTTTCCATCTGTCGAGGTGGATATTTGTGAAGTAACGAGGTATGCCTCCCTCTGGTTTACTAAGGAGCTGACACACGCAACAGAGAATAGGATTTTCTTTGTGGTGATGTCAATGGATCTACACATGGTGGTGAATCAGCATCCAAGGTTGTCACCTAGTTTATATAAGCAGTATTGTCACATTATGGACTTCAAAGCAAACTTCCACAGAGCCTATGTGAAGGCAATGAAGGACCCAACTAGGACATGGCACCCATTTCCATACTTAGTAACCAAAGATGATTTTCTTACAGTAGTACAACATTGGCCGGAAGAATGGATGACTCCACCCAGTGGAGCAGTTGGAATAGAGAAGGGTACCTCATAGGATGCAGGTACAAGTGGAAAGGATGCAGAGATAGAAACAAAGGAAATAGAGCAAGAGCATGAGGAACCCCTCAGTGATGCAGGAGTATCAGAGGAGTCACCTTTTATTGTCAAAAGGAGAGTACCAACAATTGTGGCGGGCAAGAGGAAAAAGCAGAAAGCAGATAAGTCCAAGGGTGCAGTACCGCTTGTCCTCACTGATGGGGACATCAATGAGATCAAAGAGAAGGTCCAGGAGATCACAGTGGAGACCTAGGACAGAATTGACAATTGCTATAAAGCGATCTTGGTTGAGGTACAACAGGGCATCGCAGAGTTGAAGGTGTTGCCACAAACAACAAAACAACCAGAACAAATAACTCAGCCACTGTAGGTAGAGCGAAGAATAGAGACACAATTTGGCATTAGAATTTTGCAAGTGCCAGCTAGGGCACTACAATTCTACACATTGGAGGACAAATAATGAGCCAAAGCATGGAAGATCATCAACATGAATATTGTCACGCTGCCCATTTAGGTGCTGCACGAATTCCATCAAAGTTTAACAACTGAGCTACAGGAGCGGGAACAACAAACCTCAGTGTTGATGATGTAGGTGGAAAAGGAGAAAGTTGCATTGAAGAAGGAGTTGGAGTAGCTACCTAAGCAAAGAGATGATGTATTCCAGCGATGATAGCAGTTGGAAAAATCCATCGAAGATACTTGCAGCACAATCCTGGACGTGAAGGTCCGTGAGGAGGAACCACCAGTAGAGAAGGTTGCGAAGCTCGCCCTCGTGATCAAGGAATCAAAGAATACATTAGCAAAGATGAAATTTGAGTATGAAGTGTAGATATTAGAGTTGAAAATAAGGCTGCAGCCATCCATGCCACTAGAATTGCGGGAGTAGAGGTAGAAAGACTTAAACGCAACATTAAAATGCCTCTCTGACACAGTGGCGGACTGCGGGAAATTATTGGATGACACAATACAGATTTGGACCTCACTATAGGAGGATCCAAACATCCATAAAATCGAGGAAGAATTACAAGTGAAGCAGAAGCGACGCTATGAGATCCTGGTAGTTGTGAAGACCCTACCAGTCTTGTAGAGGCTCGCCAATATTACCGAAGGAAATAATATCCAAAGGCAGATAGATGATCTTCGAAGGAAGAAAAAAAAATTGCAGGAGAGAACCCGGTCGTGGCAAGATGACGCCCTGCAACTTTCTCAGGCAGTCGACGAAAGGCTCAAAGAATTGAAGAAAAGGGAGACATAAATACTACAAAAGGTTGTTGGCCCAACCATAGAGGCATTGTTGGAAGAGGTGCGCCAAGAGGAGAAACAAATGGTAGAGACAATCCAACAGTATAATGCAGTCTACAATGGAATTGCAGCGAAAATCAAGGGAACCGCAATTGAGTGACTCGGGACGAGTCACAGGTGAGTGTTGGGGGCCTGTTGGGCACAACCCAACTTGGTCCAAGTTTTGGTCAAAGACTCCACATTTTGAGGAGTGGAGCATGTGGAGCTGGCAAAGTTATATTCATTGTGCAGTGTTTAGGGGCTTTGGGGTGGGTCAAAGTCCCTTATTTTGTAATGGGTATCGGGTATTAGTCCATTGTTTTGTCGAATCCATGGTATGTGGACCATGATCTTATAGTAAGGAAACCTATATATAAGGAAGTGTAATGCTTATTTTATAGCTAAAGATAGATAGAATCATAAATTTATCATATATTATGTCTTGGGTCTGTAATTTTGGGAAGAATCTACAACTCAGTGCGTGGATGCCTTAGAAGAGTCTGCAGCTATGTGCACAGACCACTTGCAGTTGGGTGCATAGGTCAGAGAAGTGTATGTATTGAAGATCCTTATTAATAAAGAAGAAGTTTTGGTGAAGTATTGTGCATCTTTATGTGTTCATTATCTGTTGTTATAAATATTGGCGTGCATGCTTTTTATTGAATTACGCAGAAGAATACATGTTATACAGTTCTCTGTTATGTTTATGTGTTGTGTACCAATCTATGAATTTAATCATTGGCGCGAAGTTATTCATGTATGCAGAGTTGTAGATAGATATAAGACATAAGTGAACACACGGTCGCCACATCGTGGATATCCCTTTGGTTGCAGAAACTTGGTTTTGCAACCTCCCATAACTGCTTCCGGTGAGACTGAGGTCTACTTGTAGGTCGTTTCCAAAAGGGCTAGTAGTTGAGGGTTTTCTTAGTGTGCAGTACACTCTGAACTTGGGTCAAGCCCCCTTAAACCAACAAGATAGTAATCCACACATATCACCAACCACTACAATAAATGTAGGCCCAAAGTAAGCTACAACAAACCAAGCATTACAAGTGGATGGGGTTTCCATAGTAGTTTCATTTAGAGATAAAGTGAAAGAAGGGAAGAACAAACAAGTTGGTCGACATGCTTTCAAGGCCACCCACATCAAAGATCACAGCTTTGGGAACTCTGATGCACATGGAGCCATTCACCCATGATGCATACAAAGAGGCATATTCAGAGGATGAAGACTTCAAGGAGGTGTTTCAACAATTGCAGAGATAAAGTCATGTGCATGATGACAACACCATTAAATACCATCTCCAAGATGGGTTAGTCTACATGTTAGATAAGTTGTGTGTTCCTAAAGGTGAGTGATTGAATTTTATTAGAGAGGATCACACCTTGAAGGTTGTAGGGAACTTTGGTGTAGGGAAGACAGTGGCCAACTTGTAGAGATATGTGTATTGGCCCAAGATGCAGGAACAAGTAGCTAGGTTCATAAGAGGATGTATGCTTTGTTTTACCAACAATCCTAGTAACAAGAATCGGGGTCTATATCATCCCTTACATGTACCCACTCATCCTTGGGAAAGAATTTCCATGGAATTTGTGGGAGGTTTACCATCATCCAAGAAGGAACATGAGTACTTGTTCATGGTAGTTAACAAATTCAATAAGATGTGTCTTGGGATACACTGTAAAAGTACCATTAGTGGGTAAGAAGCAAATAAATTGTTCTTTGGATAAGTGTAGTGTAGAAATTATGACTGTCCATTAACCTGATAATGCAATATAACTAAAGAAAAATACTTTAATCTACTTATATAATCAATTTGTGTAAGCTTAAAAGATTTGAGCAAGATCCAGTTGAACACATATAACCAGAAGAAGAATCAATGCACATGAAACACAGAAGAATACTCAAGGGAAAGCCTCAGCTAAAAACCCTACTATCTGTGTTATCATACAAGTTGGAAATATCTTAGAATTACACAAAGCCTTATCTCTCACAGCTAGCCAGTGCTCAGTACAATCCTCACAGATTCATTGCTTATGGATACACGTTTTCACCTTCTTTCATGTTCTTTGTTGTCACCTACTGCAAATTATGTTTTCAGCTGTCAAAATAGTGCAAAAGAGAAGCATGGTTTACAATCATATTCCAAGACTAAAAAGGACTCAAATTCTAAATCAAACCATATCCATTTGAAAGTGCTCTGAACAAGCATTCCAACAATATGTCGAAGTCCAAAAATGGACTCCTAGATCAAAATTTATGGTCTTCTGAAGTTCAAGGATGAAAGCCTCAAGGAAAGAAGGAATGTCAAAAGCTTGATATCGAAGATCGCAAATAGGAGGTCCAGAAACATGGCATATCGTTGCATAAAATAACAAAGCCTCGATATATCGGAGGTCCAGCAGCATAGAATATCAACGATCGCAATCGGAGGTCCCAATAATCAGGCATATTGGCCGTCGTTGATCATAAATTAGAACTGCAAGCACATTTGTGTATCACATGTCAGAGGTGAGATATCAGAGGTCGCAGTATCGAAGATCGGTGATCGAAGGATCGTAACTCTTGAACACATGAACCTTGAAAAAGTGCTGATAGTGTAAAAACATCAGGGGACCCAAAAATAAATTTATAAAAGATTTTCTTTCAAAATCAATGGCGAATGGGCCCTTTTATCTCTCCTCTAGCAAGGCGTGTGGCAACTTCTAGTTGGTCTTGTTAAGCTACACGCGGCGGCACAAGATTGGCTCCGATAAGGACACATGGTAGATGGCATCATCTTGATGTTGTGGTACGAAAGGACACGTGGCAGTCCATTTTGGCATTTTGAGGGGGCCTATGGGGGCATATCCGGGTGACACATGTCACCACTAAGGAAGTGCCACATGGCAGTGATGACGTCACATCGATAATCACATATCGAAGGTTGATGGATATCGACACATTACAAAAGTGCACACTTGAAAAATGTCGATAAAGGGGCTCTGATACAGGGTTGGTCAAAGAACCAAAGGCATGGGGCTACAACAAAGCACAAAGGGTTATTGATGATCGAATAAACGAGCATGTCACAACTCCCAAAGTAAAACCTTTATTGGAACCACTAAATTGAAGGGCTCCAATATTTGGCTAAGTACGCAGTTAAAGAAAAATTTAAAGGAGCTTGGGCACTAAGCTATTTACAAAGGAAAAAGGCCCCTGAATAGGAACAAAAGGCCCTAGTGCCTTAAGGCCAAGTCTTCGGTCACGACTCTCTGTCCTATGGAGGAAAATGCAGAAAGGGGCTAAACGTAAGGGAGCCAAGGAACATCAGAATTCATTGTATTGATGTTTTTAAGAATAAATTTTCCATTAAGCCAAAGCTCCCGTATAACATTATGGAAGTGTTACTGGGCATTTCAGGATCCGATAGTGAAATGCAGAGAGTTATGTGATGGATGAGTCAGAAACTGTGATACCACTACGACCACCACAACTGACGACTCTCGGCTCTATAAAGTAGGAATTCAAGTGGTTAAAGAAGAAAGTGACAATCGAATCGTCCGAGCAGCAAGAGAGGCATGCCATGGCAAAGACGTGGCCTGATATGGGGTAATCTCAAGAATGGCGTGGGGATACTTTCCTTATCCATCATTCAGTTTTCCTTTTTGTCTATTATTCTATAATTTGTTTGTATTTTCAAGAAAGGAATCAAGTCCTTTGTAATCATTTTGAGCAATAAACCATCACGCGCTGAGACAGCTAGTCAATCAGAGAACTGGCCCTTAGTTGAGATATTTTTTAACTGTTGATTCAAAGCTCCCCCTCTCCCTATAAATAGAGGGAAGAAAGACTTAAAACAGGTTCTAGAATTTTGCACTTGAGAGGTCCAAATTTTGTGATTCCACTTTGGTTCTATTTTCCTGTTCACGAGGGACTTGAGTGATATATTGTTGAATGTAAATGGACTGGTGAATTGGACTCATTTTGAAGGATTAATGAAACTCTTTGGTGATTCCAATCAAAGAATGTGAAATCTTTTTTCTCCTCTATATTTCACTTCATGTATGTTTTTTATCTCTAAGATAGTGTAATGAAGTTGTCGGTATCATTATCATTCATGGTCGTATATTTGTTGCTAAGTAGTAATAGTACCCATGTTAGCTATGAATTTACTTATGTACCTATAATGTGCACAACTTTACTAATGTTAGTTGGTGAGAAATGTTCATGATATTTGGAGTTTTCCAACCCTTAATTAGTGCTCCACTCTTTCTACCATTTCACCTCCTCATTCTTACATACTTCTGCAAGAGCTCTTTGCTTAAGATTCTGTTATATCCAACGCTTTGCATCAAATGCCTCCTTTCTTTCCTCCTCTTCATTTTAATGCAACGCCAATATTAAGCTTCCTATTGTTGTGTGTCGACCACCAGAACCAGACATTTCTCTTTGAGATTAGCCTAATTTATCCCCTGAGTATTTAGATCCATGTATTTGCTTGAGTTTACCTTGATGAAGGACTATTGAACCAAGCCCCTTGAATTATTTACTTTCTAACTAAGTGACAATTGGAGTGCAACAGAAAGCCCTACTCATAAAATTCCAAAACACTCCTCTCTTAAGATTTCCTAGGCACTGGTCTTATTTCAACCCAAAGGCTATCTCTAGGAGGCTTCTATATTTCTTGAAGCACTTGTGCAACATGTGATAGAAAAACTACAACATTCTCAACAAATCGTTTCAGATTTTTTTGAGCAACGTGAAAAGACTTTATATTGTCATAAGCCACATCAAATTTTGCTTATACAACTCAGTCAAGCTTTGGATTTGGTAGACCAACAACACACTCCACAAATTTATCCAGGTTGACACCACCAAAGTTGATGGTATAGCCAATAATATCAACATCCCCTCTTTTAGGACATCCTCAATAATTAGCCCACCCACACTAAACATAGAAGAAAAATCAATACCGAGATTATGAATTTGTGTAGAGTGGAGGTTTGTTTGTCTATATGTCTTCATTCTAGTAGCTACAAGCAGTTCATTTCTCGCACTTAAAGAAGAATAATAGATGTTAAGCCTATTGAATCTACAGATCAAAGATAAATGTTTAGACTGTGAATATGGTCGGCATGAAATGTGACATACTACCAAGCTTCCCTTCAAACTCATTGTAGATATGCACACCTATACAAAACCTCATGTAAATTCTTCAAACCCTAAGGGACTCGAAGGATAAATACATCGTAATAACAGGAACCACGCCTTGTTTTTCTTTGACAGAGTGGATGATCAGTTGACATATTTATTATTTTGAGGGCTCTCTACAATGCAGTACGTGGAGAACATAATAGAATGAAAGAAATTATTTGTGATGATGGCTAGATAGAGAAATGGATGCCATAAATGGAGACCTGCATATTTTAGAAGACAAAGAAACACTCTTATATCAATTCCTCCCTTTGCTCAGATAGGTATTACGCAAACATAGATAATTGAAATGGGGGTAGATAATTTTGGCACTTCAAAGAAATAATGAAAAACAAGGCTAAGTGCATACAGAATCTGAGGGGGATAGGTATGGCAAGTGAAAATTTTATAGAGTTGGGACAGTGCCCAAGTTTGGCCACAACCACATAGAGGAAGGCTAAACTTGGAACTTGGCTCTGATAGGTTCAAGATGGAAGAAGCATTTTAAGCCAAACTGGCTCTGATAACAGTGTTGGAATGAGAAAACCAAAGTGAAAGATAAGCATGAATTTCTTTATTATTCACAATAATGATCATATGAATACGTTTTCCATGACTGTTTGATTCATCTTCCAAGGTCTCTTGGACTTCTGTGACTTTTGGATTTCTTGGACACCAACCCTTATGGATTACCTATCCAACAGTTTGATATAAGGCTCCCCTTTGAGTAGCTAGCCTTCTTCACATTAGAAAGACCCTTATCAACGGGAGGGGAGGAGTTCCATTATGAACCACTCCTTGTGTTGTGCCATGTATGATTCATTCAACCTAGTCAAATCTCAAAATCTATCACACTCCCAAGTAATTGCATCCACTATCCATTTGATATGTTATCTCAACATTACTCCATTACTTTGTTTGGACTTATAAAACATCGATGATGAATCTTTGCTTCAACTCATTCACCCATTATCCATTTGATATGTTTATCTCAACATTACTCCACTACTCTTTTTGGACTTCTAAAACCTCAGTGATGAAGCTTTGTTTCAACTCATTGAATGTTCTCACCACAACCTATGGTGTACTTTGTACATACTTCATGTACCATTGCAAGGCCACCCCTTTCAAAGTGCACTAGAATTATATTAGCTTAGATTCAAGTGTAGATCCCTTCACATTTTGTATTTCCTTGCAAAGGAACCAATGACTCTCAACATCTCTATCACATTTCTTGACAATTCAAGGAAACACAACATATAATTCCTTTGTATTAAGGCCATATTGTTACCTAGTGTATGTTGATTTTTGGTGGCTGCAGTTGGTATTCAAGCTGGCTAAAATAAAAGGAGGAAAATTTAAAATTTAAATTTAAATTAAATTGGTTAGGTAAGCTCTAAGAGTTCAAGTTGGCCCAACAAGGAGGCATGCTCCTTATATATATATATATATATATATATATATAGATATATATATATATATATATATATATATATATGTATGTATGTATATATGTATGTATGTATATATGTATGTATGTATATATTCGACCTCCATCATTTGCACAATTTGGAATCTTGTCTTGTGAAGAATAGTAAGATCAAGTGAGTTGCAGACCATCAAAGAAGACAAGTCAGAAGAAGATTTTTGTTTTTTTACTGATTTTAAAAAGCCATGGACCTAAAAGAGGGCTAAAATATCAGTGTGTCAAAAATAAGGATGAGTTTTAGGAGGGCCACAGGCTAGGAGGCCTCAGAAGATTGAAGAAAATATTTGAGGTGTCTCAGACCTTGGATGAGGCCAACAAAGGTGGTTTAGGGTTTGTTTTTCATTGAAGAAAGGTTCGTATAGCCCCAAGAGTTTCCAGGTTGTCCAATAAATCTCATATTGTACTTTGTTGAACTAAAGAATTTCTCCTATTAAAAATTGCTAGGTTTTCTCCTGAATTTGGGTTTCCAAGGTGAAATTTTTGTGTCTCTTTGTATGCTTGGTTCTCTCATTATGATCTTACTCTCATTATTGCATAATTGTTGAGATTTTCTATGTATAATTCCTTAATGATGAATGTGACATAAGTGATTTTGTATAATAATCATTGGAAAGTAATTATCTGATTATAAGATTAGATTTTCTTGAAAAATCAACATGGTTTCACAACGTAGGTGAAAGAGAAGCCATTGAATTCAATAGGTTATTCAATACCTTGACCTCTTATGCCTTATATTGGTATCATGTTTATCTATATATTGATTCTTTCCAAATAATATATTTTAAGAGAGTGTAAAACAGTTCTCTCAGAACTTGAAAATTTGTAAGGAGAATCTTGGAAGTTGTTGGTTACACATATATTGAGGATAAGCTAATGGGGCAAGCTCCCTTGGAAAAAATTATTGAAGAAATTGGAATGCCATATTCTCTCTTTGATGGAGACATCTTACTTTCATAGATCATTCTTTATTCGATATTTGTAAATGTGGCTTAGCCTACAATTTTTTGTCTTTGTTGACATGGTATTTGGAGGGAATTGTTTCTTTATAGTGCTAGTAAATAAAGAGGTAGAGTAAAATCATTACAAAGGATATATCGGATCATTGATCTTGATACATTTGCATCGATTGATATTGGTTCTCTGAACAAGATGGAACATTTGATAACATGATGCAATAGGGTTGAAAAGAACTCCGAAAGGCATAATAGCAGGGCCAAGTTTAATCTTAGAAGAGGGAGATGTGGAGAAAGGATCTCTCATAGAAATAAAGAAAATTCATATCACTTGTGCTAAAGTATGAAACCTTATTGGAAGATTTAGTAGACTTAGGGTTTGTAAACCCTAGGAAAAATATTGAAGGTTATGATTTAGAAATCCCTGGAGTTTGTGGATAAAACCCTAGATTTAGACCTAGAGTATTGAAAATCGATGAATCTATTGAATGAAGAAACCCTAGCTAATACAATTTATGTAAAGAAGGAAAGGAAAGCAACATGCATTAGTAGTTGATGATGAAGACAAGGATGACAATTTCTAGCTTGATGAGATTGAAGATGGATTCCAGTGATTTTTGCAAGAAGGCAAGGATCAAGAGGGAGTTGACAGTTCCCTACAATCCTCATATCAAAAGATAAGTATTTCATGTCTTTCCTCCTTGAAATATTATTACTTTATTAATGGTTAGCCTCTTATATTTTCATATTATTGCTTGGTTATAAACATTGCTTCCATGTCCTCCTAACGAGATTTGCAGGTACACCGTGAAGGTTGCTAAGGCTTTGGCAACAGATGGAAGCATCGGGAAGAAAAAAGCAAATATTGTTGCAAGAATATTCTCCCTCTATATCTATATATATCTATCTATATATATATATATATATATATATATATATATATATATATATAGATACACACACACACACACACACTAACAAAAAACAATGCATTTATATTGGGATCGTTACATGGGAGGTGGTTTAGAGATGTGAGCCCCTATGACTACGCACTCGACCTCGGCCACACTAGCCCCAAAATAACTATTGTTTTAGCATGTCTCCTCCCCTGGCATGGGGCAAAGCCTCCGTGAGGTTTCATCCTAGGTCACCTTGCTAATGAAATGCATTCTCCGAACACCTACATTATCCATGTAATAACCTACATTCTGATGATGAACACTCAGAATGATGGAAACTAATGATGGACTAAGAATCAAATTTCAACCCTGCCCAAGGGCTTGGGGGGCGCGATTCGGGTGGGCGGAGCTGCATGCAGCTCCGCCTGCCCGGGCTACGCCCCCCTGAGCCCCTGGGCAGGGCTAAAATCTAATTCTCAGAATTGGATTTCAGCTCAGCCCTCCAATTTTTTTTCAACTCCGCCCACCCGAGTCACACCCCCTGAGCCCCTAGGTGGGGCTGAAATCTGATTCTCATAATCAGATTTTAGCATCTAGAGTGATTTATTTTCAAGAAGGAGAAATTTTAAGAGCTCTCGGTTTAGAGGGATAAAATAGGCCAACAAGTTTGAAGTATGTCATGATGAATGAAATTGTGACCAAGACTTGAGGGGAAGTAAGTGGTGACCTCAAAAGTGCATCTACAAGATCAATCATATGATAGATGGTAGCATAGAGAAATACAAAGAGAGATTTGTGGCAAGAGGGTTCTCCTAGAAAGAGGGAGAGGACCATGAAGTGACATTTTCTCTAGTTTCTAGGTACACTTCTATTATAATTATTATTTCTATTACTTCTGTTATCGATTGGAGATTACATTAGATGGATATAAAGACCATTCTCCTTAATGGAATAATTGTACATAGAGCTACCTCAGGGCTTTGAGGTACATGAGAGGAAATATCATGATTTAAAACTGAATAAATATTTGTACAAACCTCGGGCATGGTATTGCCATATTGATGGATATATGTTGAGTTTTGGTTGATCTTGTTATTCTATGGATTTTTTTTCTGACGGAAGCAGAAGCACTCATGTGACAAAGGGAGTAGTAGTGGCATGAGGATTTGCTTCCATGATAGAATGAGAAGTCAAGCCCTGTTTTAGTGTCATAGGGAGTTGACCTCTCAATTCGAGATGAAGGATCTATATCTGATGCATTACTTCCTTGGTCAAGGGAAGTATACTATTGAGATCCTTTAGATAATGGACTGTCAAATTGTCAAATTGATTCCTAGAGACGAGATGTCTCTAAGAGCAGTATGCCTTCTATGATTGGACCATGCCACACAATATATATTATTTAGTGACTAGGAAGAAATAGTGGAAGAGGGAGCAACCAAGATTTCCATAATAAAATCTGTTTCAATGTCTGAGGGAGCACCTAGTCAGGGTGACCCAAGAGAAGTTGTGGTGATGGATATAGTGAAGGAAATTGATTAGTTTATGGTTGAACCGAGACATGCTTGCATTGAGGTACCAACATGGTACAGTTGGATATGAATTGAGATATGTATCAAATGATGAATTACAATTTCAAGGATATACAAATTCGATTTGGCCAGAGAGTACAAAATATTGGAGGAGCAAATCAAGATGTTGCTTCAATTTGAGTTCTGTTATGATATCATGAATAAGCAGGAAGCAAGCATTTACAGAGGCTAAGTATATTCCAAGTAGTTTGGTGATTTATGATGCAGTGTGGCTTCGAAAGTTGGTCGTAGTATTGTTTGATCAAGTACCCAGACATGCTACAGAATGGGGCAATATGGCTCCAATACATTTCTATTGACGAACACGTTGTTGACATTCTCTCAAAGCCTTTGTCCTAGGATGAAGTTTTTTTACTTTGGGGACAAGATTAGAGTGGTTGAGAATGATTCCCTAAGTTAGAGGGAATGTTAATGTTGTAGCATCAATGGGAAATATTCTCCCTAGGTCAAGGGTATTGACTAGGTCAAGGCTATTGACCAAGATCCATGTAATGTGGCTAGGGAGATTGGCCAGAGAGCATCAGGGCTTGGAGTGCTCCGTTGGTCAAATTGTACGCCCATATTGCAAAGAGGTGCTTGGATAGTGGATAGAGTGAGTGACCTTAGCATCAGCAAGTGTTTTACCATTTAATTTGCATGCAGGAATGGTAATTGGCCTAGGGTTTCACCATTTTTTTATTATTTAAAGGTTTTAACCATGCTCCAAGTGACGACTTGTTGAGTTGGTGACCCAGGACTATTCTTGTTGACCCAGATCAAAAGGTTTTAACCATATCACCAAAGGTTTGGCTAGTGGGTGACTAGATCCATATGCAAAGGGGATTTTACTAGTAGATAACTAGATCCTTTGCATGATGTTGATGCAGGATGCTTTCCACATGGTTCTAGGTTAGAACATGAAGTAGATGGACACATTAACATAAAAATATCATTCAATCTTTTCTTTGGATGGAGAAATTTTTCAACAAAGAAGAAATCTAAGAAAGTCAAAGTTGAATACCTCCCTAGCCCAAAGCAAGTGTTGATTTTTGGTGGTTGCAGTCGATATTCAAGTCGGCCAAAATAAAAATATGGAAATTTAAATTAAATTGGTCAAGTCAGATCCAAGAGTTCAAGTCACCTAGCAAGGAGATGTGTCCCTTGGGCACCACAAGTACACTATATATAGGCATTCGACCTACATCGTTTTCATAATTTGGAATCTCACCTTGTGAAGAATAATAAGCTCAAGTGAGCCACATATCATCAAATAAGATGAGACATAATAGTTTTGTTCAGTTATGAGTTTAGAAGTCTTCAACCCTAAAACAACGTCGAAATATCAGTCTAACATAGAGAAGGCCGAGTTGCAATACCTTAGGTTGAGTTGCAAGGCCTCAGACCAAGTTGTAAGACCTCAGGCCAAGTTGATGGTGGCCATAAGCTAGAAGAAGGGAGGTCGAGAGGCCTCTGAAGATCGAATAATAGATATAAGGTGTATCATACTCTTGATGATGCCAGCAAAGGTGGTTTAAGGTCTAGTGTTCATGGAAGAAGGGTGGGTCTAGCCCTAGGAGTTTCCAAGTTGTCCTATAAATCTCATATTGTACTTTTATTTAACTAAATAATTTCTCCTAGAAAAGATTGTTGGGTTTTCTTCTCATTTTCAGTTTCCTAGGTGAAAAGTTTGTGTCTCTGTGTGTCTTGGGCTATCTCTTTATGATCCTACTATCATTATTGCATTACTATTGGTATTTTCTATGTATAATTTCTTAATGATAAATGTGACATAAGTGATTTTTTTAAGAAATCATTGGAAAGTAATTATTAGATTAGAAGATAAGATTTTCTTGAAAAATCAACATGGTTTTAGAGCCTAGGTGAAAGAGAAGCCATTGAAATATCCTACTAGGGATTTCTCTCTCACAACTGGAATTAACTCTTCTCATTTCAGATAGCAACCCTAATAAAGTTCTGTTTGAGATGGAAAAACCCTAGTCCAAGTTTTGTAGCCCTAATTTAGGGGAAAAAACAGAGAGGACGGAATTCAATTTGTTGAAAGACTTAAATAGGATAAATTTTGGACTTGTAATAGTATTAGGAAGGAGGCCAATTTCAGACCTGTTAAGGCCGCAATATATTCTTTATTGGGCCATTGTCTGTTCCTAAGGCAAAACAATTTCTGAGGCAAAATTAAGCCTATTCTGAGGCAGATCTTGAGGCAGTTCGTTTGGCCTATTTAAGGAGTCGTATTGAGGTAACTTGAGGCCCAGATTAAGAGTGTTTTTTATTGTTGAATAAGGCTTATGTTAAGGGTTATTTTATCATCCACTAAGAGCGGGTCAAAGGAAACCCCAAAGGATGAAAGAAGTATAAGGAGTTGATAATATAAGAAGAAGTTGATTATAAAGGGAGGTCTAATTCGAATAGGTTATTCAATAGATTGACTTCTTATTTCTCAAATTGGGATCATGTTTATCTATATATTGACTCTTTTCAAAGAAATTATTTGAAGAGGGTGTAAAACAATTCTCTTAGAACTTGAAAATATGCAAGGAGAATGTTGGAAGTTGTTGTTGTTGAAAAGTGTAACTAGGTGTTGGGAGCGGGATCCTCCAAGGGCAGTTTTGGGGCTAAAAGCTCATGCTTGAGTTAAATTTTGTAATAAAATCGTAAAGTATCCGCATTTTGTGGTCACAGAGTGCGAAGGTGTTATGTGTGATAAAGGGTAGTCTGCCCTTACTTTTGTAAAGTAAAGTTGGCTGTAAGAGATCTAGCCATGGTCCGCGGACCATGGGATTGTATAAAAAGAGCTAAGATCTAAGTAGTTTTAGAGACATAGATTGATGAATAATGTAAGAGAATCGTAGCTCTGAAGTAAGAAGTCTAAGTCTTGGGTCGTAGCATAGGTAGAGGCTCTGAAACTGAGTACACAGAGGCCTATGGTAGAACTTCACAACTGAGTGCGCAGACCCCTGCAGCTGTGTGCGCAGGGTGAACAGAGTCTGTAAACACTTGGAAGATATTAATAAAGAGAGATATTCCGCAATTTCTTTGTCTTTGTTCTATTGATGCCTCTGGATATTTTATGTATGAATTTCCTTTATTGTGCTTATATGGTGTGTGAATGATCGCAATTACATTGAATAATTGAACACAATTATGAATATCTGTTTACGCAGTATTAACTATAATTATTTGATAAGATAAGCAAGTCACTTAGATTAATTGGGGAATTTGTACAACACGTTGCTATGGAAGTGTGAAAGTACCTGAGTAGCAAGCTAGGTTGTGCGAAGGTCGATCATACCCTTTCGTGGAGGTACTGAAGGCAGGAATAGAGGGCTTGTCTCGTAGGCCCTAGGGTGAAGCAACCTGCATGAAGGCAAGGATAAAAGGAATCAAACGACACCACAACCATCTCAGGGTGTGGAAACTTGGTTCTAGCTTCCCCCATAATTCTTTGGGTGAGACTTCGATCCGCGCTCCGCAGGCTGATGCCGAAAGGGCCAGTAGTGTAGGGATTTGTTTAGCTATTTAACATTGAACCTGGGTTAGGCCCCTTCAAGCCAACAAATGGTTCTATTGCCAAGACAGGAATCTGCATAAGAGATGTGTGATGTCGTATCACTGGAATCCCTATAAGAAGGAGATCAGAGACTAGTTGGATAGGAAGATCCACAAATTCACGGTGCAGGAGAACAGAAACCTGTGACTGATAAAGGAACAGTGGTTGGACAGATACCTGTATATAGAGATCCACAAGATAATTTTCTGCTCCTTCCCTATTGAGCTATACGAGTGGATCGCAAAGCTAGCAGATAGTCAAGGAAGGTGGAGACTTGACGGTCCTATTGTGTGGACCCCAGAGCTAATACAAAAATTGGAAGCATCGGAGGATAAGATTGCTCACGTTGTCGATCATTAGCTTGATCGCGTCATAGGAGGATTTGTGACTAAATTCGCAGCCAACACCTCAGTCAGCTACAGCGAGGCGGAGCGACACTTTTTCAAAGGACCAGGAGGTAAGTACACAAAATATTTGAATACCTGGATTAAAATGCTATTGTGTGAAAAACAGGTTATGCATCTACCTTGATGTTTGGGACTACGCGAAGCGGAAAAACTTACAGGAACAAAGGAAAAAAGGGTCTGAAGTATAGCCCATTGATTTCACCTTTGCGAGGTGACGAGGAAGAAATAGCGAAGGTTTCTCCATGAAGTGCTATTCAGTTAATAAGACAAGGATTCCCACAAATACCACCTCCACCCACACCACCTTTGACCTCACCACCATCGCCTCCAACTTCACCTGTACCACCTCCACCTCCACCACAGTTCAGTATGGCAAATACAGTGAAGCTTCCTTTGTTCAAAGGCTTGGGAAATGAGGACCCGAACCAATTTTGGTTCGTTGTAAGGGTTGTATGGGAAGCTCAAGGTGTTACAGATGATCATATAAAGAAGGCGACACTGGTTAGTGCTCTGCAAGATTGTGCGCTAACTTGGTATATTAAGTACTCTAATGATAACCCGAATGCTGGAGTGGCAGACATCTAGACAACATTGAATAAAGAATTCAGTAGGCCTAAATCTGAGGCGCAGTCGATTGTGTGATTCAAATAAATTGCAATGCAACCAAGCGAGACACCTTAGAAACTAGATCATATGTTGAAATGTACCATCCGTGAAGCTAGCATGAACCTATCAGACGGACAACATCGTGAGTGGTTTATTGCTTCGCTCCTGCCACACTTAAGGGTTGTGCTGTCACAGTAGAAGATAACCACTTAGGCGAAGGCCTTGGAGATTGCCATGAGACTACATGAAACTCCGATGCAAGATCCAAATCTAGGAGTTCAACAGATCCATGCATAGTTGAAGAATTTGTGCCTTGAGATGCAAAGTCTAAAGCAGGACAGGATGGTTCGACCAGAGGTGCACAAGGAGGTATGGTGCTTGAAATGCAAGAGTCAGGGGCATGACAAGGACCATTGCCCAGTCTTTGCGAACTATATTGTAGGAGGGGGACCGATGCCTTTAAGGCCAGAAGCTCAAGCAGGACCTAGCACGGGGCCTGCATTATGGTGCACTATCTGTCAGGTAGTCAGAAAACATGCCACAAATAACTGTCATTTGTTGTAGAAGTTTGTACAGACACCACAACAACTGTTCTGCAACTTTTGCAAGTCGGTAGGGCATGATGAGCATACTCGCAAGAGCTATGAATTGATGATGGATAGAACTCCCACCAATAGGGTTCAGACCGAAACGCAGCTCCCTAACCATAGCGTAGGGATGGCGTGGACAGGATTTAAGGGGCGCGGATGAGGCCGAGGTAGAGGAGGGCCTGGTAGAGGTCGAGGACAGTTGATTTGCTACAATTGTGGAGGACCAGGACACTATGCCTGCGATTGCACTAATATAACGTGTCTGTTGTGCAAGTATTGCATACTGTTTGATCATGAAATGGAAGATTGTCCTACACTGATAGCTAGGATACATGACAAAGGGGCGCTACCACCTCCACCAACTCAGAACTTGCAAATAATGAGGTTCGAGCTGCACGAAGAGGATCCAAATGTAAATATAGTGCTCAGAAGTGGAATCGCGACAGGAGATGACAAGGGGAAATAGCCAGAAGACAGTACATGGGTTCACAAAGCTCCAGCGAAGGAGGCTGAGTTCGATTTGGAGCGCGCATGTGAAACCTTCATGGAAGCTAAGAAGAGCTTCGCTGAGGCCTCCACCTCAGGAAGCAAGGATAAGCCCAACCAAGAGATGGACCCCTCTATGCTCACAACTTTCCTAGAGACCTGTATGAAGTTACTGCGCAATAGTAAGGTTGTGAAAGGGTTACAAGAGCTCATCAATAGATGCGTTGGAACCACGCCGGGTGAGCCGTGCGTAGTACGAAAGATTGGCAAGAATAAAACAAGGACAAGACGGGAGATGAGACTGACCATGCAGATAGGAGAGTATGAGATGGATCGGGTTATTTTGGACTTGGGGTCAAATGCGAACGTCCTACCGAAGCTGACTTCGAAACGAATGGGGAGACCCACGCTGCAATGGTCTCCGATTCAGCTAAGGATGGCCAATCAACAGAAGATCATCCCCATGGGGCAGCTGCAGGGGGTGACCATGGATATTGAGGGAGTAAGCACGTGTTGGGTTGTGTTATATTATTTCCATGACTACCCCAGGTAGTTAACTAGGGGGTTAGAGGGGGGCGGAGCCCCCCCTTCATTACGTCGACTATGTAGCGGGGGGGTCACAGGGGGTTTGAGGGGTGCAAGTAACCCCCCTCTATGGGGTCCGGGGCAGTGCCCCAGAAAATTTTGCTTTTTGGACCCTATATTAGGTTGGGTGGACCTACCTATGGTTTTGTGCATGATTTTCGCACATGGTTTTGGATGCGATGGTTTTCGGTCCATGGTATTGGATGCTTCGGCATGTATAAATATGTATTGTAACATTGAAAGGAATATAATGAAAAATCAAGCTGGTAGTCCCGTTTTTGGATCCAGGGGAAAATATCTGTGTATATGTGTTTTATGTGTTATGCTTTCACATTGTTTACTTTCTGTGTTTTAGAATTCGTATGCAGGTAATTTCTGTACGGGGTTAAAACCTACATTTGGTATCAGAGTAGTTTTGGCTTCAAGGGGACGACTTTGTTGCTGAGGGGTTTCGCTCGGGCCTATGGTAGACCCTGTTCAGTGGGAGATCTGCGAGATCGATTCTGGTGGTGAAAGAAGATGGCGAGCAGTGGAAAGATAGAGATCGAGAAATTTAATGGTTAGATTTTTGAGTTTTGGAAACTCAAGATGGAGGATTTGTTGGTGGATAAAGATCAATGGATCGCGGTAGATCCAGGTACTAAACCAATGAGAGTGTCCGATGAAGAATGGAAGAAGTTGGATCGGAAGGCAAAGAGAACAATACGATTGTGTGTCTCAGATTCAATATTATTGAATGTATCAGGGGAAGCTACAGTGAAGGCTTTGTGGGACAAGTTAGGGACTTTGTACCAATCTAAGTCTCTGGTGAATAAACTGTTCCTACAGAAAAAGTTGTATAACCTGAGGATAAAAGATGGAGACTCCGTGATAGAGCATATGCACGCATTTAATACTGTGGTAAATCAGTTATTATCTGTTGATATTAAAATTTTAGATGAAGATAAGTGCATCAGTTTGTTGTGTTCTCTACTAGATTCGTGGGATAGTCTGGTTATTGCAATAGGTAGCAATGCAACTACCTTGTAGTTTGATGAAATAGTCTCATCCTTGCTGACAGAGGAAATGAGACGAAAAAATATGGAGAGCCAAAATGGTGATGCCTTGCCTGTAGGGGGACGGTCCCAGAACAGAAACAAAAATAAATCATTGAGTGGGAGGTCTAAATCTAGAGGGAGATCTAAATCTCCAGGAAAACCTATAAAGGTGGTGTGCTAGAAATGCAGAAAGGAAGGGCACTACAAAAGGGACTGTAAATCTAAAGCTCCTAATAAAGGAAAGGGATCTGATGATGCTCCTTCTGCAGAGGTGAAAACCACCTCAGATGAAGGTGGGGATGTGTACTTGGCTTCTTCAAGTACACATGTAGATCATGAGGCATGGTTGATTGACTCGGGTGCATCCTTTCACTTCACTCCCCATAGAGAGTGGTTCTGCAAGTATGAGAAATATGATGGTGGTGATGTCTTCTTGGGGGGTGACAGGAAAGGTAGAATCATTGGTCACGGAAAAGTAAAGTTGAAGTTGCAAGGTGGAAGGGTTAGAACACTTCCGGGTGTTCTGTATATTCCTGCATTAGCCAGAAATCTGATTTCTGTAAGTAAGCTAAATGATGCAGGTGTAAAAGCAGTGTTCGAGAAGGATACCTACAAGATGGTTCGGGGGGCACTAGTATTGATGCGGGTAGTTCGAATTGGAACTCTGTACAAGCTGAAAGGTAGCACTGTTGTTGAGGAGTGCAATAATTCTATGGTTCCTGAAAGTGGAGCAGAAAATCTAGTGGTCTCTGGAGAGAAGACCATGTTGTGGCATCAAAGGCTTGGACATATTGGAGAGAAGGGCCTTTGAATACTTCATGGTAAAGGTATGGTAGAAGGTATGAGTAATAGCTCTCTAGATTTTGATTTCTGTGAAAATTGTGTATATGGGAAGCAGAATCAAGTCAGTTTCCCCTCTAGTGGTAAAAGGGTGAAACATATATTAGAACTTGTGCACAATGATGTGCTTGGACCTGTGAAGGTTCCATCACTGGGCAAGTCTGTGTACTATGTATCATTTATAGATGACTTCTCAAGGAATACATGGATATATTTCCTTAAGAAGAAATCTGAAGTCTTTGACAGGTTTAAAGAATTTAAGGCTCTAGTGGAAAACCAGATAGAGAAGAAGATAAAGGTGTTGAGGATAGATAACGGTGGAGAGTTTTGCAACAAGGAGTTTGAAGAATTCTGTAAGAAGTGTGGTATAGCACGATAGAAGACTACACCATACACACCTGAGCAAAATGGAGTTGCAAAAAGAATGAACAAGACGTTGATGGAAAGGGCAAGAAGCATGCTCAGTGGTGTTGGGTTAGGACAGGAATTCTGGGCAGAGGCGATGGAGACAGCATGTTACCTGGTCAACAGATCACCTTCATCAGCATTGGAGGATAAGACTCCGCAAGAGGTATGGACTGGTAAGAAACCCTCTCTTTCACATATGAAGGTACTTGGATGTGATGCATATGTACATGTTCCAAAGGAGAAAAGAACCAAGTTGGATAGTAAATCTGAAAAGTGCATCTTTATTGGGTATAAGGATGGTTTAAAGGGTTATAAGCTTTGGAACCCAGTAACAAGGAAGGTTGTGTACAACCGAGATGTGGTGTTCAGAGAGGTGAAAGATGTTATTAAACATGAATTCCAACCAAAAGAACCTGAGAAGATAGAGTTTGAGCTTAAGGAGGAAGAATCAGACTATACATCAAAGGAGGAATTAGAAGATGAAGAGCCACAAACTATGGGTGTGAGAAGATCAGTTCGAGAAAGAAGGCAGCTGGAAAGGTATAGTCCATATGCTTTCTGTTCAAATTTTTCTTTATCTGTTACTGATGATGATCCCAGAACTATGAATGAAGCAATAGATTCAGAGGATGGAAAACTCTAGAAAGAGGCCATGGTTGATGAAATGGAATCTTTGCACAAAAATGAGGCTTGGGATTTGGTGGAGTTGTCGGCTGGAAGGAAACCCATAGGTAGAAAATGGGTGTTCAAGAAGAAGACAAATGCAGAAGGAAAGGTGGAGAAATACAAATCTCGGTTGGTAGCAAAAAGTTATTCCTAGGTGCCAAGAATTGATTTTGGTGATATTTTTTCTCCTGTTGCCAAGGTAGCTTCTATTAGATTACTTTTATCTACTGTTGCTGCTTTTGATTTTGAGGTAGAATAGATGGATGTGAAGACAACATTTCTTCACAGGGATCTGGAAGAGGAGATCTACATGAAGCAACTTGAAGGTTTTGCGGTGAAGGGTAAGAAAGAAATGGTATGCAAGTTAAATGAGTCTCTGTATGGGTTAAAACAGTCACCAGGGATGTGGTATCAGAAATTTGATACATTTATACAGGGACTTGGCTTCACCAGAAGCAAAGCAGATCACTATGTGTATTTTAAATTAATTGGTGACCATGTTATTTATCTGGTCTTGTATGTGGATGATATGTTGCTGGTTGGAAATGACAAAGAAATTATCTAGGATTTGAAGACCCAATTGTCCTCCAAATTCAACATGAAAGATCTTGGTGCTGCAAACTATATTTTGGGCATGGAAATTAAAAGAGACCCGGAAAAGAAGAAGCTATGGTTAAACCAAAGGAAGTATGTTGAGACAATACTGTAGAGGTTTAATATGCAGGATAGTAAACCAGTGAAGGTTCCTATTCCTGTAGGTGTGAGGTTATCTACTGAATAGTGTCCCAAGACACAAGAAGAGGAAGAGGACATGTCCCATGTTCCATATGCAAGTGCAGTCGGTAGTCTGATGTATGCAATGGTCTATACTAGACTAGACATTGCACATGCAGTGGTAGTATTGAGCAGGTTTATGTCAAAACCAGGGAAGGAGCACTGGACAGCAGTGAAGCGGGTTTTCAGGTATTTGTGTGGCACTAGTGATTATGGTTTGCACTACCAAGGAAGACCAGGATTGGACAAAGTGTTGGATATTCGTGGCTTCGCTGATGCAGACTAGGCTGGAGATCTAGATCAGAGAATATCTACAAGTGGATATGTGTTTAACCTATTTGGAGGTGCAGTCAGTTGGATGAGTAAGAAACAATCTGTAGTGGCACTATCAACTACAAAGGTAGATTACATGGCAGCCACTCATGTAAGCAAGGAAGTAGTTTGGTTGCATAGATTGTGTTCAAGTATGGGGTTAGTATAGGGAGCTATAAGGATAGACTGTGACAGCCAAAGTGCAATTTTCTTGGCAAAGAACCCTGCATATCATTCAAAGACAAAGCACATTAATGTTCAGTATCACTTTGTGAGGGATATGATAGAAGAGAAAAAGGTGTTGCTAGTAAAGGTGGACACTTTGAAGAATACTGCAAATGCATTGACAAAATCTGTGAGCTCTGAGAAGTTCTCTTGGTGTAGAGAAACAATGGGCATTGCAAGGCGGGATATATGACTAAGCTCTCTTGTGGCCCCCTATGGAAAGAAAACAACAAGTGGGAGAATGGTGGGTTGTGTTATATTCTTTCCATGACTAGCCCACGCAGTTAACCGGGGGGTTAGAGGGGGGTCGGAACCCCCCCCTTCATTGCGTCAATTGTGTAGCGAGGGGGTCACAGGGGGTTTGATGGGTGAAGGTAACCCCTCTCTATGGGGTCCGAGGTAGTGCCCCGGAAAATTTTTCTTTTTGGACCCTATATTAGGTTGGGCGGACCTACCTATGGTTTATTGCATGATTTTTACACATGGTTTTGGACGCGACAGTTTTTCGGTCCATGGTTTTTGACGCGATGGTTTTCGGTCCATGGTATTGGATGCTTCAGCGTGTATAAATATGTATTGTAACATTGAAAGGAATACAATGAAAAATCAAGCTGGTAGTCCCAGTTTTGAGATCCAGGGGAAAATCTCTGTGTATATGTTTTTTACGTGTTATGCTCTCGCATTGTGTATTTTCTGTGTTTTAGAATTTGTATTCAGGTAATTTCTGTATGGGGTTAAAACCTACAGCGCGTTGGGTGATTTCGAAGTAATAGAGATAGTGGATGATAGCAATCCCTATCCTGCACTCTTAGGAATTGACTGGGCCACTGATATGAATGGGGTAATCAATCTGAAGAAGTGAAAGATGATCTTTGAGAAGAAATCACTACGCATAATAGTACCTCTAGATCCTGCTGAGGGATCGCGCTATACGAAACCAGTCCATGATTATGAGAGTGATGACGATTTGCATTGTATCTATAAGATAATGGCGCAAGATCAAGATTGGGAAAATCCCACTACGGATGGACGAATTACATGGGATTGCGAGAGTTCCTGCACTTCAGACTCCGATGAAGAGTCAGAGCACTGGCAGAACTAGTTACATGAAGTGACTACGCTGAACTGCAACATGATGACCTTATCGTTGTGTTGTGTGTCTTCAGAGATAAGAAATCTGCCTACTTATGATGCTCTGAATGATTTAGATATCTTTTTGGATGCACTTGAACGGGAGGTATCAGAAAAGCAGCGCTTCCAGGCGTTGGACTGGGCCCTGCATGCTACGCCTGCAAGATGGTGGGTTACACATAAGGGAAGCTTTGATGATTGGCGCGAATGCAGGAGAATGATGAGAACTTGCTTTGGGAAGCTGAAGATGTGAATGACAAACAAGTATGATGGGTAGGATGATCCATGCGCGCATTTGGCGAAATGGTCCCAGGCTTACGGAGAAAATCCCCAACTTGAATGGGTGCACTTGTTCTGTCACACCCTGGATATTGTCCCGATGAACTGGTATGTAGAAACCGAGCTCCGCCATGGGACAGGCGAATGGGATATCCTGCGTGAGGGATTCATGATGACATTCAGTTTCGAGGACGGGTTTGATAGTATTAATGAAGCGCTACAAGAGGTGAAAGCAATAATCTTTAGGATACCACAGGATCCTTTAAACTTGATTCAACCTAAATGGGCTACTTAGCTGAGTCACGCACTAAAAAGTTATAATGTAACTACAGAAGAAGAGGATGAGGATCTACGGAAGATTAACATTCTAGAAATAGAAGGTCACTGCGAGGTTCAAGGACCGCAGATTGAGAACCCTAACATAACCGCATTGTTGAAGACGAAACAAGTAAACATTGGTACGGAAGCAAAACCGAAATTTTCAAAGATTGGAGACTACTGGGATGACACGACGGTGGATAAGGTCGTTGAATTTCTCCACGAATACTATGATTTATTCCCTACCAAGTTTACAGATCTGAAAGGGATAATCAGGGACATAGGAATGATGAAGATCACATTAAAGTCTGACGCGAAGCCAGTTAAGCAAAGGCCTTACCATCTCAATCAGAAATATAAGGAGAAGGTCCACTTAGAGCTAGACAATATTCTCGTGGCAGGCATCATTGAGCCTGTGGAAGAATTTGACTGGGTAAGTCCAATGGTGGTACAGGAAAAGAAGCAGAAGGATGAAATAAGGATATGCATGGATCTCAGAAAGCTAAATGACACTTGTGTACATGATCCTTTCCTGACTCCATTCACTGATGAAGTGTTGGACAATGTAGGTGGCTAGGAAGCATATTCCTTCATTGATGGATTCTCTGGGTACCACCAGATCAAAATCGCGCCAGAGGACAAGAGCAAGACAACCTTCGCAACTAAGTGGGGTTGTTTTCAGTACATTGTAATTCCGTTTGGATTGAAGAATGCGCCTGCGATCTTCTCACGCGTAGTTGTTGCTACATTCAAAGAATTTATTCATAAGTTCCTGGAGGTATATTTTGATGACTGGACTGTGTTTGGGCTGGTTAAACGCCATGTAGCAAGCTTGTGCCTGATGCTGGATACCTGTCGAAGATACCAGATCATGCTCAATCTCAAGAAGTGTTTGTTTTGTGTTCCTTTTGGGAACTTGTTGGGGCATGTGGTTTGCAGACAGGGACTAATGGTAGACCCCGCAAAGATCGCGATGATACTGAACTTGGAAGCACTGAGAAGTGTGAAACAGCTGCGTGCTACCCTGGGACATACGAGATATTACAGAAAGTTTATCAAAGGCTATGCCTAGATCACCGCGCCTATGGAGAAATTGTTGAAGAAGGATGTCACATTCTATTGGAACAATGACTACAAGAAGATCTTGGATATATTGAAAGAAAATATGGTCACCGGGCCGATTCTAGTCTTCCTGGATTGGAAGAAATAGTTACATGTACATGTCGACGCATCATATATAGCGCTAGGAGCAGTACTAACGCAGGCTGGTGGAGAAGGCTTGGACCATCCTATCGCGTTTGCAATTCGAAGCTTATCCAAAGTAGAGAAGAACTATTCCACCACCAAGCGCGAAGGGCTAGCTATGGTGTATGTGCTCCAGAAGTATAGGCACTACTTGCTGGGGGGCCATTTTAAGATGTATACAGATCACTCCGCGCTAAAGTACCTGGTCAATAAGCCTGTGTTGGGGGGGAGAATCTACAGGTGGCTCTTATTATTCCAAGAGTATGATTTTGAAGTTATTGTGAAGCTTGGATGACCGAATGCAGGACCAGACCATCTGTCGCGCATCAAAACGGCGTAAGAGCCCTCTAATTTGGAGGGGTGATTTCCTGACGTGCAACTATTTGCAGTACGCATCACAGATGGTCATTTTGAGGATATAGTACATTTCCTAATGACAAGTACTACACCAAAAGGATACACTGTCCAGCAGAAAAAGGAATTAGTGGTATGCGCGACAGAATTCTCTGTCATTACTGGGCATTTGTAAAAGATGGGGACTGATGAGATATTGCGACGGTATGTACCTGAGTTCGAAAGAAGAAGCATCCTCATGGACACTCATGGGGGCACCGCGAGAGGAAATTATGTGGGGAGAGCGACTGCGCAGAAGATTATACGTGTAGGGTTTTGGTGGCCAACCCTCCATCAGGACTCAAAAGCATATTGCAAGGCGTGTGATGTGTGTCAAAGGACTGGCAAGCCATCACAGAGGGATGAGATGCCTTTGAATCCACAAATGATGTTGCAACCCTTCAAGAAGTGGGCAATAGATTTTGTAGGACCCATTCAGCCACAAGGAAAGACAGGAGCAAGGTACATTATCATCGTGACGGAGTATTTGACTCATTGGGCAGAGGCACAGTCGATGAAGGACTGTACGGGCGTGAATGTCACGAAGTTACTATTTGAGCATGCACTGATGGGATTTTGTTGTTCAAAGATCTTGATGAGTGATCGTGGTACGCACTTCCTGAATGAGACGACCAACGCGCTGATGAAGGAATTTCAGGTATACCACCAGAAGAGCACGCCTTATTACCCGCAAGCTAATGGGGCGGTGGAAGCGTTCAACAAAGTGCTCGAAAACACGCTGACCAAGGTTTGCAATGCTTAGCGAAGTGATTGGGACCTACACATACCTATAGTATTATGGGCTTATCGAATGACCTGCAAGAAGTTGACTGTACAAACCCCCTTTAGGCTCGTCTATGGGGTTGAAGTGGTAATGCCTATGGAATACATCGTGCCTAGTCTGTGCATAACAACACTCACAGGTATGACAGATCGCGGAGCTTTGGAGGAGAGGCTCACATAGCTGGATGAGCTCGAAGAAGAGATATTTTTTGTTGGATTTCACCAACAGGTCCAAAAGCAGTGCGAAAAGGCATGGCATGATCAAAACATTAAGTTGTGCTCATTTAAGGTAAATGACCTGGTTTTGTTATATGATAGTAAGTTTGATAAATTTCTAGGGAAGTTCAGGATACACTGGTTAGGACCTTATGTTATTAAGGAGATTACTGACGGAAAGGTGAATGGAAGTCGCTTGAAGCCATACACTGACGGTCCGGCCATGTGACTAGATGAAGGTAGCACAATCTTAGTGCTCCAGGATGCTAAAAGGAGGCGCGGGACTATAAACTACACTGCTCGGGTTGGAGAGTTGCGTGATTGGAAGATAGTGCGAAGCAAGGGAGTGTCACTAGGTCCACGACATCATGGAGGGAGCTGCGCTACCCAGGGAGAAATCGTGCAGGTCGGCTAGAAAGTGACCATTACGGTCATTGTTCATGAAAAGACGGCAGAAGTGAGGCCAAATTGAGCAGGTGGCTGGCATTTAAGATGAAATTTATGGCTTAGATCCTTGAAAATCTGCTGCTAATCTGACATTAATGAACTGATTTTGGGGGGAACGGTCAGATTTGAATTCAAAGTGCCCTATAAATTACAAGTGGATGTCCAGCAAGAAACACTTAGCATTTTGAGAATTAAGTTGTTGAGCTCTCAGATACCTATGGACCCAGAGTTCTTCGAGGCTCTCAAACAGACTCCTGCATTTTTGAACTTTCCCGAGATGTCGTGAGCATTGATAGAGAGTGTTATATCAGCACCCCTAGGAATTATCAATATAAAGTAAGTCGTAGAAGAGCCGGCACAAGAAATGGAAAAACAAGCAGAAGTAGTTGCTCTAGAAGTAGCTAAAGTATTGGTAGAGATCCCTAAATCCCCGAGGACGCTGAGATCGAAGCCAACCCCAACCAAGGAAACCATGAAGGACAAGAAGGGCAAGCAACCTGCCATACCGGTGTGCACCTCGCCAAGGCGAAACCCACCAAAGCCCACTGCACAAGAGAAAGGCAAGGCTATAAACCTAGAAGCCGAGGAGGAAGATATCGAAGACATCCCAATGGATGATGAGGATGTGGGAATGGAAGTAGAGGAGGTTGAAGCCCAGGGTGCAGACCCTATTACACGTTTGACGGAGTATGTCCCTCCCCACAAGCCTAAATCCAAGGTCCAAAGGACATCGATGAGAGTAAGACTCCCTTACAAACCCCTTTGCTACCAGATGAAATTGATTTCGACAGTCCGCATTTGGCACGGGTGCCGATACTGAAGCTTGAAGACTAGGACTTGGCAGACCACAAGAAGTTCCCACACTTGGTGACCAAGTAGTTGGTGTGCCACATCATAGAAATAATTACAGGAATGACTGCGTTGGAGCCGCGGAGGTGGCTCAAAGGAATAGAGAAGGCATGGTTGCTCAACCTATTCTAGGTGCCACGCTATAACCGCACCCCGGTGATAGTTTTGGTCATCAAGCAGCTGTTGTGCTTGGTGCATGATGGGTGGCTGTGGCTGTATGAGACGATACCCATCACAGATATTTTGATTCACCACATTACGCGCCTGCCGTATACAGGTGAGAATCCAGGGATGATCTTCAGTGGCAAGGGCGGCGAGCAGGCTCTTGTAGAGTCAATGAAGGAAAAATTCAAGCTGGTGAAGAAGCCATGCGGGTATGCTATCTCCAACATCTGCGACCCTACTGCGAAGGTAGCAACGCAGATCCTTGTAGGGAAGGTGATGCGGAAGTGCCACGTCAATAAGTTGCCAACGCCTGTCGTTGCACTCATACAACAATCTTCATAATTAATTACACTAGGTTCGGTCTTCATAATTAATATTGTGCTAATATCATTACGTATTTTATGTAAAAAGATAAAATAAGAAAAGAAGAAAACAATTTTTTATTATTATTTCATTAGTTAAGAATTTTCTTCATGATTCTAGGATTTATTAAGTTAAAGAGTCAAAGTCCTATTTGGACTTGTTGTAAAGAAATAAGAAACATATTTTTCAAAATATAATTTTGGGTCAATTCACCTCAAGAAGCCAAGTCGACCCTCCTGGATGACAAGTATGCCCACTCAAAATATGTGTCTTTTCACATATGAGAACAATTATATATTGGAATACGTCCTCCATCAAATGGCAAGAAATTTTGATGTTATTTCTGTGATAATTTTAAGGTAGAAAGGTATGAAGTTAAAAGGTTAACTTATTGTGAAGGAATTCAAGTTCCTGAGGGTATACATCAGCAAGGTAATGTGAATCTTTTTATGGAGATGATATGAAAATTATGTGAATTTTTCTATGGGAGATGATGCAAGTTTGTTATGGTAGATAATCTGAGACAAGTGTGAATTCTTTGTGACAATATGATTTGAGATTCCTGTGGCATATGAAGTTAAGATTGTTGCTATCTCCCGTGACTAATATTTATGGATTTGGAGGGCTTGACTTGGCTTATTAGAGGTTAGATTTGGATCTTGGATTTCTCACTTTGATCTAATTCTTTAAAAAGAGGAAATTTTTTGGGTTTTCCGCTTTGTGGGTTTTTTGCCCTGGCTTGGAGAGCCTACATCTTTGTGTTGTTTTGTCTTTTGTGATCTTAATGTTATGTATTTTTGGTAATTTCTTGATGAAATAAGTAAACATAAATTCAATAAGCTAGCCAACGAATTCACAAGTAATTATCAAGCAAGAGAAATCTCCAATACTTTGATTTCTCAACATGGTATCATAGCTAAGGTGGTGGAAATGAAGTTTTTTGGCATATCTCTAAACAAGTTCATTGATATTATGTATTGGTTTCTATGGGTGAAGATGTGAGTGCCTATAACTACAATGATGAGACAATGATGCGAGTTTCTAGGGCTTATACTTGGAGTGGGGTATTATTTATGTGAAGTTATGGAGCAAATTATGCCTAAGACAATGATACGAGATCTTGCTCCTAGAATGTGATGCAAAATACTATGAGTAACTTTATCTTTGACTATGAAAATAATTCTTCTTTGATTTTAATACAAATAAATTGAAGCTAAGCCATGATCAAAGTCTGAGTTCTATTCAGAGAGTAAATTTGTGTGATGGAAGATTCTATGATGGCCCAAGATTTTTGAGTTAATTCTGTGGTAGTGATCCAAGTTTATGGAATGATATGAATTCCCTCCTCTACCCTATAATGTGAGATCATACAAATTTTTCATTTTTAAAAATAATCCGAGCTACATATCCTATCTAATAAAGCTCTAAAATCAGGTCCATCCAAGTTGAAAAATATGCAAGTTATCTCCACAAGGCATGATAGTGAAGAATAAAGCAATGATATGGATTATATCAAGTAATGCAAATACTTCAATTGATATGTGATATACCTCTTCTATATGATATGTCCCATTGATGCGAGTTTCTTTGGGGCTATATTCCAACCTCATGCCAAAAAATGATGTGAGAAGCCTCTCCTACTTGGATAGTGATGTGAACTAATGATGCAAATAGTAATACAAATAATGATGTGGGTTATCTCTTAAGGAAGAAAGAGATTTGAGTTAGTTACTTTAGTAATGAGTCTATGATCCAATTGCCCTGTATAATGATTCAAGATAATGGAAATCTAACTTAGGTCATCCACCTGAGTTCTACAATGTGATGCGAAGTAATCTAAGTTATGGCAGAGATGTGAGTACCCTTCCAATGCATGACAATTCTCTTTCTAAATGACCAAAAAATATGACAGTGATTCCCTCCATGGCATAATGATGCAAGTTCCCTTCCTAAACATGATAGTGACTTTGATATGATAGTATATGGTAGTTATCTTGTTATAAGATAGTAACAAATTATTCAAGAATTTTGTAACTCAACATATGACCAAGGTTCCCTACTAATAGGCCATGACCTAATAGGATAAATCAATCCTAAGCTAAGAGTTAATCTGAAGTAGATGTTTGGCACATAAGACATTAGACCAAGGCTTAATGAAAAACGTTGATTCAGACCTCTACATAATAAGGTCAAGGTATCTACAACTCTAGATGTGAAGGCATCTAAGAGTAAAGCATTATATAAGAATATTGTCATCTATAAGACCACTTTGTTGAAAGGACCAAAGCTACAAGAAGCTAGAAATATGAGGTCCATATGAATCCACTACATTAATGAGGCTGACCTATCTAAGAAGACTAATCAAAGCCATCATCTTCAAGGAGTTACTTTGGTTGAAGTATCGAAGCACCTTTGACAAGTGAAGAATTTTATCTCTACTAGAGTAAATAAGGTAAAGATTGAAAAAGGTATGTATACTCTCTATTATTTTGCAACTAATAGTGCATATAATAATCTCTTGAAAGATTGCAATAAAAAATACCGGTATAGAGAGGGGTGATATCTCTAGGGTTTTGCATCTTTTAATACGAAGAATTTGAGATAATTTGAATGACATGATTCCTAGGGTTTGCATTAAGACTTTGCAAAATGAAAAATGAGGAACCTAGGGTTTACAAACCCTATCAAGGACTTAAATCTATAAAACCTTAGAAATAGAAACCTTAGCTAATTGTTTATGTTGTAAAAAGAAAAATCTAGCTTGAGTTTGATAGGAATGATATCATGATGATATAGAGACAAGGTTGGTGAAGAGGTCTACGATTAAGAGGGAGCTAACTTTCTTCAAAAAGATAAGTTCCCTTGATTTCTACTATTGCTATTCTATCTACATACTTCTCCCTTTCATGGTCTTCTAATAAAGTTTGCAAGTCTCGGCAAGATCTATCTAAATCCTGACTAACATATGAAAAGACTTGAGAGAACATGGCAAAGCATAGAGATGAAGAAGTAGGGAGAAGTTTGAAGCTTGCATCAAAGAAATCAATTAGAAGACGAGAAATTCACTTACCACAGATGGAAAGAGGGAGTTGTAAAGATCTTGATGAATACAATATTAATTAAATCTTGGTAGAAAACTCAGAAAAGCTTATGACCAAAAGAGATGACATTTGATCTAGGGAAATTTCTTTAAGTAAAGAAGTTGAAGAGTTTTGATGTATTTATTCCAACAACTGATTGGTTTGTTCCAGGAACACATCGACTGATGATCGAAAGTACAAAAACAAGAAGCATAACTATGTTGCAATGTGAAGATAGACCATGCAAAGGAATGTTAACTTCAAAGGGAGCAAGTAGCAAAATTTGACATGATGAATCCCACACTTTGAATATAGGCTATTGAGATTTTGTAACTCTAATATTAATTTGTCTGAGATATTATTTGGCTCCCTAGAAGGACATATTGCAAAAGTATGTGTAGAGGCTAGAAATATAGTAGTTGAGATAATATGATGTACCTACAATTATTTGGTTTAATTTGATTTGAGAGCACATGGTTTGAGTGGGAAACACTAAAGATAGCTTGGAAGAGCACAAAGACAAAAAAAAAATTATGTAAGGAAGAAGGCATGTACTAGCAGCTATGAGGAAATTTGGCTCCTTGAATATGATAGATGGATCATTTGATGACAAAGTTGCATGATGATTTTCAAGATCCGAGAAGGTCCAAGTTCAATATGATGTGAATCTATTAGGAGCCAAGAATCCTTGCAAATATCTAGAATCCCTACAAGCTACTACTAATATCTCCCTAAAATAAGAAGTAGTTGATGAATGAGACAAGCTAAAGCCTGTGATTAAGTCACCCTGGTTGAGAGAGAGTAAGGATCTCCTCCTTTTTTTAGAGGTGTTGGGTGTGGAGCCTGATTATCTTCTTTATTCAGAGGTATCGCCACATTGGCCCCTAGTTCGTAATGTGGTGGCAATGCCGCCCGTAAAATGTGCGCTGTAAAATTTCCTTGTAAAATGTTGTAATTTCGTAGTCAATCTGGGTCGTTCATTAGGTGGAGATATGACAATAGAAGTTATGTTTAATTTAGGGTTTTCTTCCCTAGAAGGCAACCCCTCGCTATATATGAGGGAATTGTATTGCGTCTATGCAGATCTGTATTCTGAGCGAGGAAGAGAGAGGAGATTGTGTGAGAGCGAAGAGGGAATTACAACGGATCTTTTGTAGGTTGTATCTCTTCATTTTGTTGGATAATATAAAAGGAAGGACTCGTTGTTTCTCCATGGACATAGCCCAAATTGGGTGAACCACGTATATCTGTGGCTATCTTGTTTTATGGATTTTCTGTGTTTATATTTCTGCAATATATTTTTTGTGTTCTATTGCTCTGTAATATATGATTTTATAACAAGAGGGAGTGATGGAAGACACCACATTCTCCACGTGTCATGCACTAGACCAAGACTAACAGTCGTAAGTCTAGTGAAGTAAATGGTAGGGATAATGGAGGATTGGATAAGAATATGGGACAAATAATCCTGGAGGATTGGGAATCAAAGATAGTAGTAGCCCCGAGAACATATACTCTTTGAGGATAGGGCAAGGTATCCAAGACAAGAGTAGTCGAAGAGGAACAGTATTCTCTGAGGATTGGGAATCCAAGATAAGATAGTACTTTAAGGACATACATGGTGAAAATTTGAGTGGGTTTTGTGCCCTGAGAGGCGGTGGGGGTGGTGTCCAAATGTATACCTCATAGAATTATGCTCTAATATAGTGGAGAGTTAGAGCTTGTTAGTAAAGACCTTAATATATTGCAGATTGAAAATGTTGGTTATGATGATGATGCTTGACAATGGCTTATCAATTCAAACTCTTATTATGAAAATATTTCAATTTGAGGGTATCCTTGTATCTTGTTGTGTAATAATGAATGCCTCCCTAGTTAAGAAAGAGTGTTGAAAAGTGTAACTAGGTTCAGTCTTCATAATTATCATGGTACTTGTATCATTATCTATTTTATGTAAAAAGAGAAAAGAAGAAAAGTAGGAAAATAGTTTTTATTATTATTATTATTTCATTAGTTAAGCCTGTTCTTCATGATTCTGGGATTTATTGTGTCAAAGAGTCAAATTCCTATTTGGAATTGTTGTAAAGAAAGAAGAAAAATAATTTTCAAAATATAATTTTGGGTCAATTCACCTCAAGTAGCTAAGTCATCCCTCCTGAATGACAAGTTGGTCCACTCAAAAGATGTGTCTTTTCACATATGAGAACAACTATATATTGGCATACATCCTCCATCATATGGCAAGCAATTTTGGTGTTCTTTCTATGATAAGTTTTGAGGTAGAAAGGTACGAAGTTCAGAGGCTACCTTCTTGTGAAGGAATGCAAGTTCATGAGGGTATACATCATCAAGGTAATGTGAATATTTCTATGGAGATGATAAGAAAATGATGCAAATTCTTCTATGGGAGATGATGCAAGGTTTTTATGGTAGATAATCTGAAACAAGTGTGAATTCTTTGTGACAATATGATTTGAGATTCTGGTGGCATATGAAGTTAAGATTGATGTTATCTCATTTGACTAAGATTGATGGATTTGGAGGGATTGACTGTGCTTCTTGGAGGTTGGATTTGGGTCTTGGATTTCTCAGTTTGAACTGATTCTATAAGAAGAGGATTTTTTTTGGGTTTTACCCTTTATGGGGTTTTAGCCCTGGCTTGGAAAGTCTACATATTTTATCTGAGTCTACATCTTCTATGATCTTCATGTTATGTATTTTTGGTAACTTCTTTATGAAATAAGTAAACATAAATTTAATAATCTAACGAACAAATTCACAAGTAATTATCAAGCAAGATAAATCTTCATACTTTTATTTCTCAATAGTTGGTTACACATATATTGAGGATTGGATGATGGAGCGAGTTCTCTTAGAAACTTTTATGGAATACATTGGAATGCCATATTCTCTGTTTGATGGACACATCTTAGTTTCATAGAGAATTATTTATTAGATATTTGTAAATGTGGCTCAACCTATAATATTTTGTCTTTGTTGACATGGTAATTGGACGGAATTACTTCTTTACAATGCTAGTAAATAAAGAGGTAGAGTACAAGCCTTGTAAAGGATATATTGGATCATTGATCTTGATACATTTGCTTGGATTGATATTGGTAGTTTGACCAAGATGGAACATTTGATAACATGACGGAATATGGTTGAACAAAACTCTAGAAAGTAGAATAGCAAGGGTAAGTTTAATCTTAGATGAGGAAGTTGTGGAGAAAGGCTCTCTTATATAAAGCAAGAAAAGTCATATCACTTGTGCTAAAGTATGAGCCCTTATTTGAAGAAATATTAGACTTAGGGTTTGTAAACCCTAGGAAAAATATTGAAGGTTATGATTTAGAAAGCCCTAGGTTTTATGGATAAAACCCTATATCTAGACTTAGAGTATTGAAAATAGATGAATCTATTGAATGGAGAAACCCTAGCTCATACAATTTATGCAAGGAAGGAAAGGAAAACAACATGCATTAGTAGTTGATGATGAGGATGAGGATGAGAATTTATAGCTTGATGATATTGCAGATGGATTCTAGTGAATTTTGTAAGAAGGAAAGGATCAAGAGGGAGTTGACAATTCCCTACAATCCTTAGATCAAAAGATAAGTATTTCATATCTTTCCTCCTTGATTATTATTACTTTATTATTGGTTAGCCTCTTGTCTTTATATATTTTTTCTTGGTTATAATTGTTTCTTCCATGGCCTCCTAATGAGGTTTGCAAGTACATCACAAAGGCTACCAAGTATTTGGAAATAGATGGAAGCATTGGGAAGAATGAAGCAAATTTTTTGGCAAGAGGATTCTCCCACGATCAAGCATAAACCCAACTAGAGTGATTTTTGTTCAAGAGGGAGAAATTGTACGAGATCCTAGTTCAGAGGGAGCAGACAAGACAACAAGTTTTAAGGATGTCATGATGAAGGAAATTGTGACTAAGACTTGATGGGAAGTTAGTGGTGACTTCAAAAGTTGATCTACAAGATTAAACATATTATCGATAGTAGCATAGAGAAATACAAATCAAGATTCATGGAAAGAGGGTTCTCTTAGAAAGAGGGAGAGGACCACAAAGTGACATTTTATCTAGTTTCCAGGTACACTTCTATTAGAATGAATAGTTCTATTACTTTTTTTATATATTGGAGATTACAATTAGATAGACGTAAAGACCATTCTCCTCAAAGGAAGAAGTGTACATAGATATACTTCAAGGATTTGAGGTACATGAAAGGAAATCACGTGCTTGCACACTAAAGAAAGTTATGTACAGACCTTGGGCATGGTATTCTCAGATTGATGGATATCAATTGAGTCTTGGTTGACCTTTGTTATTATATGAATTGTTTTTTACGGAAGCAAAAGGACTCACGTGAAAAACGGTGCAACATTGGCAGGAGGATTTGATTCCATGATAGAGGGAGCAGTCAAGCCCTACTTCAATGTTAGAGGAATTTGACCTTTGAGTTCGAGATGAAGGATATAGATTTGATGCATTACTTCCTTGGTCAAGGGAAGTATAATGACCAGGGAAGTATAATATTGAGATCCTTTAGATAATGGACTGCAAGATAGTCAAACTAGATTCCTAGAGATGAGAGGTCTTTAAGATAAGTATGCCTTCTATGAGTGGACCATGTCAGATAATAGATATGCTTCAGTTACTAGGAATCAACAGTGGCATAGGGAGCATCCAATATTGCCACAACAGAATCTGTTTTAGTGTCAGAGGGAGCACCTAGTTAGGGTGATAGAAGATAAGTTTTGGTGATGGATCCAATGATCAAAGCCGATAAATTTATGGTTGAGTTAAGGCATGCATGTGTTGAGGTACCTACATGGTACAATTGGATATGAATTGAGATATGTATCAAATGATGAAGTACAATTGTAGGGAAATATAGATTCATATTAAGCAGAGAGTGTTAAAGATAGGAAGAGAACATCAGGATGTTGATTCCGTTTGAATTCTACTATGGTATCCTAAATAAGCAGGAAGCAAACATCTACATAGGTTGAGTATATTGCAGTTAGTTTGATGACCTATGAATCGACGTGGCTTTGGAAGCTACTCACATGATTGTTTGATTAGGTACAAGACATGGTACAAAAGGGAGCAGTATTGCTCCAATACATTTCTATTGATGAGTAAGTTGTTGACATTCTCACAAAGCCTCTATCCCAGGATGAAGTTTATTTAGTTCAGGGAGAAGCTTCGAGTGGTTCAAAATGCTTCCCTTAGTTAGAGGGAGTGTTGATGTTATAACATCAATGTGAAGATATTCTCCCTAGGTCAAGGTTATTGACCAAGAGCCATGTAATGTGGCTAGAGATCATTAGGGCCTAGAGTGCTCCCCGGGTCATAAGGTTATGACCATATTTCCAAGAGGTACTTGGCTAGTGGGTAGAGTGATTTCCTTTAGCATCATGCAAGTGTTTTACCATTAAAATGACATGCAAGAATGGTAATTGGCCCATGGTTTCACCATTTTTCTTGTTCAAAGGTATTGAGCTTGCTCTAAGTGATAAATTATTGAGTTAGTGACCCAGGACTAGTATTATTGACCTCGACCAGAAGGTTTTGACTATATCGCCAAAGGTTTTTGCTAGTGGGTGACCAAATCCATTTGCAAAGGGGATTTGACTAGTAGATAACTAGATTCTTTGCAGGGTGTTGATGTAGGATGCTTTCCACATGGTTCTAGGTTAGAACATGAAGTGGATGGATACATTAACATAACAAGATCATTCAATTTTTTCTTTAAATGGAGAAATTTCTCAGCAAAGAAGACATATGTGAAAGTCAAGGTTGAATACCTCCCTAACGAGGAGGGAGTGTTGATTTTTTGTGGTTGTGGTCGGTATTCAAGTTGGCCAAAATAAAAGGAGGGAAATTTAAAATTTAAATTTAAATTAAATTAGTCAAGTTGACTCCAAGAGTTCAAGTCATCCAAGCAAGGTGATGTGCCCCTTAGGCACCACAAGAAAACTATGTATATAGACATTTTACCTCCATCAATTACACAATTTGGAATCTCACCTTGTGAAGATTAATAAGCTCAAGTGAGTCACATATCATTGAAGAATACGAGTTAGAAGAAGAGATATGTTCTATTATAATTTTAGAAGGTCACAACCCTAGAAGAGGGTTGAAATCTTGGCCTGCCATAGAGAATTCCAAGTTGCAGGACCTCAAGCCAAGTTGCAGGGCCTCAGGCCAAGTTGCAGGAGGGTCATAGGCTTGTAGCAGGGATGCCGAGAGGCATCATAACCTTGAAGAATATATATGAGGTGTCTCAGAACTTGGGTGAGGCTAGAAAAGGTGGTTTAGGGTCTATTTCTCATCAAAGAAGGGATGGTCTAGCCCTAGGAGTTTCTAGGTTGTCTTATGAATCTCATATTGTACTTTTGTTGAATTGAATAGAAAATATTGTTGAATTTTCTCCCAATTTTGGGTTTCACAGGTGAAAAAATTGTGTCTCTCTGTGTGCTTGGATTTCTCTTTATGATCCTACTGTCATTATTGCATTATTGTTGAAATTTCCTATGTATAATTTCTTAATGATGAATGTGACATAAGTGAATTTGTTTAATAAATCATTGAAAAGTAATTATTAGAATAGACAATCAGATTTTCTTAAATAATCAACAGTGTATTTACAAAAAGAAAGCCTTATTTTCCTTACAACCTTTAAGTTTTTGAATTTCACTTGTAGAATTACAAACTAAGACTACTTACTCAAGCACGTGTGATATGAAAACTCCCACCAACATTGGGATAACTTCCACTATTGTTAAGTGAAGTTCATTAGATTTGTTGACTACTAGGTGATGTACCCAAACTCTAATTAATATGATTTACTAGGGTTAATTTATTAATATTAGGAAGTGCAAGGGGTGGGTTGGTTGCATTACCTTTTGGGTAGACTATCCAAACCATTATAATCTCACCCTCACCAAATGATCCAAACACATTCATTAACACCTCATCTAGTTGTAGCTCCATGGTAGTGACCCCATCCATTGGTCCATCAAAGTTATACTCATACACAACCTCACTTTACAATACATCTAACCAATAAATCTGCACCAATGCATCTACTCAAAAAATAGTCACAATATGTCCATAAAATCCCATCAAGTTATCATGATCATGTTATACCCCAATTGGAATTTCTTCCAACACAATCCTCTACCACACAACCATTGACTATATTGTTTACCCTTATGCCTTAAATTATCCAATTCATTCATATTTGACTGATCATTACCCTTGTCATCATTCATTTCTATTCTTAATGTTTACATCATTTTGTAATCACTAACATTTGGTTTGACCTTCATTCATTAGTTATTACAATGCTACATACTGTTCACTCAACTCATTCTTGTGCTTCTGTATCTTCCATGGCATATTCTCCTTTAGTTCTTCATTCCCACCAACACCATACTATTGCACCCCTCAATGTAGAGTTTTATTACCATAATTTATGAATTAGAAGGCAACATCTCATTTTCCACCAATGGAAAATTCACCATGTTGAACTCTCACCCATAAATCTTCCTCAATGCCATAGTGTTCCCTAGTCTTTGAGTAGGATTGGTACAATTCTACCACAAGTTCTACAATGCACCCTTCCAAAGACTCTTAACCCATAAATCCATGGCTATGTTTATAGGGTGATCAAAATGATCTAGATATAATAGGCTTGGGCATCCTAGTTAACAGTTTTCTTCTCTCTACAAGTATTGGGGGCCTCAATAAGTCTTTATAACCATTCATCTAAAACTCACTAGAAATTCCACCTAGAAAATTTCATATAATTTATTAAAAAACAAGTCGTCATTAGCCATAACTCCACTCCATTCCAACAATGGGGTTCTTGCTTTATGAACATAATAATTTAATTATCAAACTAATGGACTACACTTGTACCTTTGTAGGTAATTGCTTCAATATATTACGAACCCACTACACTTAGCATGTATTTGTCCTAACAACATAAACATAACAATTTATTGGCAAAAATTGCAAACTAGTGTCCATAAGGGTGTTTAAGAAATGAATTGCAATAGTCCAACACTTGCATATCAATATTTGAAACAAGGAAAATCTCACCCAAGGTGTGTTTCCTATATGTTTTTGATCTAGGGTACATAAGAAGAGATAAAATCAACCTTAACATTTTTTAATATCATAAATTACATCCATGCATTCATGTTACTATTAGTTGGAACAGTCACCACTATGGGGAGAGTTCATTTACCATAGAGTGTCATTGAATATGCATGAAATACACAACATTGATATAAATAATACATTAGAAAATAGATTAAAATTGGTACATGCTTCAAATATATTCAATCACCAAATACATAATCATGATCATATGTCAATGTACCTATTACAACTAACCAATAATGTTCTCCATACATTTCCAAACATCATAATACAACCAAAAACTCGCAAAGCAAAGAACCCCCTCTCTTACCGTCCAATGCCTTTCCAAAACTCCACTTATGGATTTAAAAAATAGGGCTCAAACAAAAAGAATAAGTAAAAACCCTTAACCCAACTAAATAGGATTGTTGGCATCATACCCATCACTTAGCCTAAACACTTGGATGTAATCATCATATCCACATTCTTTCTTAAAACCTAGGGATGATGTTTCTTTGCATGACTATCCTCATGCATTGTAAAATGTGTGATGCACAATGGGGGAATCACTAGGGGATGGAAGCACCCTCAAATTTTTTTGGGCAACTTTTTGCATCCGTTTTTGTTGGTTTCGACACATGGTTTTTGCTTAAAGCAGCTTTGTGGCACATGGTGGTTTTTCCCATGGTTTTGTAGTTTCAGTTAAGGAACTATGGTTGTATTCTAAGCCAGGGTAAATGGATTGGTAGTTCATGGATACTATGAGATATATATTGTATCGTAATATTGTATAGAAGAATATATATTTTGAAAAATCTTGTTGATTTTCCTGATTTTGGGTTTCCAAGATAAAAATATCTATGTTTATGTCTGTGAATTCCATTGCATATTTTCCATTTTATAATGAATTTGTTTACAAAAATTAACTATATAAGGTTAAAACCTACAATTATGACACCTTTGAGCCATTCTTGAATTTAAGGAAGTGTTTAAATTTGAATTCGGTCTTTTATGAACTCACACAACATTGTGTTACTATCAATTACTTCACCCAAATTGCCATAAAAAAGTGGTGAATTTATATTACATGCACAAGTTTCTTTATATAGATGGATCAAGGAATGTAATATTTTTGTATACTCCACCATAACAAAAACATTGGCAGAAGGTCAAATTTGGGAGATTTCAATCTGTTTTGATGCATATTCCTCACCTTGATTTGAGAAAAGATAAATTGGCGTTGATGCAGAATGGGTCACCAACTTATGTCTACTCATCAATATTTTTAGAAAGAAGGTAAGAGAAGAAAGAAACAATGTGCAATAAAGTTGGTGATATATTGATCTGTAAACTGTCATGGATATTCCACTGGATAGTTTGTCACAACATATCTGATAAATTATACTTAAAAATACAAAATCTACACTATGAGGGTTTATTTCTCTCTAGATTTCTGGATATGGAAATTATTATTTATCGTGTATGCATGAAAATTATAATTATGAAGCAAATAGATAAAAATAAAATTAAAAATCACAAACCATGATTAACACAAGATATAATATGGGAAACCCTTTCAGGAGAGAACCTCGCTAGAAGGTGAGGTTGCTCTGTTTTATTTTTTTTAATAGAAAATGGTTGCGAGTACAAAGAAGTAAGGCATGTGGCCCGTAGGATACTACAGTGCACAAATCCTCACAGTGTTCTCTCTCCATATCCCTCTCGTATACTCTGCTCCTCTATGGAACAAAATGATCTAAAAAGAATGGAACGCCTTTTCCTCTTAGTGGCCCAATTATAACACAATATGATAGCCTACTAGTGGTTAGGTTTGACTCCTTCAACTCTTAACTAGAGTTACAATATGGACTCTTTTAGAGTATTCTTCATCATGATCATGTGGCTAGCCCCTTTTCCATGAATAATGGGGCTAGCATGGCATCCTCTCAAACTATGGTGGCAAAAACAAGACAGTCAAATTCTAAGTGGTGTTACTTTTGCATGCAGACTTTGATTGAGGTGATCCTTGCACCATTGGAAATGAATTTATGTGTATAATAGAAAAAAGGTGTTATGTTAAATCCACAAAGTTTCCCCCCCAAAAAATTTTGTTTAATTCCTCAAACTACTCTTGAAAGGTTTTAGGCCCCAATTTGCCATACTAGGTCCTACTAGTAAAAATGGTCTTGTGAGTTGATTCCTCCACTTTTTGCACTCTAAAAGCATTGATATGGATGAAAAAAATATAGTGATCCAATCCAAATCTGACCTCCTCATTTTGGGAGGATTTTGGTCCCTAAAATCTTCTACTAAGTGAGGTGAGGAAATTTTTTCTCCACTTTCTCTTGGCATTACCATTTATTCTTGCCTAGAAGTTGTCCTTTCAACCCAATTTCAAAAGGTCATGCTACCCCTAACTTGTGTTTTTGGACTTGTTGTGCAAATATATATATATATTCAACTTTGTCTCATTATATAGTGCCAAATCCTCTATAGAAGGTAAGACATTTTCCTCTTCCTAATCTAGCATGAAAGGCTCATAGAGTTTCATATTATTTACATTCAGAACTAAGTAAATGCATGTGTTTGGAGGTAAATTGAGTCCATAGGTGTTATCTCCCATCTTTTCCAATATATCAAAGGGAAGATATTGCAGAGCCTTGATTTTATTACTAGGACCCTGTTGCCTCTCCTTGTTCAATTATAGACATAATCTATCTCCCACCTTGAACAAATTATCTATTATATGTTGATCATGCATGACCTTAAATTTTTCCTACAACTTCCACAATGTCTCTTGTACCTATATATGGATTTTCCAAATTTTCTCAACAAATTTATCTACCCCTAAGGCATCCTCTGTAAGATCCTCTCTCACTCCTCCTTGTTTCCCATATGCTATCCAGAGGTGAAGGTGGAAGATATCCAAAGCAAGTTTCAAATAGGGACTTACCAGTAGAAGTGTGGATTACTATGTTATAAGTGTGTTGGATATATACCAAATTTTCATCATAGGTCTTTGGATGCTTCTAATTGTAACCCCTAAAAAGTTGCACCAAACTCATGTGGATACTTCTATCTACCCATTTGTCTATGGATGGAATGTTGTAGATCTCTTTAACTTCATGTCAATTTTCTCCCACAATGTAGTCTAGAATGCACAAATAAATCCCATGCCCTTATCTAAAAGGATGCTCTTTGGTATCCCAAAGTGCACCTACATGTTGAAATGTGGCAACAAGAATATTCGAATTTTAATTTGTCCTTGAATTAAAATTGTGAATTAAAATTCGTATTTAGTCTCACCAGCTACTTGAAAAATAATTAATTAATTCATCTTGAGTTAATTAGTTGGAGAAATTCAAGTTAGAAGTATTTCTGAAGTCATGCAACAATTATCCCTTAAATTAATGAGATTATCCCTTAATTAAGAAGATAAGTTTGAGTTATATTTGAGTTGTAATTAGTTAGCTCAGTTTACTGAGTTAAGTCCAGATAAATTAGTTCCAAACTGTTGAGGACTAATTGTGAGTTCAGTCAGTTAATGCATGCACACATCCAACTAGTGTACTCCAGATAACTGAAGATTCTCTCATCTGTAACTCATGCATGTCTATTATGAGAAAGACCCAGTTGAGATTAAAGACAAGGACAGTGTACTATCAGTTGCTTGTGTTTTCCTATAAACAAAACTCATGCATGCAGAAGGAATTCATTCCTTGAGGATTGCGCAGTTTTATAGGGTGTGAGATCAGTGTGAGTGATCAGTGTTCCACTTGGTAATAGGAGGATCACCCAGGAGAAACAGCGCAAGGAAATAGGAGCTTGGAGGGCAGAGTGGAAGACTAATGAGAAGTCTATTTTTCCTGTGAGCATCTGTGAGGATTGTACTGAGAGCTAGCTAGTTGTGAGAGCTAAGGCTTTGTGTAATTCTGAGATATTTCCAACTTGTATGATAATACAGATAGTAGGGTTTTTAACTGAGGCTTTCCCCTGAGTATTCTTCTGTGTTTCATGTGCATTGATTCTTCTTCTAGTTATATGTGTTCAGCTGGATCTTGCTCAAATATTTCAAGCTTCCACAAACTGATTGTAGAAGTAGATTAAAGTATTTTGCTTTAGTTATATTGCATTATCGGGTTAATCTATAGTCAGAATTTCTACATGGTATCAAAGCAAAGGTTATTGGAGTTGTGAATTGTATACTGAGAAGAAAATTTGAAGTTTAAAGTTCAGGGTTGCAGGTGCAAAATCGAATTTCTTATCATACTTCAAGGTTGGCCAATGGCGTTCAATGGCTTGAGACTCGAGTATGCCTTGGATGGTAGCTTGAATTACATAGCATGGAAAGATCACATGGAGGTTGTATTAGAAGACAACAGCTTGAAGGAATTCATTGATCAAGAAATCCAAAAGCTAGCTTCAACTAATACACAAGAGTTGGCTGAGTGGAAGAAGTGTGTGGCAAAGGCGAGACGGATCATCCTTGAGGGAGTTTGAGACCATATTGTCTCGAGTCTCGATGGGAAAGATACTCCATTTTCAATGTGGAAGACATTGAAGGACCTCTACCAGAACAGTAGCAACCAGAGGAAATTGGCGCTCAAGGATAAGCTTCGAAGAATCAAGATGGAGAAGGGCGATACTATTTCCACATATCTAAACAAGCTCACCACCTGTAGATATGAGCTTATCAGTGTGGGAATAACTATTGTCGATGATGATATGGTGAGCCTCGCTCTCCTTGGCCTTCCAAAGAGCTGGAATAGCTACCAGGACTCTGTGAATGGAAGGGAGAAACTACCGGATTGGGAACGACTATGGTCAGATCTCATGCAGGAGGAGATCAAGAGGAGCACACGAGATGGTTATTCATCCAAGAATGATGATGAAGAAAATCTAGCCTTAGTAAGTAAGGCAAGGAAAGGGAAGGGGAAGGCTTCCCGTTCCAAATCGAATTCTTTTCATGAGGGAAGAAGGATGACAAGTATAAAGTGAGATGCTTTAATTGTCATGAGATGGGACATCATGCAACTAATTTCCCATCGAAGAGGTCCAAGAATGGATCCTCGAAAGGATCGGAAGGTGAGGCATTAGCCTCTCAGTTCGAAATGGACTTTACCCTCATCACATGCATCGTGTCATCGATGATGGGTTGTGTCTGGTATATTGAGAGTGGAGCCTCATTCCACATGACCAGTGATAAAAATTTATTCAGTGCCTTGGAGGAGAAAGACCTCAAGATGCGCATAAAGATGGGTGACGATGGAAGGTATAGTGTTTCAAGAGTGGGCATGGTTGCTTTTCAGAGGAAGCATGGAGCTCCTCTCACCTTGACAGATGTGATGTATGTGCCTGGGCTGAAGAAGAACTTAGTATCAGTCGCGATGTTGGAGGACAAAGGCTACGATGTTGTCTTTAGTAAAGGAAAGGCGTTCCTAAGACACATAGCCACGAGTCAGACCAAGAGGATAGGGATTCGGGTGAAGAATCTCTATAAACTAGAGGTAGATGATTGTGCAACATTGAGTACGAAAGCAGAATTGGTGCAAAGCCAAGACATTGGCGAGTCGTGGCACAGGGGGTTGGGTCATTTGCATCATGGGGCCTTGAAGATAATGCAATAGATATCTACAGGACTTCCCAAAGGTAAACTTGAGCAAGTTGACACATGCAAAGGTTGTACCTTGGGAAAGTACACCAAGTCTTCCTTTCATGATCGAGACAGTCGAGCAGAGGCTATCCTAGAGCGAGTTCATACTGATTTGTGTGGACCATTCTCAATGGCATCCACAGTGAAGCAAAGATATTATGTGATTTTCATTGATGATTTTTCTCGTAAATGTTGGATTTATTTCATGCAGATGAAGGACCAAACCTTCACAAAGTTTTGTGAGTTCAAATCTTTGGTCAAGAAAGAGTCAGGGAAGAAGATCAAGGCCTTGAGAAGCAACAACGTTGGAGAATATGTCTCTCAAGAGTTTAAGGACTTATGTGCGATGGAAGGAATTAAACGAGAGTTGACGACACCTCATAACCCATAGCAAAATCGGGTGGCCGAGAGGAAGAAAATAACTATTGTAGGGGCAACACGGGCGATGCTAAATGACCAAGGCCTACCACTTCACTTGTGGGCTGAGGCATGAAACAAAATGATCTATTTGCAGAATAGAAGCCTACATCGCATACTTGGGATGAAGACACCACAGGAAGTTTTCTCTAGTAAGAGACCAAATGTGGGTCACTTCAGGATCTTTGGCTCATCGGTATATTTCCATGTGACAAAGGATGCACGGAAGAAGCTTGAGCCAACAACAGAGTTGGGAATACTTGTGGGGTACACTGATACACCCCATAACTATCGGATGTATCTGCCTACCAGTCGAAGGACAATGGTTCGCAGAGATCTCAAATTTGATGAGTAGAAGGCCATGTGAGTTTCCCTTGAGAGGGAGCTCCAACTACAGGTTGTGGAGGAACTATTGGTTCCTAAGGAGGAGGAGCCTTAGACTGATGTGGAGCAGCCACATGCAGAGGTTCCAGGAGTGGAGGCATCCACTCAAGCAGAGTCTTCCAGAGATGGACGGAAGTGCACAAGATAAGCTGATAGATTGTTGACAGATGTGAGAGAAAATGTGGTAGAACCATATTCTCAGCACAAACAGAGGAGGTCACCTAAGAGGTACACTGGATATGTTATGAAACCAGCTCAAGAAAACATAGAAAAGAAAGATCAACGCCTTAGAATTCAGCCTCTTCGAGGGGCAACCTCCTTTACATTACATAAATGAACAATTCTTGGATGATACAAATGACAAAACCTCCTTTCTATATATAGGAGTCTAAGGAGTCACAATATAATCCAGCCGACCTAACAATAATAATATAAAGCCACAAAAATAACAATAGAGGGATTCTATGGGGCACAGAAATAACAATATGGGGGTAATAGGGGCACAACAATATAAATAAGGGGTATAACTACAATAGTAATGGGGTAATCACTAGTATTATAGGGACCCAACATGCCCCTCTCCTTCAAAAAAGTGTTGTCCTCAATGCTTGAGCAGTTCTGGATACTTCTGCATAAAATTCTCATCCTCCCATGTGGAATCTTCAGCGGATAAGTTCTTCCACTTGATAAGATACTCTGAAATTGATCGATTTCGTAGCTGTCGAGTTCTTGTTTCTGTGACTGCTTCTGGTTCCAATATAATTTTTCCTTCCTCGTCAAGTTCTGGCAATATTGTTTGAACTGGGAGCTTGTCGCCTATAACCTTCTTTAAACATGAAACATGGAAAACTGGGTGCAATCGAGAAGCTGCAGGAAGCTCCAATTTGTATGCCATAGTACCAATCTTTTCCAACACCTTGTACGGACCATAATACTTTGGTGATAATTTATTATCCTTCTTAGCTTGCTTTAGGGACATTTGCTTATATGGTTGTAGCCGTAGGAATACCCAATCACCTACATCAAAACTTCTTTCACTGCGATGTTGATCTGCCTGTTGTTTCATTCTATTTTGTGCCAACACGAGGTTATCCTTTAAGAGTTGGAGGACTTGTTGTTGATGTTCGATGTGATGTTCCACTGCCTGAACCTTAGAATTTTCTCTTAAATATGATGTGATGGATGGTGGTTGATACCCATAAAGTGCCATAAATGGGGTCATTTTTGTTGCTGTATGGAAGGAAGTGTTATACCACCATTCAGCCAGAGGCAACCATTTGACCCATTGTGTCTGTTTATCAGATACAAAGCAACGAAGATATCCTTCCAAACATTTGTTTACTATCTCAGTTTGCCCATCAGATTGAGGATGATAAGATGAGCTATGAGCTAACTGAGTACCAAGACAAGAAAATAATTCTGTCCAAAAATTTCCAGTGAAAATGGGATCTCTGTCACTTACAATAATCTTTGGGTTTCCATGTAGCTTTTGAACTGTTTCCATAAATGCAGTAGAAACTGTACTGGCTTTAAATGGATGTGATAATGCACAAAAGTGTGCATACTTGGTAAGTCTGTCAACTACCACCATGATGACACTCTTTCCCTCAGACTTGGGTAAACCTGTGATAAAATCCATTGAAACCTCCTCCCAACGTTGGCTTGGAATGGATAAAGGTTGTAATAGACCCGGTGTCTTAATTGTTTCAACTTTATTTTGTTGGCAAACCAAACATTCCGCCACAAACTTTTGAATATCTGATTTAAGGCCATCCCAAAAAAATTCCTTCTTAACCCTGTGGTAAGTTTTTAAAAATCCTGAGTGCCCTCCTAAGGGAGAAGTGTGCAATTCCATAAGAATCTTTTGTTTTAGCTGGGAATTCTTACAGAGGTATAAGCGATCTTTGTACCATAACGAATCATTTTGCCAGCTAAATGTATCAGAAGTACTGGAATCTTGTTGTAGCTTTCGAATAAGTGCCCACACTTCTTCGTCATTCTTCCATTCCTCCTTTGCTTCATTTATCCAATCTGGTTGGATAATAGAAATGGCACACAACAATGCTTCCACATCCTCATCCTTTCTTGAGAGTGCATCTGCCACCACATTTTGCTTCCCTTTTTTGTAGATGATTTCAAAGTCATAACCCAACATCTTTGTGACCCACTTTTGTTGCTCTTCAGAGGATAATCTTTGTTCTAAAAAGTATTTAAGGCTATCATGATCCGTTTTTACCTTGAAGTGTCTTCCCATTAGGTAGGGTCGCCATTTCTTAAGTGCATGGAGTATTGCCAACATTTCCTTCTCATAAATAGCTTTGCTTAAAAACTTTCCCTTGATTGGACGACTTTCAAAAGCAATGGGTCTTTCATCTTGCATTAGAACAGCACCAATTCCATTTCCTGAAGCATCACATTCCACAATAAAGGTTTTTGTGAAGTCCGGTGTAGCTAAGACCGGTGCTTGGCACATTGCCTCTTTAAGATGTTCAAAGGCCTTTGTTGCTTCCGGAGTCCATGAAAATGAATCTTTCTTCAATAATGTTGTTAGAGGTGCTGCTATTCTCCCATAATTCTTAACAAACTTGCGATAATACCCTGTCAACCCAAGAAATCCTCGCAGATGCTTTATGGATGTGGGGATTTTCCATTCCTTAATGGCTTTAATTTTGCTAGGGTCTACCTTAACTCCTTCATGAGATACAATATGACCCAAATATTCCACCTCCTGGACTCCAAAGAAACATTTGGATCTTTTTGCATATAATTGTTTCTCCTCCAATAGTTGTAGCACCTTGTCAACATGTTCAACATGATCCTTCCAAGACTTGTTGTAGATTAGTATATCATCAAAAAATACTAACACAAATTTTCTAAGGAATGGTTTGAAAATTGAATTCATCAAACCTTGAAATGTTGAAGGTGCATTGGTAAGGCCAAAAGGCATGACCAAAAATTCATAATGACCCTCATGAGTTCTAAATGTTGTTTTCGGAATGTCTTCAATCTTCATTCTGATTTGATGATATCCCGAACGAAGATCCAACTTGGTGAAGTAAATTGATCCATGCAATTCATCCAGTAATTCATCAATGACAGGAATGGGGAACTTATCTTTAATAGTGAGCTTGTTGAGCTCCCTATAATCTGGACACATGCGCCATGATCCATCCTTCTTGTGCACCAATACTACTGGAGCTGAGAAAGAACTTTGACTCGGTTGAATTATACCAGCCTCTAGCATTTCTGCAACCATACGTTCAATTTCACTTTTTTGGACATATGGATATCTGTACGGCCTGATGTTTGGAGGAACACTTCCTGGAATCAGATGAATAGCATGATCATGATCACGCATAGGTGGGAGACCTTTGGGAGTCTCAAATACCTTGGAATGATTGTCCAATACTTTTTGGAGATCTGGAGAAATAGATGATTCCAATGTGGAAACATCTAGCGAACATAATTGTGCAATTACACCTCTTTGCTCCTTTTTTAGAAGCTTTGTCATGCCATTAGAGCTGATTATCTTTCCTGGTTTCCCTGCAATACCCCTTAATTCAACTTCCTTTCCTTCCACAGAAAATTTCATGAAAAGTTCTTGAAAATTAAAAGCTATTGTACCCAAGGATTGTAGCCATTGGACTCCTAGTACAACATCAGCACCTCCCATTGGAATGGAAAGCATTGGGCTAGTCAATACATATTCTCCCATGGATAGCTTGATATTATGGCACTTTCCAGAACAATTTATTGTTCCTCCATTTGCAATCATCACTTGACACTCTGGTGCTGGATATAGGAAGCAATTCAATTCTTTTGCTACCCTACAATGAATAAAATTGTGGGTGCTTCCTGAATCAATCAACACTATTACCTTTTTCTTCTTGATTTGTCCTTCTATCTTGATGGTTTGAGGAGTGGTAATTCCCGCCAATGCATTACAAGATATGGTCGGATTTATTTGTTCTTCATCTAGGCTTTGTTCCTGGAATATATCCTCTTCTTTTGACCTTTCTTGCTCCTTTTCTTCTTCCTCTTCACAATCTATGTAGAATAATTTCTTCTCAGCACACTTATGACCTTTAGTGTATTTGCTATCACAATTGTAACAAAGCCCTTTTGCTCTTTTTTCTTCCAATTGTTGTGGTGTCAACCTTGTAGGTTGTGGAAGACTATGGGCAACAACACTTCCGTCTTTATAGTTGTGAATGGTATGCTTCCTAGTTGCCATAATTTTGCTTTCCATTTTTCTTGCTAACCTGAATGCCTTCTCTAATGAATCAGGTTCCCAAAGGCGCACATCATGTTGGATATTATCCTTTAAAGACCCTATGAACACATCAATCCTATGCTCCTCTGGAATATCTTTTACCCTTATGTTCAATTTTTGGAACTCCTCAATGTGCTCCATTATTGAACCCTTTTGTTTGAGACTTATCAATTGGCTAAAAAAAGTGTTGCTTTTTGTATCCTCATAATGTGCTATCAATTCTTCCGTAAAAATTGCCCAAGTGATAAATTGTTTACGAGAACAAAGCCATTGATACCATACAAACTGATTTGGTTCCAAATATAAAGTTGCCATACGTACCTTTTGTGTGTTTTGCACATTATTGAGATCGAAGAATTGCTCCATCTGTAATATCCATGTGGCGGGATCCTTGCCATCAAACTTCCTCATATCGATTTTTGGAACATGGTGAGTCTTTGATCCAACATTAGAGTCTATGGAATCATGATTAACATTTCTTTTTTTCTCATCATGAGTTTCCTTTAGTACTCTTTCACCCTTAGTGACCATTTCTTGTAGCAACTTATTCATATTTATCTTCAATTCTTCCATCTTATCATCCATGCCATCAATTTTAGCATCCATGCCATTCACCTTAGCTTCCATGCCATCCATCTTAGCTTCTACGCCTTTCTTTAAACAGTCCATATTAGCTTCTACACCTTTCTTTAAACCATCCATCTTAGCTTCTACATCTTTCTTTAAACCATCCATCTTAGATTCTGTTCTTTTTTGTGCAAGGGACAGTTGTTGCACTTGGTCTTGTAATTTTGATATATCATGTTGCATTTCTTCCTCTTCTTCATGAGTCATGCTAGAGCTTTCAGGTTCCTTACTAGGTGTTTGCATTTTCTTTCCTCGGGGCATCAGTTACCGATAATAATGCTCTACTATGCCCTTTGAATTCCTTCAAAACAAATTTTCAAACCAAGCTTAAGCAAAAATTTAAAAAAATCTACACACCTTTTTTCACTTTGTAGGAGCTTGATATTGCCTCTGATGTATCTCTGTACTTTCCAATCATCTAGTTCTGAAATTGTGACCTGTAGTAGCTCTCTATGTCCTCTTTCCAATGCCACCAGTCTGATCCAAATTGGATTCTCCAAGAAAGAGTTATGCACAATCTCCCAAGATGACCTGATTATAGACCTTTCCAGAAGAGTGAACTTGTATGAAGTGCCACGTGTACAATTTTCGACCTTTGGTTCTAAAAAAGATATACAAGAAACTACAGTCCGTCCTCTTTCTATACCTTCTTATGAAATTTCAATCCGATCCCCAAAGAGAAAGTTATGACGATTTTCCCTAGGTCACCTGTTTTGAATGTAATTCAGGAGTCTGCAAAAAGACCAACTTCCTCAGAGCATATCTCCGCAAATATCGCGCAAAAAGATCTAAAATTCGGACCCAAGGTTCAGCGCGATTTCTTCTCAAATGGATTTTTTTTGCGACTTCTGAAACGTCACATAAAAAAAAGTTATAGCGAAAATGCCACGATGACCTGTTTGGAGCAGCGAAACCCTAGAATCCAAAGCTCTGATACCAAATGTTATGAAACCAGCTCAAGAAAAGATAGAAAAGAAAGATCAACGCCTTAGAATTCAGCCTCTTCGAGGGGCAACCTCCTTTACATTACATAAATGAACAATTCTTGGATTATACAAATGACAAAACCTCCTTTCTATATATAGGAGTCTAAGGAGTCACAATATAATCCAGCCGACCTAACAATAATAATATAAAGCCACAAAAATAACAATAGAGGGATTCTATGGGGCACAGAAATAACAATATGGGGGTAATAGGGGCACAACAATATAAATAAGGGGTATAACTACAATAGTAATGGGGTAATCACTAGTATTATAGGGACCCAACAGGATACATGGCCCTTGTTGGGGAATGTGTTGAGACTGAGCCATCTTCCTTTGAGGAAGCAGTGCAACAGCCAATTTGGGTTGATTCTATGGTGGAGAAGTATGACTCCATAGTTCGTAACAGTGTTTGGGACGTGGTTTCGAGACCGAAGAACAAGTTAGTTGTGAGTTCCTGTTGGCTTTACAAGGTAAATCAAGCTGTTGATGGTAGTGTGGAGAAGCATAAGGCAAGATTTGTTTCCCGTGGTTTTTCACAAGTTGAGGGGATTGACTATGATGAGACTTTTTCTCCTGTCGCAAGGTACTCATCTATCAGATCGATGTTGACACTATCAGAACATATGGGTTGGAAGATCCATCAGATGGATGTGAAGATTGTATTCCTCAATGGCAAGATTGAGGAAGAGGTGTACATAGAGTAGCCGGAAGGTTTTGAGACCATCGATCGTGAGTCGCATGTGTGCTGACTCAAGAGAGCTTTGTACAGGCTGAAGCAAGCACCTCATGCTTGGTACACTAGGATAGAAAACTAATTCACTGGGTTGGGCTTCACAAAGAGTGAAGTGGATGTGAACCTATACCACATCATGGTGAAAGGTAAGTCGTTGATCATTGTACTTTATGTTGATGATCTCACATTGATAGGTGATGATCAATTGATCATTTCTTGCAAGGAGGACCTTGCAAGAGAATTTGAGATGAAAGACATGGGTCTCATGCATTACTTCCTTGGCATGGAAGTGTGGTAGAAGGATGGGGAATTGTTTGTGTCTCAGGGAAAGTATGCCAACGAGATACTCAGGATATTCCACATGGAGAAGTGCAAGCCCATGCAGACTCCTCTAGCAGGTAACTAGAGGAAGGAGGATGCTACTTCAGGAGAAGTAGTAGAGGCTACTGTGTATAGGTAGCTTGTGGGTTCATTGATGTACTTAGTGAACACACGACCAACTTTGTGCTATGCGGTGAACCAGCTGAGTCAAGCGATGGTTCAACCTACCAAGATGTTTTTGAAGGAAGTAAAGCATGTATTGAGATACCTCAAAAGCACATCTCAGTATGGATTATGGTACAGATAGACAGAGGGAGTGAAGCTACAGGGCTTCACTGATGCAGATTGGTCAGGGAGTCCACCAGATCGGAAGAGCGCATCAGGAGGGATTTTCAACCTTGGGTCAACTGCAGTTTCTTGGTACAACAGGAAATAGAGGTCAGTTTCACTCAGCCCGGTAGAGGCTGAATACATGGCTACAAGTCAAGTAGCATGTGAAGCCATCTGGATGCGGAAGATCCTAGTTGGTTTGTTTGATCAGAGGATGGATCCAACTGTGATCTATTGTGATAATCAGAGTTGTATCAAACTCTCTGAGAATCCAGTATTTCATGATAGGTCTAAGCACATCGATATCTGATACCATCATCTCAAAGACTGTGTAGCGAGGAGGATCATGTTGTTGCAGTATATTTCGACCGAGGAACAAGATGCTGACATTTTGACTATGGCATTATCAAAGTGTAAATTCGAGTTCCATAGAGACAGGATTGGGGTGGCAGATAATCCCTTTCTTTTTGAGAGGGAGTGTTGCAATGTGGCAACAAGAATATTCCAATTTTAATTTGTCCTTGAATTAAAATTCGAATTTAGTCTCACCAGCTGCTTGAAAAATAATTAATTAATTCATCTTGAGATAATTAGTTAGAGAAATTCAAGTTAGAAGTCTTTCTGAAGTCATGCAACGGTTATCCCTTAAATTAAGGAGATTATCCCTTAATTAAGGAGATAAGATTGAGTTATATTTGAGTTGTTATTAGTTAGCTCAGTTTACTGAGTTAAGTCCAGTTAAATTAGTTCCAAACTGTTGAGGAACTAATTGTGAGTTCAATCAGTTAATGCATGCATGCATCCAACTAGTGTGCTCCAGATAACTGAAGATTCTCTCATAAGTAACTCATGCATGTTTATTCTGAGAAAGACCTAGTTGAGATTAAAGATAGGGACAATGTACTATCAGTTGCATGTGTTTTCCTATAAACAAAACTCATGCATGCAGAAGGAATTCATTCCTTGAGGATTGCACAGTTTTATAGGGTGTGAGATTAGTGTGAGTGATCAATGTTCCACTTGGTAACAGGAGGATCACCTAGGAGAAACAATGCAAGGAAATAGAAGCTTGGAGGATAGTCCTACCTTCAACAACTTACAATCTTCAGGATTATTATACTTGCAAATCCTCCAAGACCAATTGGTTCCATTTGCAAGGAAGTGCTTTATTGTGCAAAGAAAGTAGGCGTAATACACATACTAAAAGTTGGTGGTTCTCAGGAAATTTTAGACATGGCTTAGGGAGAAACATCATGTCAAAAGCCTAAGAAAATCCTCAATCCTAGAAACCAATATGTAACAATTGCAAAGTTGATTTACATAATAGTGAAGCAGTGATATCCATCAGAGGTTCTTGTAATTGCTAATAAAGTTTGTTGGCTTTGGTCATTCTTCCTTCAATTTTAGAAGCATTGTATTTCTTGGGAATTCAACTTAAAAACAATGGTAACTTGAAAATGGTGTTGTTTTGTAACTTTTCTAATGAAATTACATTGTAAATGGGTGCATTTTCGGTAAAAATTGACACCCGTATTGATTTTCCCACATGGAGGATCATGGTTTTTATTAGAAATTAATTAACGAAGCAATGAAATACACAAAATATTGTGGAAACACAAATTAAAAAATGCATATAACAAGAGAGACATAGATATACGTGGTTCACCCAATCTGGACTACGTCCACGGAGAAACAACCAATCCTTCCTTTTATATTATCCAGCAAAATGAAGAGATTACAATATATTCGTTGTAATTTCCTCTTTTCTCTCACAAAGTCTCCTCTCTCTTTCTCGTTCAGAATAATAATACACATCCAAAATAAAATTCCCTCATATAAACTGATGGTTTGCCTTCTAAGGTAAAAAACCATAAACTAAACATAACTTCTACCGTCATATCATCCACCTAATGAATGGCCTAGATCAACTATGAAATTACAATATTTTACAAGGAAATTTTTCATTTATTTTTAGCTTCGATGGTGCTACCCCTGAACCCCCACCAGGGGGGGGCACTATAAACATGCAACCCCCCAGACAGCAATAGTGGGGGGGAAAGCCCCCTCACACCCCCCCGTCGGGGATTGAGATCCAAACGCGGCTGAAACAAGACCTTTGAATCAGGATGATAATCCAGCTCCACATCCAATAGTTTTTTATCTTCATCCATGTGAACACTTTAGAAACATATTCATCCTCTCATTTTGTATGGGATAAGAGGGGATTGACAATGAGGCTTCTAATTTTGAAGCCCTATCAATCAAGCATATACAAGAGAGCCTGAGCAACAATGATATCATCTTCTCACCTTGTATATGACATGGGGGAATTGATGATCAACTACCAATTTCGAAGAGCCTAAACCATAGCTAGATAAACATGAAAAGCAAAGCCTCAAGCCTAACCCAAAATCAAGTTTTCAACCAAATTTAAAATTATGAGCGTGATTCAGTTTGTGGTCATCTTCAATCTGATATCAGGAGCACTTTCACTAGCATAATTTTTTAGCTTATAGCCCAAATTGGAACTATTCCAGGAATTGAACCAAGTGTTATAGAGTTGGTGGTCAACCTTAAACCACCACTGGTTGAGACCTCAATGATCTCCCACCTTTTCAAATAATTAGGGAGCACTTCCACTAGCATAAGATTTCAGCTTCTAGCAAGATTTGGAATTGTTCTAGGAGTTGAATTAAGTTTTCCAGTGTTGGCGGTCAACCTTAAACCACCACCGGTTGAAATCTTGAGTTCTCCCACCTTTTGGGTTTGTGGTATTCCTTAAAAACCACCATTTCAGAGAGCAAATTCAACCAATTTCTATTATGCATTATTTCATTTTTTGTATTTCAACTTTCTTCTTGGACTCATATACACCCATTCATGTTAAGGGGAGAAATGTTGGACACATAACCCATAAGGATTGGCGTGCAAGAAATACAATAGTAAAGGAAGTCCAAGATACTTTGGAAGGTGAATCCAACAATCATGGACAATGTATTTATATGATCACTCTTGTGAACAATAAATAAATTCACGCTTATCTTTCACTTTGGTTTGCTCATTCCAACATAAACCATGATGATTAAATCCATTTCTAGATACCTAGTTCGTACTCAAAGCAGTATATCTACTTCAACACTCAAACTAGCCCAGTTACAAAACTAATCATCATCCCTATTGAACAATATAAGTGTTGAAAAGGGAAAAGATAGGTATAACATAGGTTTGGTACATTGGATGCAAAACAAAAATTCACCATGCCAATGAATGTCCTCTGTTAAGAGGGAGATTGCACATAACACCTTGTTGGTTCCCTTCCCTGGTATGCCTTCAAAGAGTTCATGTGATATATGTAGAGCCTATGGCCACCCTTGCAACACTCTCTTTATTGTAGAAGTACTCATCTTCTCTTATAATTTTTTATTGTTATTTTTGTAGATCAAACGTGCATAATATCATGGGGAACCATAGGGCTTTACATGGATTTGCTAAGTGGTTTGAGAAGATCTCATTCTGATTTGAGGAGAGTAGTAATCATAACATAAGGAAAGGTCATGTCCAAAGAGGTATTCCATACATAGGTAGAAGGAGTGGAGGGAGAAAATGTCCTATATGTTGTTATAACTATGATGAGATGGGATATATCACAATATATTGTCCCCACACTAGAAGGCTAAGATGTGATGAGTATAGAGTTGTTGGACATGCTATAGAACATTTCCTTGACCTGATTTAGAAAAGGGAGGAAGCCCAACCAAGACAAAGGAATGTTAACTTGGTTAACTCTGAACCTAAACTATTGGATAACTCTGAGACTAGGGATAAGTGTGGCGACATGAAAAGAGGCTCATATGGGAGTGGACATAGGATCCAATATACCTTATTAGATTAAGAAAGTAGACCTTTTCACTTCAAAATTTGATGCAATCAAACAAAAGGATTCTATAAATAAGCCTTGGATTATGGGTGGTGCAAATTCTATTACTCATTAGGGTGCATTGTTGCGACTCAAGTTCCAATTTCGATGCTAAAATGGGAGAAAGAGGTGTAAACCTAGCCCTCTTTCCAAAACTAGGGAGGTTCAATGGATTTGATTCATCATTTGTTTAAGAAATTTGTATGAGTGTGATTCAGTGGATCAAAAAAATAATGCTCAAAATGGAAAGTGTGAGATAGGGATTGAAACCTATACGAATGGATAGATCTCAACGATCTGAGTCTAACACAACTTGTTTCACTCAAATCCGACATTAGATGCTCCCTGAATCATGTTCTGATCGATTTGGGAAACAACTAAAAAATTTAGAAAAATGGTTGCAGGTACAACTAGTCAATAGTCCGTACGCTAATTGGGCATTTGACTGGGTTGACTGTGTATTTTGGTGGGCCTATGAATGAATGCCACTTGTGATCATTTGATTGGTTGTGGCATGGTGAATTTTTATTGGTTAATGGTTCATTTGGGTGGACCAATTAGGAGGAGCCATGTGGGATAATCCCTAGCTGCCACGTGGCCTCCTAATGGCCAATTAAAATTTTATGCAGGCTGAACAACACCCTCGCGAGATTTGAACTTGTGACCTCACACATATAAACCAAGGCTAGCACCACCGCGCCACATATGTTCCTTATTTAACCAACGTTGAAGGGTTTTATTTAAATTTTGGTGAACGTGCATTTTGGGGGAGGGGTTGGGCTAAACCCTAGCCCCTAGCCACCCCTACACCATAAGATTGCGGGCGGGGGGCCAATGGATAGGGCCTAGTCCAGCCCTCACAACACTTTTGGCATAGTCATATGCTAGTGCATGACCGAGCGGAGAAAATAGTGGCACAAAAGAGTTGGGGGCAAGCCCCAAGGTCATATGACCTTTCGTAAAACCATGGGTACGACAGAGTTTAGAGGGGCCATCCCCTAGGGGGTTGAACCATGGGCACATGCGAGAGCATAGAACCAAGGGTGCGTGGAGACAAGGTCTAGACAAAGTCCCAAAATTTCGGCGCTTTTCACGGTCCTATGGCCATCATGCAACCATGAATTTTGGGACTGGGGGCATAATGGCAACCTTAACGTTCCTAGAAATTCACCCGCAGAGCGGGAATTGTGCTAGGTTTAACGCACTGGTTTCGCGTTTGGGGAGCTTAAGCCAAGTTTAGGTTGAATTGGAGGATAGCTAGTTGCATAATTTGGGAAAATGAAGAAACAAGCATAACTTTCTCATGTTTTCGCAAAATGAGGTGCATAAAGAACCAAAATAGGGGTTTTTTACAGTGTTGGATCCATTAGAGACATAAGTTATACTATTTGAGCTTTGTAAAGCATGTAAACACACTTTTGATTGTTTTTAATGAAAGAGACCCTATATTGGAAGTTGGACCAGGAGATGTAGCCCAAGAAAGGGGTGAACTCTTTATCATGCTTTGTGTTATGTGTTTTAGATATGCTTATTTGTCTCTGTTTGGCTGTAAAATTTGGTTAAAATTTACTTGTTTGTGTGTTTAGTAAGCTGATCCTCTACCCAGAACACATATAAATTTTACTTTCAAATTGTTTAAAATATTCAAGTAAATACATTTAGATCATTTTGGTATCAAAGCAATAGGGTCATTGTGAATATTTGATTTGTTTGCAAGTGTTTTTTTTATGCCTACAAGGTTGAAGTTCAAAAGAGGAGAAGGAGAATTGGTGGAGCCAAGATCTCAATCTTTTTCAAGGAGAACAAACACTCCTAAAGATTCAATAGTCATGGCACATGAAGCAGGTCCTCAAGAGATGTTTGAAGATGAGAATACTTTTAGAAAATCATTCTTTGAGATGTCTGAGATGGTTAAGGTTCTGTATGAGGAGAGGAATTCTAGGCTGTATGGAGAAATCTCAAAACCTCATGGAGGAAAAAGAGAAAAACCTCCAAAAGGGAATGGAGGGAATGGTGATAAACCACCACCTTCACCTCCATCATCATCATCCTCATCTTCATCTTTAGCCTCATCTTATTCTACTGTTACTACCCTTTCAAAAACACCTCCAAGTTCCCCAAGGGGTCATGGTAAAACTCCTTTGCTTAAGATTGACATTAAGTTTGAATTTCCTATGTACAATGGAGAGGTAAATGTAGAAAGATTAGATAATTGGATTCGTCAGATTGAAGTGTATTGCAGGATACAAAGAATCAAAGATGATGAAACCAAGATTCAACTTGCGTCTCTTAGATTGGAAGGTGCAACACTAATTTGGTGGGTAGCCAAAAATCAAGAGGACGTGAAGAAACATGGTAAGGTTTTATCCTCTTGGAATGATTTCGTTGTTGTAATAAGAAAGTGATTTTATCCATTAACATTCATGCAAAAAGCTATTATGGATTGGCAAAACTTTAGGCAAGCTAAAGCGCAAAATGTGCAACCTTATACTCAAGAATTTAGGAAAACAAATTTGATTTTGGGTATAGATTTGTCCTCACAATATACTTTGCTCAAATATATTTGAGAAATGCATATTTATTTGAGACATACCATTCTCGTGTTTAACCCTACAAAACTAGATGAAGTTTGTGTTCAGGAAACTCATTTAGAGGCAAGAGGGGAAAATGTTTCTAAAGAAACTAGTGAAAGTTCCTTTGAGTCTGGAGAAAAAGGAAAAGGTAATTCCAAAGGAAAAGGAAAGAAGAATGTTTCCATCAAGATGGAGAAAGAAAAAATTACATGTAAACATTGTTCCCAAGATGGCCATGATGAAGATCATTGTTGGAAACTTCACCCAAAAATGAGACCCAACAAGTTTAAGAACAAGGAGAAGGAGAAGACAGCTGCAACTTCACAACATGATTTAGGTTTAGATTCTAGAGATGAAACAAAGATCACAACCATGGGTTTTAAAGGTAAGTACATTTCAAGTACTAGTTCTTCAAATTGTCTCAATGAAACTCAAGATGAAAAAACAAGAATAGAGATTTTCCATATTAGAGTTATTTCAAAACATCCTAAGATAGATACATTGTTTGATAGTGGTTCACAAGAAAATCTTATCTCAAAAGACATTTTCAAGAAGTTGAATTTAGAAACCATTCATCATCCTAAACCTTATCCTTTAGGTTGGATATGTGACAATGCAAAATTGCATGTGACAAAAAGATGTAAATTGAAATTTGCAATCACTGCAAACTTTCTAGATGAGGTAGAGCTTGATGTAATTCTAATTGATATATGTGGTATTGTTTGGGAAGCCTATATCTATATGATAGGAGAGTTATTTTTCATCGCCATGAGAAAAAATATCAGTTTTTCAAGAATGGGGTTGAGTACATCGTTAGAGCACACAAAAATAAGTTGAATGTATCTCTTGTAAATGCAGGACAAATGAAGAGGATTGTTTTTTTTTGACAAAAACGATTATGGGGTATTTATATTCATCTTGGCCTGAATGCTGAAAATCTGATTACATTGAGGACTTCTGTGTCTTGTTGCATCTCACTGCTAAGAATGAGAATGCAGCTGAAACTTGAAGATTTCTTCCTTGATAGGAATCTATATTTTCGATTTCAGATTATTTTCCTCACTTGAAGATACCAACAAATTTATTTAATAGCAGGTAGTATTACATGGCAGTAATTAGCTTATGGGATGGGTTCCCATGATTCTTCTTCGTCTTTCATCTTGACCCCTGCAGAGAGGAGGGAAACTTTGTTGGCTGCAATGTCGGCCTCTTTATTATGAGTTCTCAACACATGGTAGTAATTCAGCTTCTGAAAAGTGTTTTCCAAGCCCTTGATTCTGGATATCAGCCTTGCTAGTTTAAGATCCACTGCTGGGGAGTTGGAAATCATTGGATTTATAATGATCTAGGAGTCACCTATAACATTAGCTTCACTTATATTTAAATCTTTGAGGATCTTGAGGCCTTGAAAGAGGGCCAAAGCCTCAGCTTGAATGTTGGATGAATGTCCAAGCCCCCAAGCAAATGAATGAATTTTTTCCCCAAATGGATTTACGACAACACCTCCTGCACCAGCTTTGCCCGGATTTCCCTTTGCTGCCCCATCAAAGAAGAGAGAGTGCCTTGAGTGCGATTTGAGCCAGTCTTGAAAGTTAGTTTCATATTTTCTTATTTGCCAGTCTTTAAGAGGAGGGGCGTTTCTGGCTGTTGGTTAAAATTGCAAGCCAAGGAATGATCCCCAGGAAATGTCCTATTGGCTGAGATTAGAGTCATCTTTTATATCATTCAAGCACTCCTTTATATGGCATTTAATCTTGATTTCTAATGCCTTGTGATTCTGATTAGTATTTCTGAAAATTCTTCTATTTCTTTCTAGCCATATTTGCCAACAAATAACCTTTGGAAGAATAGCCCAAGCGGTTTTGATTACTTGATTTTTAGGAGGTGGGCCAGGATATCTGATAGCCCAATTAGAAAAAAGATCAGCAGTGGAGCAGGGCAGCAGAAAATTGGGATCCAAATTGTGGAGAAAATAGAACCAAATTTGCTTAGATAAATTGCAATCAAGAATTAAATGGACTATTGTTTCTGCATTTTCTTTGCACAGCGAGCAGATGGAGGGACTGTGGAACCCTTTCCTCTGCAAAACGTCATATGTTAGAATTTTGCCATGGCAAAGAAGCCATTCAAAAAATTTGACCTTGGGCCATGAAGGAAAACGCCAAACTCCCTGCCAAGGTGCTGGGTCAAGGGGGACATGAGGCCTCTCATTCAGCTTGGTATATCCCATGGAGACAGCGTAGCCTCTGTCATTCGGCCCCCAGCCTTTCGAATCTCTTTTTCTCATGTGTGTGGGCGCCAAGCCGTGAAGGAGATCTAGCAGCGTGGTCCATTCGTTGAGCAGATGAGCCGGCACCTCAATACATTTCCAGCCTACCCAAACAAAGTCACTCCAAAGAGAGATATCCCACAACGAACACAGCCCCTCTCTATCCATCCAGCATCGCAGCGCTCTAATGGAGGCTCTGTCTTCGATTGGATCCATATTCATGATTTTGTTAGTCCAGATATTGATCTTTTTGCCGTTTCCTGGGATCCAGTAGGAGTGCGCTTTGATTAGAGGAGCAACTTTAACATACAGTTTGAGGAAAGGCGAGTTAGGCAAATGGATCACATTGTCTAAACAACTTGAACGAGGACCTCTGAAATACTTTTTCCAGAGAGCCAATTGGGCCCAGCCAGGCTTGGGCGCAATGATCCTCGAGATAATCTTAGCTGCCATAGCCACATTCTGCTGACAGAGATTTTTGAAATTCAGTCCACCCTCCCACAGTGGCTTGGAGATGGTTTCCCAGCTGATAAGGGGGATCTTTTTTTCATTTTATTTTCTGCCCTTCCAAAAGAACCTGCGCATGAACTCTTACATTTTTTTTAATATGATTGCCAGAGCAAGAAGTCCAGCAAAATGAAATAGATGGAGGCTGGTGAGCATAGATTTAATCGGGATGGATTTGCCAGCAGAGTTGAGCCAGGAGAAGCCCCAGGCTTGGATCCTAGACTTGAATTTTTCAAGCTGAGGGAGCCATTCTTTGCTTGTAATTCTCTTATGAAAAACAGGGAGGCCCAAATATTTGAAAGAGGTCAAAGAAGAGGAGGCTGCAAAACCAAAACATCTAGAAATAGTGGAGAGCAATCTGGGCGAAGTGTTCCAGCTGAAGATATGGCATTTGTTCTTATTTACAGCGCTGCCTAAGGCCTCACTGAATTCATCCAAAACTGTTTTAAATTTAGAGGCGGAGGAAAGAGAGGCATTACCTAAAAGCAGAGTATCATCTGCAAATAAGGCGCGGTTTATGTTTTTTACCCCTCTTGCAATACACAGTCCATTGATTTCTTGATCTTGCATCTTTTTGTCTAATAGGAAGCTGAGAACAGAGGCTTGGATGACAAATAGCAGAGGGGATAGAGGACACCCCTGCCTAAGCCCTCTCAAAGCTTTGAAAAAATCAGTGGCTCTTCCATTTACAAGAGGAGCAATCCATGGCTCTGAGATGCATGCCCGGACCCATTTAATGAAATTTGCTCCAAAACCAAACTTGCTCATGACTTTTAAAAGAAAGCTATGATTTACTCGATCAAAGGCATTTGCTAAATCGAGTTTAATCACCATACCTTGTTCTTTTCGAAGAAGACTTGAATGGATTGCCTCTTGTACGAGTGTGAAGTTGTCCACGATCTGCCTTCCTTGGATGAAGCCTCCTTGGTTTTCCGGAATTATTCTGGGAAGAATGGGCTTCAGTCTATTTGCAATTACTTTGGTGATTAACTTGTACCTAGTGTTGCATAAGGAAATCGGGCGGAATCTGCTGAAGTTGTTGGCGCCTTTTTCCTTGGGTATGAGGGCTAAGAAAGCCGAGTTTGTGCTGCCTCCTATTTTCTGAATGTTTTGAGACTTTTGAACCATTTTGAGAAGGTCCTTTTCAACAATCGGCCAACAAACTTGGAGAAACCTGGCGGAGAAGCCATCTGGCCCCGGGGCCTTGTCCGGATCCATATCAAAGAGGGCCTTTTTAACTTCATCTTTAGTGATTTTGGCCTCAAGTATCCCGTTCATACGAGGAGAGATTGCTGAAGGGATAACGTCTAACAGCTCTGGGTATTGGAACGGATCCTTATCATCACTGTACAAGTTTTGGAAGTGAGAAAAGGCTGCTTTCTTGATGTCTGCAAAGTCCTTGTGCATGTCGTTATCCTCCTTGATCTCAGAAATAGTGTTGAAGCATTTCCTGGCCTGGGCTTGTTTGTGAAAAAAAGCAGTGTTCCTGTCCCTTGCTTTGAGCCAGAGATTTCGAGATTTCAATCTCCAATATTCTTCTTCAGCTAAGCAGGCCTTATGAAAGCTCTGTTGCAGCTGAGTTTCTTGTTCTAACAGCTCCTCTGTGACTGTAGCGCTCTCCATATGAGTTTGATGAGAGGCAAGAGAGGCTTTAATGAGTTTCCTTTCTGTAACAGGGTTGGACAGGGATTTGGCCCAACATTTTAGAACTCCTTTTACCCTTCTCAGCTTTTCCTCCCAGATGAAGAAAGGTGATCCTTTGACAGGCTGACTCCAACAGTCCTTGATTTTTTGCATGAAGTTTGGCTCCTTGACCCAGAGGGGACTAAATCGAAAGGGGATAGGACCCAGATCTAGATGGGCTAGGAGCTCTAGCTTTAAGGGCTTATGGTCCGAGACACTGTTGGCAAGAATGTGCATTTTGGGTTCTAAACCTAGTAACAGATATGAGCTTTGAATGAAAAATCTATCTAATCTGGCAGCAATATGACCAGGACCTATTATTTTGTTAGACCAAGAGAACTTACAAAAGAAGGCTTGATATCCAGCAAGTCCCAGTACTGCATAAGATCCTCCTCCCATTCTCTTGCTGGATCTCGGACTGCGCTGCCTCCCCTTTTTCAGACGAATGAAGAGTGAGGTTGAGGTCTCCAGCAATATTTATATTTTCCAAATTTATCAAATCTGCTTGATGCCTTATAGAATCCCAACAATCCTTTTTTTCCTCGATATTGACTGGAGAGTATACATTGAAAAGGCAAAATATTTCCTTAGTATCCAGGTTCTGCATTTTCAGCAGCAACCAGTGAGTATTGCTTGCCTCAAAGATGACTGCAAATTTGTTGGTGTTCCATAGAGTACCAATCCCTCCCGAGGCACCCCGGGCTGTGATTACTCTTGCTTTACTTTTAAACCAAATTTTCTTTCTTTCTTGCAGGAAGACTATGTCTTCCAGCTTAGTCTCCTGAACGAGAAGTATGTCTGGAGTTTCTGTTCTTATTAAGCTTCTCATGGCTTCTTCCTTAACTTTACTCCCCATACCTCTACAATTCTAGGAGATGACCTTCATTATTTATGTTTCTGGTGGGCTTTCTTGGAGCCTTGGGGCTGATTTTTCAACATCCTGGGCTTTGAGGCTAGCAGTTTTTCCAGAGTTGGCTTGCTGCCCTGTAGCTTTTCTTTGTAAGTCTCCTGCTCTCTTTTTTCCCTGTCTATTTTACGGCCTCTTGTAGATCTTCTTACCGAAGTTTGGGACTCTCCTATTTCTCCTTCCTCCTCTGACTCGTCCATTTCCTACTCTTCTTCCTCAGCTTCTATAGTCATACCTTTTGGATCTTCAGCTCCTTTAAGGGAGGCTGAGGGAGTACATTTTCTTGGAGAAACTGGTTTTTGGGTCTCGATCTCTAGAGTGTCTTCTATCTGCTGGCTTAGTGGATAAAATTTGTTTTCTTGCACCTTTTTGGGAGGGGGACGTTGGACATTAGCCTGAAGATAACCTTTTCCATAGGGTCCTCCCGATTTCTGTCCTTTGTGATTAATTTTTGCTCACTTGACTTGGTTCCAACCCTCTTCATTCCCTTTCTCTGGCTCTGCGTTGGACGGATAGTTTCTAGCAAAGTGTCCATGAACATGACATTTCCTGCATTTGAATGGCAGTTGCTCATAATCCAAGATCTGCACATGAGACCAGCTGCCGACTTTGATTTTGATTGCCTCTGGGAGACCCACCTCTAGATCTACCTCTACGCAGATCCTAGCACAGTCGCACTGATCCTTGTTGTTTGCCCTATCTATGAATTTCCCAAGAGAGTTGCTTATGTGCTTCAAGGAATCCCAGTTCCAGTAGTGAACTGGTAGAATTGGAAGGCGAACCTACACCGGGACAGCCTTGGGAACATCGACAGCCAGATCAAAGTCCGGAGTCCATTTGTTCAGATAGAGGCCCTGAGGGCCCATGAAATACGACCCATTTTGGAAGATCAGATCTTTGTCTTCTTTGGATGTGAATTCGAAGAGGAAGTACCCTCGCCCAAGAAAGTAAGAGGTAACGCTTTGCTTGATCAGAGGAGCCCAGTTCCTATTGACCCATTGCTCTGTAGTTTTCGGAGAGGGCCAAAGTCCCGTGAATTGGCCAATGAGACCGCGATCAGCTAGAGATAAAGCTACTTGGATGGGGGTCTCTGGAGGCAAAGAGATCTCAGGAATTTCGTCGAGCTTCTTAACGAATTTTGATGCTTCGCTTCTTTTCTTCTGAGGCAAACCGGCCAGAAGCTGGTTGAAAGCGTCAAAGGCAGTAGCAGAGGGCGGATCCATAGATTGGCCCTGCGTCTCCATAGGATCAGGCCTGAGGCCGGCCGCCACAGGGGCAGCCACGCAGCAGAAGCCCAATCCCTAGCCTAAAATCCCAATGCCTCAGCGGACGGCTGCAGATCAGAGAGAGGCCTTCTGCGGGCAAGCCCACAGGGAACATGAGTTGCAGAGGGAGGGCACCGATCAATGATCCTATGATTATTATATTTTAATAATTATCCGACAAATGAAGAGGATTGTTAATGCTAGTTAGAACTTTGCATTGTTAATGATCAAACATGAAGGTGTTGAAGAATCTAAAGCCTTTCAAGGATATGATTCAAGTTTGAAATCTGATTTCATTAATGTTTCTAATTCATGTGATAAGATGTTTCAGGAGTCTAACATGTTGCCTTATAAAAGAGGTAAACAAAATGAAGTAAATTTGCAGCAACATGCATCATTGTTGAACATTGGTGTGAACAAGATGCCAGTGTTAGAGAGTGCAGAGGTCAAAGAGAAAATGCAAAAGCAAATTGACAAAGAGGACATTGGTTCCAAAACTTCTTCTTGTGGGTTTCATAATGTGTTGTCTTTGAAAAGGGATGGTGCATGGCGATGTAGATCACATTTGTTCAAGAGCCGAGCCAAGTACAAGACTAGACATGGTAAGCATCATCATGACACCAATCTTCAAGGTGAGAAGAATTTGAGATTGTTTAAATTTAATTTGATTGGAGACTGAGGAGGGAATGTGTTTATTCCTTCAAAGGTAGTTTTTTGTTTTGCATATTTTGGGAAATTGCAACAAGATGTCATTTATGACAGCAAGACAAGGACTCCACAATCAGGAAAAATGATGTATCTTCGTGAAAATCTCAAACTGACAAATTCAAGAAAAGTTCAGTGGATTGAGACTGGAAGGGTGAGGGAGCTGTACCCTCATCTATTTGTTGATTAATAAAGAGATTTTGGAGGTCCAAAAGCTTCCAATGGGGAGGAGTGATCCAATGGATCTAAAAAATAATGCTCAAAACTTAAAGTCTATGATATAGCTCGAAACTTGTATGAATAGATAGGTCTCGACGATCTGAATCGAATGCAACTCGTTTCACTCAAATCCAACATCAAATGCTCCTAGAAGCGCATTTTGATTGATTTGGGAAATAGCTAAAAAATTTGGAAAAGGGGTTGCAAGCAGACCTAGTTAGCAGTCTGTATGCTGACTGGGCATTTGACTGGGTTGACTGTGTATTTTGGTGGGGCTATGAATGACTGCCACTTGTCATCATTTGATTGGTTTTGGCATGGTGAATTTTTATTGGTTAATGGTTGGTTTAGGTGGAACAATTAGGAGGATCCACGTGGGCCAATCCCTGGCTTCCACACGGCCTCCTAATGGCCCAGTCAGTAGTCTATATGATGACTGGGCATTTGACTAGGTTGATTGTGTATTTTGGTGGAACTATGAATGAGTGCCACTTGTCATTGTTTGAATGGTTGTGGCATGGTGAATTTTTATTGGTTAATAGTTGGTTTGGGTGGACCAACTAGGAGGAGCCACATGGACCAATCCCTGGCTTCCATGTGGTCTCCTGATGGCCAATTAAAATTTTATGGAGGTCAAACAACACCCCCGCGAGATTTTAACTTGTGACCTCACACATATCAACCAAGGCCAGCACCACCATGCCACATATGTTCCTTATTTAACCAACGTTGAAAGGTTTTATTTAAAGTTTGGTGAATGCGCATTTGGGGGAGGGACCAAGCTAATCCCTAGCCTCTAGCCACCCCTACCCCATAGGACCGCAGGCGGGGAGCCAAGGTCTAGGGCCTAGCCCAGCCTTGACGACCCTTTTGGCACAGTCATATTGTAGAAAATCTATGATAGCTTAACCCGATAATGCAATATAAATCAAAGAAGAATATTATAACCTTCTTCTACTATCAATTTTTGGAAGCTTAAAGATCAAGCTGAACAATGTAATCATAAGAAGAAGAATCAATCACATAATACACATGAAAATACTTTAGGGAAAGCCTCAACTAAAAACCCCACATTATTGTATTATCATACATGGTGGAAATACATAGGAATTATACAAAGCCTTAGCTCTCACAGCTAGCCAACTCTCAGTACAATCCTCACAGAAGCTCACAGGCAATCTTGGCTTCTCTCCAGCCTTCCTCTCTGCCCTCCAAGCTCCTATTTCCTTGCGTTGTTCCTTGTGGATGATTTCCTTTTCTTAAGTGGATGATCTCCCTTCAAAACTGTGCAATCCTCAAGGATTTATCCTTGACTACATGCATGAGTTTTCTCCATGAGAAAACACATGCAACTGATAGTACACTTCCCTTGAACTTCAATCTCAACTGGGTCTTTCTCAAAATAGACATGCATGAGTTTCTTCTAAGGGAATCTTCAGTTAACTGGAGTAGCACTAGTTGAGTGCATTAATGCATCAACTGACTGTTAACTCACTATTAGTTCCTCAAACAATTTGGAACTAATTTAACTGGACTTAACTCAGTAAACTGAGTTAACTAATTACAACTCAAATATAACTCAATCTTATCTCCTTAATTTAAGGGATAACTCTTGCATGACTTCAGAAAGACTTCTAACTTGAATTTCTCCAATTAATTAATTTAAAATAAATTAATTAATTATTTCCAAGTAGTTGTTAAGACTAAATTCGATTTTAATTCACAATTTAATTCAAGGACAAATTAAATTGGAATATTCTTGTTGCCATATTTCAACACTCCCTCTCAACAAGAAAGGGATTATCTGCCACCCCGATCCTATCTCTATGGAACTTGAATTTACACTTTGACAATGCCTTTGTCAAAATGTCAGCATCTTGCTCCTCTGTCAAAATATACTGCAGCAACATGATCCTCCTCGCTACACAGTCTCTGATATGATGATACCGGATGTCAATGTGCTTAGACCTATCATGAAATACTGGATTTCCAGAGATTTTGATACAACTCTGATTATCACAATAGATCACGGTTGGATCCACCCTCTGATCAAACAAACCAACTAGGATTTTCCGCATCCAGATGGCCTCACATGCTGCCTGACTTGCAGCCATGTATTCTGCCTCTACTGAGCTGAGTGCAACCAACCTTTATTTCCTGTTGTACGAAGAAACTGCCACTGACCCAAGGTTGAAAATCCCTCTTGATGTGCTTTTCCGGTCTAATGGAATCCCTGCCCAATCTGCATCAGTGAAGGCCTATAGCTTCACTCCCTTTGTCCATCTGTATCATAATCCATACTGAGATGTGCCTCTGAGGTATCTCAATACATGCTTTGCTGCCATCCAAAACATCTTGGTAGGTTGAACCATCGCTTGACTCAGTTGGTTCACCACATAGCACAAATCTAGTCGTGCATTCACTAAGCACATAAGTGAACCCACAAGCTGCCTATACATAGTAGCCTCTACCACTTCTCTTGAAGTAGAAACCTCCTTCCTCCAGTTACCTGCTAGAGGAGTCTGCATGGGCTTGCACTTCTCCATGTGGAATCTCCTGAGTATCTTGTTGGCATACTTTTCTTGACACAAACAACTCCCCATCCTTCTGCCACACTCCCATGCCAAGGAAGTAATGCGTGAGACCCATGTCTTTCATCTCAAATTCTCTTGCAAGGTCCTCCTTGCAAGACACGATCAACTGATCATCACCAGTCAATATGAGATCATCAACATAAAGTACAATGATCAACAACTTACCTTTCACCACGATGTGGTACAGGTTCGCATCCACTTCACTCTTTGTGAAGCCCAACCCAGTGAAGTAGTTGTCTATCTTGGTGTACCAAGCATGAGGTGCTTGTTTCAACCCGTACAACGCTCTCTTGAGTCAGCACACATGCGACTCATGATCGAAGATCTCATAACCTTCTAGTTGCTCTATGTACACCTCTTCCTCAATCTGGCCATTGAGGAATGTAGTCTTCACATCCATCTGATGGATCTTCCAACCCATCTGTGCTGATAGTGCCAACATAGATCTGATAGATGAGTACCTTGCGACAGGAGCAAAAGTCTCATCATAGTCAATCCCCTCGACCTGTGAAAAGCCATGGGCAACAAATCTTGCCTTATGCTTCTCCACACTACCATCAGCAGCTTGCTTTACCTTGTAAAGCCAACGGGAACTCACAACTAACTTGTTCTCCGGTCTCGGAACCACGTCCCAAACACTGTTACGAACTATGGAGTCATACTCCTCCACCATAGCATCAACCCAAATCGACTGCTGCACTGCTTCCTCAAAGGAAGATGGCTCGGTCTCAACACATTCCCCAGCAAGGGCCATGTATCCAGTGTACCTCTCAGGTGACCTCCTCTGTCTGCACTGAGAAGATGGTGCTCCCACATTCTCTCTCGCATCCTCCAACAATCTATCAGCTTCTCTTGTGCGCTTCCGTCCATCTCTGGAAGACTCTGCTTGAGTGGATGTCTCCACTCCTGGAACCTCTACATGTGGCTGCTCCGCATCAGTCTGAGGCTCCTCCTCCTTAGGAACCAGTAATTCCTCCACAGCCTATAGTTGGAGCTCCCTCTCAAGGGAAACTCGCATGGCCTTCTGCTCATCAAACTTGAGATCTCTGCGAACCACTATCCTCCGACTAGTAGGCAAGTACACCCGATAGTTTTGAGGTGTATCAGTGTACCCCACAAATATCCCCAACTCTGTTGTCGACTCAAGCTTCTTCCGTGCATCCTTTGTCACATGGCAATATACCGATGAGCCAAAGATCCTAAAGTGACCCACATCTGGTCTCTTACCGGAGAAAGCTTCCTCTGGTGTCCTCATCCCAAGTATGCGATGCGGGCTTCTATTCTGCAAATAGACGTTGTGTTGCATGCCTCAGCCCACAAGTGAAGTGGTAGGCCTTGGTCATGTAGCATTGCCTGTGCTGCCCCTACAATAGTTTTGCTCTTCCTCTCGGCCACCCCATTTTGTTGTCGGTTATGAGGTGTTGTCACCTCTTGTTTAATTCCTTCTACTACACAAAAGTCCTTAAACTCTTTAGAGACATATTCTTCACGTCGTTGCTTCTCAAGGCCTTGATCTTCTTCCCTGACTCTTTCTTGACCAAAGCTTTGAACTCACAAAACTTTGTGAAAGTTTGGTCCTTCTTCTGCATGAAATAAATCCAACATTTATGAGAATAGTCATCAATGAAAATCACATAATACCTTTGCTTCACTGTGGATGCCATCGAGAATCGTCCGCACAAATCAGTGTGAACTCACTCTAAGATAGCCTCTGCTCGACTGTCTCGATCATGAAAGGAAGACTTGGTGTACTTTCCCAAGGTACAACCTTTTCATGTGTCAACTTGCTCAAGTTTACCTTTGGGAATTCTTGTAGATATATGTTGCATTATCTTCAAAGCCCCATGATGCAAATGGCCCAACCTCCTGTGCCACAACTCACCAATGTCTTGGCTTTGCACCAATTCTACTTTCATACTCAATGTTGCACAATCATCTACCTCTAGTTTATAGAGATTCTTCACCCGAATCCCTATCCTCTTGGTCTGACTCGTGGCTATGTATCTTAGGAATGAATTTCCTTTACTGAAGACAACATCGTAGCCTTTTTCCTCCAACATCGCGACCGATACCAAGTTCTTATTCAGTCAAGGTGAGAGGAGCTCCATGCTCCCTCTGAAAAGCAACCGTGCCCACTGCTTAAACACTATACCTTCCGTCGTCACCCATCTCTATGTGCATCTTGAGGTATTTCTCCTCCAAGGCACTAAATAAATTTTTATCACCAATCATGTGGAATGAGGCTCCACTGTCAAGATACCAGACACAACCCATCATTGATGACACCATGCATGTGATGAGGGTAAAGTCCATTTCGAACTGAGAGGCTAATGCCTCACCTTCCGATCCTTCTGAGGATCTCTTCTTGGACTTATTCGATGGGAAATTAGTCACATAATGTCCCATCTTGTGACAATTAAAGCATCCTACTTTAGACATGTCACCCTTCTTCCCTTCATGAGAAGAATTCGATTTGAAATGGGAAGCCTTCCCCTTCCCTTTCCTTGCCTTACTTACTAAAGCCATATTTTCTTCATCATCATTCTTGGATGAAGAACCATCTCGTGTGCTCCCCCTGATCTCCTCCTGCATAAGATTTGACCACAATCGTTCCCAATCCAGCAATTTCTCCCTTCCATTCACAGAATCCTGGTAGCTATTCCAACTCTTTGGAAGGCCAACGAGAGCGAGGCTCACCATATCAACATTGGCAGTAGTTATCCCCACACTGCCAAGCTCATCTCTACAGGTGGTGAGCTTGTTCAGATATGGGGAAATAGCATTGCCCTTCTCCATCTTGATTCTTTGAAGCTTATCCTTGAGCACCAATTTCCTCTGGTCACTACTGTTCTGGTAGAGGTCCTTCAATGTCTTCCACATTGAAAATGGAGTATCCTTCCCATGGAGACTCAAGAAAATATGCTCTTGAACTCCTTCAAGGATAATCTGTCTTGCCTTCGTCACACACTTCTTCCACTCAACCAACTCTTTTGCATTAGTTGAAGCTGGCTTTGGGATTTCTTGATCAATGAATTCCTTCAAGCCATTGTCTTCTAAGACAGCCTCCATTCTATCTTTCCATGCTATGTAATTCGAGCTACCTTCCAAGGCATACTCGAGTCTCAAGCCATAGAACGCCATTGGCCAACCTTGAAGATTGATATGAATTTGATTTACACCTGCAACCCCGAACTTCAAACTTCGAATTCTCTTCTCAGTATATTGTTCACAGCTTTGATATCATGTAGAAAATTTGTGATAGGTTAACCAGATAATGCAATATAAATAAAAGCAGAATACTATAACCTACTTCTACTATCAATTTGCGGAAGCTTAAATATCGAGTTGAACAATATGACCAGAAGAAGAAGAATCAATCACATAATACACATGAAAATACTTTGGGGAAATTCTCAACTAAAAACCCGACACTATTGTATTATTATACATGGTGGAAATACATAGGAATTATACAAAGCCTTAGCTCTCACATCTAGCCAGCTCTCAGTACAATCCTCACAGATTCTCACAGGCAATCTTGGCTTCTCTCCAGCCTTCCTCTCTGCCCTCCAAGCTCCTATTTCCTTGCGCTGTTCCTTGTGGATGATTTCCTTTTCTTAAGTGGATGATCTCCCTTCAAAACTGCGCAATCCTCAAGGATTTATCCTTGACTGCATGCATGAGTTTTCTCCATGAGAAAACACATGCAACTGATAGTACATTGTCCTTGAACTTTAATCTCAACTGGGTCTTTCTCATAATAGACATGCATGAGTTTCTAATGACGGAATCTTCAATTAACTGGAGTAGCACTAGTTGAGTGCATTAATGCATCAATTGACTGTTAACTCACTATTAGTTCCTCAAACAGTTTGGAACTTTTAAGGGATAACTCTTGCATGACTTCAGAAAGACTTATAACTTGAATTTCTCCAACTAATTAATTTAAAATTAATTAATTAATTAATTCCAAGTAATTGTTAAGACTAAATTTGATTTTAATTCACAATTTAATTCAAGGACAAAATAAATTGGAATATTCTTGTTGACATATTTCAACACATATGCCAATGCATGATCGAGCGAAGAAAACCGTGGCACAAAAGAGTTGGGAGCCAGCCCTAAGGTCATATGACCTTCCATAAAACCATGGGTGCGATGAAGTTCAGAGGGGCCAACCCCTAGGGGGATGAACCATGGTCACATGTGGGAGCATAGAACCAAGGGCACGCAGAGATAGGGGCTAATAAAAGTCCCCAAATTTCGGCACTTTTCATGGTCATATGGTCGTCATGCGACCAGGAATTTCGGGACTAGGGGATTAATGTCACCCTTAATGGTCCTACAAATTTGCCTGCCGAGCAGGAATTGTGCCAGGTTTAGTGTGTCAGTTCCATGCTTGGGGTGCTCAAGCCAAGTTTAGGCCGAATTGGAGGATGGTTAGCTGCAAAATTTGGGAAAATGAAGAAACAAGCATAACTTTCTTAGTTTTTGGCCAAATGAGGTGTAGAAAGAACCAAAATAGGGGTTTTTACAGTGATGGATCCATTGGAGACATCAATTCTACTATTTGAGTTGTGTAAAGAACGTAAACACACTTTTGAGAATTTTTAATGGAAGATGCCCTGCATTGGAAGCTATACCAAGAGATGTAGCCCAAGAGAGGGGTGAACTCCTTTATCATGCTTTGTGTTATGTGTTTCATATATGCTTATTTGTCTCTGTTTGACTGGAAATTTTGGTTAAAATTTACTTGTTTATGTGTTTAGTAAGATGATCCTCTACCCAAAAAACATATAAATTTAACTTGCAAATTGTTTAAAATCTTCAAGTTAATACATTCAGATTAGAGTGTTAGAGAGTGAGCCCATAACTAGGAGGTTTCATACTAAATTTAAGTAGTTGATTGAGGGAGAGGAAGAAACACCTGTTAGTGATGTTCCCCTATCAAAGAGAAAGAAATAAAGGGTAGGGAATAATAATGAATTCAAGATTAGTCAAGAGTTCATATTGGAATTTCATATTGCCAGATGGGAAGTCAAATACGACATGCTAGACCTGAGGCATCATGTTAAACTCTAGCCCAAGAAGTCATGGAACTTAATGGGGAAGCCAAGGTCAGTTTATTTGAGCCCATGACACGTCTAGTAAATCATTACAAAATTTATCATGTTTGGAGATTGGAAAATGTGGAAGTTGACCTATAATAGGTTAAAATGGTTGTGAACTTCAAAGTCAGTGAAACAAATAACCCATACCATACCTTTTTTGTAAGTTAAATTTATATTACCTCTGAATATCATAAAAACCAAGTAAATCAGATAACCATCTAGCTTAAACATAGTTCACTATAGGTAGTTTCAATTTTCCCAGTGGGAAACCATATATTTTTAACCACCTACTAATTAAGTAATTTGTCCAAAATATTAACATCTTCAACAAAAATTACCTAACTGCTACAATATTGTAATACAAAAAAATGCAAGTTGACATTCCAGAAAGTCAAGAGTCTGAGGAAGTGATAGGAGGAAATCATTTGGCACTGGAACCTGAAGGATCTAGAGGGTTAGGTTAACAGTGGAGGTGGTACTCTATATGATCTAGCCTGGCATCCAATCTTTCCAATCATAGCTGTTGGTTTCTCTAAGAACGCTTGATGTCTTCCTTACCAACAAAGATGTTGTACCTTTCTTCTTGATTTTCTTTTAAGACCCTGTCCAACAAGGTCTTCCTTTAATAGTAGAAATATATGGCATTGAGGTACTATTTCCTTCTTCCCCTGGTGTGATGAGGGTTAGGAACCTAGTGAGAAAATTCCTCCAGTATTTTTGAATCATAGAAAACTTGCTTGTCTCTAGCAACAAGGGATTCCAATTAGCATACCTAGTTACACTTTTAAGGAGGGACGACCAAATGATATGTTTTAGTAGCTTCCTATGCCTATTGCTAGGTGTGGTTCCAACCCTGGGGACCACATCCACTCCCGCCACATCGGTTATGCATTCATTATCTTTGCATGTTCGACAAAAGGGTATCACACTAGGGGTCCACATAAAAATTTCTAGTGACAAGGGTTTGGAAGAAAATATAAACCAATGCAAGTCACAAGAGTAGGATCAATAGGCAACTGCCAAAGAGTCAACATTGGGCAAGGTAATTACTAGCTAACAAAAAAGGAAATTTGTTGGTTCTAAATTTCCAAGAAAGAGCCCATAAACACACCAAACCACCCACATCAAAAAACCAGAGACCAACCAATTTATTGATGTAGAAATTGATAGCGCATAGAGAGGAATTAAGGTTTACCCAGGACCAGGCGACCATTGTAGATTCAGGTCTCAAAAACTGAGTGGTTGGAATAAACACCAACATTGTAATTACTCAAGGAGAACTCATATGACAACAACCAGCTACCGCAATGAAACCACCCCTCTTTGCTAACTCCAAGCACCTTGTTCTTCTTAGTTGTAGCACAAAGCTCGCACCTAGACAGAATATGAATAATACCCAGTTGAGAGCAGTTTCCAAAAAAGTCTCACCAAGAATGGGTGGAACAGAATTCCACAGAATTATCGTCGAGCATTTATGATCTAACTCCATGATTCTCACATTTTCCCTAAACCATCCCTCTTACGACAGGGAAACGAGCTTTTTCCCCCCACTTCGACGTTGCAACCAGGTAACAATGCTCACATAGAAATGCAGAGGAATACCATGTTTACTTTCATATTTGAGAATCACATGCTTATGCATGCATGGGATTAGCCACACCACCCCTTGCATTTATTATTCGTTCATTGACGAGGAGGTGAACTTGTCCCCCAACCCTTCTCACTTCATCGTTATCCATCCCCTTCAGGAAACCCATACCCTACCATATTAGGGATTGCTTAGGCATTTGATAACCAACATAAGTTCATTATAAATCCTATATATCAATTGTGAGGGATCAAATGATTATATTATAGATCTATAATAATTATATTTGCATTGTAACAATATTTCCATTTATATTTTATCTAATTTTTTTGTAACTTTTGTATCTCATTTAATTTTAAATTATAATAGTTATATTAAATTTACATATCAAATCTATATATAAAGAGATATTTAATTAACATATAATATTAATAGTTTTATTTTTTATAAATAGTGTGTATACTTTTGTAGACTTTAGTAGTGAAATCATTGTGAAAAAGTGGGTCCCTTGTCCCACAAACAAGGGGTCTCATACACCAATTTGGTGTTTGGCTTAGCCATGACCTTAAAATTAGATTATTATTATTATCACTATTAATTTTTTCTTTCACCAAATTAGTGTATGAGACCCCTTTGTTCATGAGATAAAGGACCCTTGTTTATATAACAAGGGGTTTTCATATATTAATTTAGTGTATAGGTCCACAATGACCTTAAAATTATATTATTATTATTATTATTATAAACAAAGATTGCATTGAAACTTATAATTGCCTCCTAAACAAAAACAATATATTAAATAACTAAACACACTGACATTATATAGGCGTAGTCTAACTTATAGACTGAATGGCCTTTTTCACGACCATTTTTCTGGTTAGTTCTAATCAAAATCCGACAGAGATTTTTAAAAACTTAAGTTTAAATTGTTTAATCTGCATAATTGCCCTAGGTTTTTCAGGGTGTTGAACCCATTTATGCATTCAAAATTGTATTTTAAACAACAAAAAATCTTGAAATTGTATTGTAAGATTTTGGTGAATTCCTGTGAAAAAGGCTATTTCATCTATAAGTTAGACTACGCCTATATATATATATATATATATATATATATAATATTGCCAATTTCTCTAATCAATTAATTATAAAATATATTAAATTAAAAAAATAAATAAATAAGTTAAAAAGTTTAAATATATATAAATAACAATTAATTTCGATATTTGAGTCCGCCTCAACACCATTACATAATCTTTATTTTGATGCAATGATACCATTATTGTCACGCCCCTATCTCGGTGGTAGTCTTTCAACCACACATATGTGGGTGCGGCATCGCCACAATTTTTTTTCCACCAATACTTAAGTGTACGAGCTATGCCTAACCAAACACTTAACCGATTATTTACTTCAAGTGCTATTATCACAGCAGAAATAAACTCTTCAATTAGCCATTCATCAATATAAATGCACAACGGAAATCATCAACACATCATCATAAGTGGGAGGGGCAACCTGATATATATATATATATATATATATATATCTATATATATATATATATATATATATATATTTTGTAATTCAATTGTACATGGAAATCATACAATTCGGTGCAGCCAACAAGATCTAGCTGCACATCTTTACTTTACAAAGATCGTGCCTACAAGATGTTGAAGTCATGCCCATGCACTTTCACCCGAATTATTGAATTTCTCTACGGCACTACCATGCCCACCGTTCTTCATTTTGGTTCACCTGCACCCTCGACACTCCCTACCGGAACTCTGCCACATCATCCAATACTTCAGCACACCACCGTGCCTCTCATGCAACCCTTAATGCCTTCGTTCACTCTACCACAACTCTGCCCGAACCACCATTCATTCGACACTGTCGCAACCCGGGCCACTACCTGCACCTGACTCTTAGCATGCAACGTCATGTTGCCCTACCCGCAACTCGTTGTAGTAGCTCAAGTCACCCGACTGTTCGACACCCAACTCTTGGCCAATTTTGCTAGTTCAATGTACGGTGGAACTATTTAACTCAGCCCTGCCACTATATAACAGTTCCACATTGTTGTTTGGTTTGCCAGAAACCCCAACTCCTGCCTTGCTGACTTCGGTCCTGCACCTGCACTCTGCCTGTGGCTTCGACCCTTCTCACTCTGTGATTTCTGTGTTTTCTCTTGCTTATTTTCGGTCGAGTTCGATGATGGTTGGAATGACCATCATTCACTCCAATATATATGCGTGCTACCATGTGGCAACACCAAGGGTCATGACCTTTCATGGTCGGCCCATCCTCCAAGTACACATCGACCTGCACATTCACATGTCGGCCTAACTCGTATAATATATATTGTTGCCCCATCACATGTGTATCATTGCCACTCGAGTCGGCCTAGCACCCGCTTGTTCGATCTCCATACTTTGGTTCCAAACACTCCATCGCTCACCCATGGGCGCCTCACTCGGGCATGTGCCCACCCAAACACCTAACTTGGGTCACCCTTCACATGCTCCCATCGCACATCTCGTCGCACTTCCTCATCGCACAACCTGTCGCACATATGAAAGTCCACCTATGAGTCACCTTTAACCGAATGCAGGCGCTCGTCAACTTGAGGCCCCCACCTCCTCCACCACTCTGAAAATGTTGTCACCCTCGACAACACCATCTCAGCAACCTCCATTTCTAAGACATATCCATCTATGTGGGCACCCAGGTAACTCCACCCATGACTTGCTCCATGCTCCAATCCTGTCAAACTCTGCAAGAAAATCATGTGTTGGATCCCCTTGTGATGATGATTAGTTGGCTAGCTAATCCAACCATAACTTTGCCTCGACAAGAATGCACGTTCCTCACATCATCATGACTATCTTCACATCCTGCTTTTAATCGTGTCCATCTTGCCCCATGTGCCTGCTCATAAAATATAGAGGACTCACTACCACAGGCAGAAGACAATAAGCCTCATCCCCATGTTAGCCTAAGAAGAGGTAGGGGATGGGAAAGTCGATGACTCTCCATCCTCCTTCTCTAACAGCTCAATCCATCTATCTGGATCTTCCTCCTCCAATCTTTGCATGTATGCTTCCCAACTTTCCTCCTGAGTCTCTGGTCTAGCATCCCCATTTCCTTCCACTGCCTCTAGCCTGCTTGTAAAATCCAGGATACTATTAGACAATGCTCTAATAACCTGTGACTTCTCCATGAGTTTTGTCTCTATAGTAGACAATCTCTCATAGATTTCTTCATCCCACTTGATGTCCTCCACATTCATCGTTGTCAATTTACATCTAGTTATCATAATTGCCATGGTTGGTACCCCCAAAGGTTCATCATCCCGTCCGTTGTAAATGTACAACTTCTTCATATGTGGCACCATCATAGCCTCATGTTGTTTCAAAAATTCCATACCCAATACTACCTCATAGTCATCCATTCGCACAATCGTGAAGTCGATCTTTCCAGACCACTCACCAATGTTCACATCCACATTTTCTGCCATACCGATGACTTTATCTGGTGGAGAGTTCACTGCTTTAAGATGAGCTTGGATTGGTGAGAACTTCAATCCAACTTTTCTTGCAGCTTCCTCCCTGATGAAGTTATGGGTTGCACCACTGTCCACCATAGTGAGTAAAGTGCCTTGCCCAACCTTCATGCTAACATACTCCAATTTTTTCCTCTCAGGATCCCGCCTTGGGATAGCCTCTGTGGCCACTGCAGCTCCTAAAATCTGCATCACCCCAACTGTTGGTTCCTCTTTCTTCTTCTTTCCATCGGTTTGTGTTGTTGCAGCCACCATCGATCTAGAAGGACAATTCTTCACCATGTGGTTCTCTCCGCACAACCAACATTTCAGAGGTTTCTTCATCTTCGACTTGTCATTCGATCTCAAATGCTCCTCCTTTGTAGTTTTCTCCTTCGGTTTATCGGACTTCGTCTTTCTCTCTTTGGTCCCTTCATCATAATGTTCTACCAGTCGATCAACTGCAGCAAATGCTTCTTCTAGAGTTTTGATCTTTTGCCTCTTCACCTCATTGTGTGCCCAAGGTTTCAATCCTATAATGAAATTGAATACCTTGTCTTTCTCTGCCATGTCAGGTAGTTCCAAGATCGCACTCGAGAATTCTCGTTGATATGCTTGTAGACTCCCTGTTTGCTTAATGTATTTAATCTTCGTCCTTGCATCCCAAGTCTCATCTTGTGGGCTAAAATGAGTCTGCAAAGCCTTCTTCATATCATCCCAAGTAGAGATGTCATCAACATCACCATTGGCAATCTGATCCAACTTCCGTCTCCACCACATCTTAGCATCCTTAGTAAGGAATTGAGCAGCTACTTTGACCTTGGCTTCATCATCAGGAATCCCCAAGTGCTCCAAGTATTGCTCCATATCCCATAAAAAAATGCCAAGTGCTTTGGCACTCCTCATCCCATCATAAGAATCAGGTTCCTTGACTTTCACATGAGCAGTCCCTTTAATGGTCCCTGCCCAACTACTTTCTTCAAAACAATTATTTCATTCCAAGCATCATCAAGAGCTTTCTGCAACTTCAAGATTTCACCCAAACCTTGATCTCTTGTAGCCCCAATGTCCTTGACTTCCTTCTTTGTTTGTATAAACTGCCATTCAATATAATCATATCGGGCCTTGAGGTTATCATATGCTTCTTCCAACATTGTAAACTTATCTTGCATTTCAACATTCTCAGCTTCCAACGAGGCTACCTTCGAAGCAAATTCCTCCATATGGTCTAATAACCTGTCCATAAAAATTGTTCCGACATCCCTGCTAGATTCACCTATTACCTGAGGTTCTTCTACGTTGTCTACCATCATTTTTGCTTATGATCTTGTAAGACCATACACTAATCCATTCAACTTCGACCTTGCAACTTGTCCCTAGCAAACTTTTTCAACTTCAATCAAAGCCCTGCGGCAGTGGGCCTTTGATACCAACTGTCACGCCCCTATCCCAGTGATAGTCTTTCAACCACACATAGGCAAGTGCGGCACCGCCACATTTTTTCTTTTCACCAATACTTAAGTGTATGGGCTATGCCTAACCAAACACTTAACCAATTATTTACTTTGTGTTATTATCGCAACAAAAATAATCTCTTCAATTAACCACTCATCAATATAAATGCACAACGGAAATCATCAACACATCATAAATGGGAGGGGCAACTCCCAGAAGTTAGGGTCTACCCGATATCAATATATATATAAATTTTGTAATTCAATTATACATGGAAATCATGCAATTCAGTGCTGACAACAAGCCCTGGCCTGCACATCTTTACTTTAAAAAAAATCATACCTACAAAATGCTAAATTCGTGCTTATGCACTTTCACCCTAATTATTGAACTGTTATATGGCACTACCATGCCCACCGTTCTTCATTCGGTTCACCTACACCCTCGACACTCCCTGCTGCAACTCTGCCCACACTATCAAACACTTCGACACACCACTGTGCCTCTTGTGTAGCCCTGAACGCCTTCGTTCACTCTACTGCAACTTTGCCTGAACCATTGTTCACTCGGCGCTATCGCAACCCAGGTCACTACCTGCACCTGCCTCTTGGTGTGCAGCGTCATGTCACCCTACCTGTAGCTCATTGTAGCGACTTGGGTCACCCGACTATTCAACACCCAACTCTCGGCCAGTTTTGTGCATTCAGCATGTGGTTGAACTGTTTAACTCAGCCCTGCCGCTGTATAACAGTTTCACACTGTTGTTCGGTTCACTAGAAACCCTAACTCCTGCCTTGTCGAATTCGTTCCTGCACTCCGCCTATGGCTTCATCCCTTCTCGCTCTGTGATTTCTGTGTTTTCTCTTGCTTGTTTTCGGTTGAGTTTGATGATGGTTGGAATTACCATCATTCACTCCAATATATATGCGTGCTACCATGTGGCAACACCAATGGTCGCGACATTTCATGGTCAGCCCATCCTCCAAGTACACGTCGGCCAGCACATTCACATGTGGGCCCAACTTGTATAATATATATCGTTGCCCCATCGATGTGTATCGTTGTGACTCAGGTCGACCTAGCCACTCACTCACCCTATCTCCATACTTCAGTTCCGCACACTCCATCGCTCGCCCATGGGCACCTTGCCTGGCCGTGTGCTAGCCTGAATGCCCAACTCAGGTCGACCGACGTGCCTACCCGTCGCATGCTCCCATCACACATCTCATTGCACTTCCTCATCGCACGACTCATCGCACAACCCATCGCACATCCGAAAGTCCATGTCACGCCCCTACACTGGCGGTAATCTTCCAACCGCACTATAGCGAGGTGTGGCACTACCAACCGTTTTCTTTTCACCAATACTTATGATTGTAGACTACGCCTAACATTCCATACTTAGTTTATTTTTCATTACCAAGTATTATCTTTGTCCTTTATATAGTGAAAGCCCATAACATTCGCATAAACATCATTATATAATAGAAATGCACAACAGTATAAAGGGAGGGGCAACCCCATGCAATATGAGTCTGCCCGAATAAATATATATAATCTTCTTTTATAAGTACAAGTTAAATCTTGGGAAACCCAAAATTTACACTTAGCCAATTTTCAACTTCAGCAAACTCGATTGCCTAGCTCGTCGGCGCCTCCGCACGGTCGCCGCACGACTCACCAACCCTTCGTTCGCCTCGTCGCATGATCGTTTTGTTTGCCCAACTTGGGCGCGCCTCGTCGTAACCAAGTCACCACACACGGGCGCCTTCGCACGAGTAACACCTCTGTTCACAACTCCAACACTTCACCGTTTCCACCGTTTTGTCGTGCATGGCGCGCCCTACCCAAGTCGCCCATCCGCACGATTCTTCATTTCGGCGTGCACGGCGCGCCCTCGCCCGGCCGCCCGCCTTCACGTCCACTCGTTCACCTGTTCACCCGAGTCGCCACATGACTTCACCTGGTTCGCCCAAACGACCTCACCTAGGTCGCCACACGACTTCACCCAGCTCGCCTGAATGACTTCACCCGGGTCGCCCGACGACCTCACCCGGCTCACCCGAACGACCTCACCCGGTTCGCCCGATGACCTTGCCTGAGTTCTGCCTGAACGACCTCGCCCGAGTTCTACCTGAACGATCTCACCCGAGTTCTGCCCGATGACCTCGCCCGATTTTTCTGCACGAGTTTTTCGCCCGAGTTTTTCACCCGAGTTTTCTACACGAGTTTTTCGCCCGAGTTTTTCACCTGACTTTTCTGAATGAGTTTTTCACCCAAGTTCTACACATCGTGCGGGCTCATCCACGCACCGCAAAAATCCTTGTTCGAACTCGTGTTGATCGAATGATGATTTGCCTCCACAAACCATCCACTAATATATACAGGCGGGTGGTGGGTTATGTCACCCGGCCGACCCACGCCCAACGCCCAAGCCGACTCGTTCAACATGTTGCCTTCGCCCAAGTGGAGGGTCAGCCCACCCAACTCGTGGGACCGCCCTCTCAACTCGCCCAACATCATATAAACTCACCCTTGGCTTGTTCAATTCGCATTTCGCACGAGCTCCTCGCCCGTCCTTCGCACAGTGAAGGTGACCTGGACCGCAGGTCCATACATCCTCCCCCACTTGAAGTCATTGTCATCCTCGACAATATCTCATCCCAACAACCATCTATCACCAAGATATCCATACCAAGGCATACACCCCATCGGTATGTCATACATCGGAAAATCATCTCAATCCATGATCATCAACCACCCTGTCACAATCTCCACATGCTGCTCCCCATCGTGGAAGGCTGGCCCCTCCATCTCAAGCTACATGCCCACTGCAACATATCGTGTTGACCTCATCATGTGTCGTCCTCATGTGAACTGCTGTCATGATACTCCAACACAATGCTAACACATCTCTGCACACTACGCGTCCCCATGTTTGAACTAGTTGGGTAGCTAATCCAACTGTCACACTCAAACCATGAGAGTGAACATCCTCATGCCATCATCAGTTTTTTCTCTGCACATCCCGTCACATCTTCAACTCGATCAAGAATCCATCTCCATATAAGTAAGCCATGCTTAGGTCCATGAAGTAGTCTTCATCCCATCTGCAACATGCTGTCCATTATGTTTTCTATCCAGCATCACCATCCATCTGCAAAACATCCATCTCCTCAAAGTGAAGAGATCATCTCATCGAACTCCGAATCTCGATGTGCCACATCCAGGTCCATGAAGCAACCTTCATCATATCTGTATGTGCCATCCCTCAAGTCTGCCATAGAAACAAGTATACACCTGTTTCATCTCCCATGTGCTACCCATGATCATAGATCAATAAGCTCCCATGTGTCAAAAGTGGTTAAGTCTCGGCTCAACCCATGCCCAAGTGTTGCCACCAAGGCATCATCCTCGTTGTAACTCCATCACTCCAAAGTCACAACAATCTCATGTCATCATGAGCTCCATGAGTCATCTCCAACTAGCACTCTAGCAAGCATACAAGTCTCGGCCCAAAGGTCTCTGCAAGATGCCTCAGCTTTCCATGTAGTAGGAATGCTCCATAGTCTACTCACAACTCCATCCAAGTCCATGGCCTTGTTATACAAGAGTGCACAACCTCTCCATCGGCTCATAAATAAAAATCTCCATGTCACATCAACAAATCTACCTGCACAACATCCATGCCTTGGCACTCCTCATTGGATGCCCATAAGTGACATCTCTACAAGTGCTCCTGCACAATGTCCCTACATGAGACTGCCATGCTCCATGTCTGCAATTTGATGTCCATGACTAAGTTGCCCATGTAGTCCAACCAAGTAGACCCATCACAACAATCGCTCATCCTCATCCAAGTCTGCAATCTTCAGCCTAGTGAACTCGGTCACCCAACCATATCATCATCATCACGAGTCCCTTCCATCATAGCTCCCCCACTAAAGGTTCCACCAAGACTTGCTCTTGGTCTCAGCCATGAGAAGTCCACCCAATCATCATCATACCTCAAGTGTGTGCCCTCCAATCTGTCCATGAGTCATGCCCGGCACTTAGCCAATTCTCCATGTGGCTAAAGCATGACCCAATTCTCAGCAATGATCATTATGTTCCTCCCTTTTCACGGGCCTTTGTACCTTCTACCATAAGGTCACAAACAACCCCAACAAGTCCTACAATAGTCAACAATCCTTGCTTCTCCATACAAGGTCTCATTGTAGACATCCATGGTAAGATCCTCCCTAGCATCGGCAAACTGATTTTTCCCTTCCCTGCATACGATCCATCTACCAAATGCTCAAATGAAACACAAGTATCAATAGTACTTACATCATCATCATGATCATGAGGCTCCTCCATGTGAGTATCCCCATCCATCCATGTCTGCAAACCGCACGATCCTGGTCCAACTTGATCAACCTCAAGTTCATCCTCCATCGTTGTCACATCTGCAACATCCTCAATCATCACGGCTTCCTCTTCCTTGTTAGCACAATCTACAACTTCATCCTGCTCCATTGTCCAACCAAGTTGAAGAAGTTCGTCTTCAACATTCTTTTCCAAGACTTCAAGTTCCTTTCGAATCCAGGGGTTCTCTTCTTTCAACCGCTTCAACCTGTATAAGGTAAGCAAGAGCTTCCCTTCACATTCTTCCAAACCTGCCATGCCTTGTCGTTCAACTTGGCCCAAGCACAAAGCTTCTCCTCTGCTAAACCTGTTTCACCATTCACTTGAATCACCCTGATATTCCACTTGTCACCTGCAAAACTTGAACTCCCTTTCAAGTCTTTGGTCTTTGTAGAATCAACTCCTTGATTTAGTTCACCAGCTCTGATACCACCTGTCACAATAGTGCAGTGGGATCAACACTTCATCGTCAACCCGATCAGCTTCCTGATCATCAGCTTTGATACCACCTGTCACGCCCCTACACTGGCGCTAATCTTCCAACCGCACTATAGCGAGGTGCGGCACTACCAACCGTTTTCTTTTCACCAATACTTACGATTGTAGACTACGCCTAACATTCCATACTTAGTTTATTTTTCATTACCAAGTATTATCTTTGTCCTTTATACAGTGAAAGTCCATAACATTCACATAAATGACATTATACAATAGAAATGCACAACAGTATAAAGGGAGGGGCAACTCCCTGCAATATGAGTCTACCCGAATAAATATATATAATCTTCTTTTATAAGTACAAGTTAAATCTTGGGAAACCCCAAATTCACACTTGTAGAAATTTGAATAATATAACACTTATTCACAAAGATTATCCTGATTATACACTATTTGCGGAATGCATGCATAATACATAACCTCCTCTACCATTGATCATCAATTTAAGGAATTAAAAAAACAAACGCATGCTCACATTGAAACATCAATCACACATATCAACACAGTATGTAATGGGGAAAGCATACAACTGAAAACCCCCAACTATCTGTATATTATAATGATAGAGAACATGTAACAATACATAGTACAATACTCCTCACAAGTACTCAGTACTATCTCCACATGCTACACACAAAACTAGCTCAGATCTGAACAAGTCATGGGTTCAAATCTCCTCCACTGTTTGCCTACCTCTACTGCGCAATCCAAGTTGAGAATTAATCATATCCAAGTTTGAATTCCCTTTGGCTTGTACTGCGCAATCCTCATTGGCAATCTCAATCAATGATTGTGCAAATCTCATGCACAGCTATAGTCACAACTGATAATAGTCTCACCCTTTCACCCACCTCTAACACTTGTCTCCACTGAACTGTCCATGCACTGAGTTAAATGATGTATTCTTTAGTTGATTTATGAGTTAATAATTAGTGAATTAATTAATAATTAATTCACATCACTCATCACCAGTGTATTTGGCAGTTAGACTAAATACAACTAGTTCAACTAAGTCAAACTGAACACAACTCCATCAACTCCTCAATCAACTCCACCAAACTCAATCACTTGAGTTCTAACTGAAGTCCATCATGCAATAGCTCAACTAACCCATAGGAAAAGTGTATTTCCTTCTGGCAGTTGCATGTGCCACATCCGTAGCTCGAACTGAAGTGCTGCAAGAGGATAAGATAATGTTTATAGTCCAAATATTATTAAGAGCTAATAATATTCGATTGTTCTATTTTTTGACTGGCAATCTAAAAATAGACTCCGCCTATATGTCTAAAAATAGAGGTCCATCTATTTTTACCAACATGACCAATCATCCATAAATAGCATCCTGCAACTCATAGACCATGATCCATATGTCTAAAAATAGACATAGTCTAAAAATAGCCTTTGCGCCAAAAATAGCCTGTGGGCCCACTTAGTGAAGGCAACTTCTTTTCACTAAGCTCCATCATCTTGTTGCATTTTCAACACTCCATCTCAACAAGATATGGATTATCTGCAACCCCTATCCTGCCTCTGTGGTATTCGAATTTGCTCCTGGTGAGCGCCTTCGTCAAGATATCAGCATCCTGATCCTCCGTGGGAATGTATGAAAGTAACATGATTCTTCGCTACACACAATCTTTGATATGATGGTACTTGATGTCGATGTGCTTGGATCTATCATGAAATACTGGATTAGCCGAGAGTTTAATGCAACTTTGGTTATCACAATAAATCACAGTAGGCTCCAAGTGTGACCCGAACAACCCGACCAGGATCTTCCTCATCCATATAGCCTCGCATGCAGCCAAACTTGATGCCATATACTCGACCTCTGCTAAACTGAGTGCCGCGGATCTCTGCTTCCTGCTGTGCCAAGAAACTATTGTCGACCCAATACTGAAGATCCCTCCAGATGTGCTCTTTCTTTCCGTTGGGCTCCCTGCCCAATCTGCATCCGTGAAGCCACATAGCTTCACCTCATCCTCCTGTCTGTACCACAATCCATATCCCGATGTGCCTCTGAGATAACGCAATACATTCTTGCCTGCCTTCCAGAAGAGCTTGGTTGGCTTAACCATAGCTTGTGAAAGTTGGTTAACAGCATAGCATATATCGGGTCGTGTATTGACTAGATACATAAGCGACCCCACCAACTGTCGATAAACAGTGGCATCCACTACCTCTGCTGAAGTAGCATCCTCCTTCCTCCAACCTCTAGGAAGAGGAGTATCAACAGGCTTGCAGCCATGCATGTTGAACTTCTCCAGTATCTCCCGGGCATACTTACCCTAAGAAACAAATAGTCCATCACTGCGCTGCCAAATTTCCAATCCCAAGAAATAATGAAGGAGGCCCAAGTCCTTCATCTCAAACTCTCTAGCAAGATCCTCCTTGCATGAAAGTATCAACAGCTCATCTCCCGTCAAAATCAAATCATCTACATAAAGTACAATGATCAGCAACTTACCCTCCACCACAATCTGGTATAGGTTAGGATCCGCCTCACTCTTGGAGAATCCAAGTCCGGTGAAATAACTATCTATCCGTGTGTACCAAGCACGAGGTGCTTGTTTCAACCCATACAACGCTCTCTTGAGCCTACACACATGCGACTCGCTGCTGAAAATATCTAAACCTTCGGGCTGCTCTATGTACACCTCCTCCTCAATGACTCCGTTGAGGAACGCAGTCTTCACATCCATCTGATGGATGTGCCGCTTGTTATAGACATTTTTGGGCACTGAAACCCCAAGCATAAAATGTCCATAAACCAAGGGCTCCTAAGTCCCTAAAAGTGTTGTTCCAACCCCTAAAGGAACAAGGTCAACTGATTACAGCTTCTCCCGGAAGTTCTCCATGAAAAACCACTCAGAACTGGTCAAAACAGGATCATTTCACCTGCTCCATAGGCAAAGTGCGTTGCATCTCACCTAAGTACACTCAGTGGGTGCGTTGCATTTCAAAAAGCCCTTCTATGGGTTGCGATGGGCGAGAAGAGACAAATGGCAGTGTCAATCCGCGAGGTGGAGAAGCATGGAATCTTCCAGAAACTTCTCCTGTGACACTTGCCTTTCTGAATTCGACCAAGGATGAGTAAGAGATCATCAATCTCCAAGTGGAAGCAAGAACTATCAAAGGGAAGACACTAATCAAATCACAATCTGACTCATCTCCCTTACAGATATCTATATATGGATCCCTCATCCCAGAGATCCAGAGGCTGGAATTTTGCGTCTTGTAAGGAATTGTTGTTGGTTTCTTGAGGCAACATCATAGTGTTGGGTGATCTAAGCTTTGTATGAGGTGAAGAAGGGCTTACTTGCTGAGAGGATGATGCTGGGTCAGAACAAATGGTTGTAACTCTCTTGGCTCTTTCTTGATTATCAATAAAGCTATTCAAGTTTTTCCTCCATACTCTTGTGTAATCTATGTTTTGTGCATTTGTATGGTCAATTTACATCTGATCCTAGATTGTTTATGATAATAGATCCATGTTCTCGTATAGTGTTATGTTGCTTTAATTCTACAGGTACTCTGTGAAGCTGGGTATACAAGGAAGCAAGTAGCAAAGGACTATCAGAAGAGAGAGGAATCGAGCAAGGAACCAAGCGCAAGACAGAGGTTGGTCTCCTTTATTCTTCTCTCATCTATCTTTCATAAAGGAAAACGAAAGTAGTTTTACTTTGTTTGTTTCTAAGGTAGCTACCACACCTTAGTGGGATTAGCAGTTCTGCATAGACACTTTTCCCTGTAACAAAATGGCGACTCCGCTGGGGAGCGACTAGGTTGTTTGTTTATCTACATTTGTTTATTTTATAAACTTACAGACAGAGCCTAAAGTTGAGCCAGGTAGCTTTCGAACTGCATTTGCTATGCAAATGCAAAGTAGATAAATGCTACTTCAGTTAATCTCCGAGTTTTGTTTATGAATTAAACAACTGATTTACAAACTCTCTAATTGCCCTTGTGGTGGCTCTAGTAACCTCCTTAGATCTACCCCTGTTGTTGATTTACTGATTACCACTTGCTCGGCCAAAATCCCTGAACTGAACTGCAAACTGTGACCCGGAACCCAAGCAAAGTCTCGTCCCTAGCCCAGCGCACTCTCTATTTTGTGAATCTGAAATTCAGCGCACTTCCCGAGTGTAGTAGGTGCGCTGCATTTCAAATTCACTGTGTTACAGGTGCGCTGATCAGACTAGGCATTGTTCCTGAATTTTGGTTTCTGTTCACTCTTTTCAGATCTATTCAAGAATTTTGCTGCCTGTAGTTAGTACACCTCTGTTTGAAACCCCTTTCCTTGCTGATATTCCGCCTCCATTGTGCAAAGAACTGTAAATGTTTTTGTGTATTTGTTGAGTCATTTTCAGTTCTCCTTTGCAAAAAAGTAACGTAATTGTACTGTCGTTTCTTGATTTGAAAGTGTCGCAAGTGTCGTTTTCAGTCATAGAAGAGAGTCTGATTGCTCTTGATAGTCGATTACCCTGTTACTATTGTATTTGATCTGAATTAGTAGTTTTTCTAGTGTCGAAAGCAAGTCTTCATTTCCAAATTGCAAAGTGTTGTCATTGTCTTCATTTTGATTTTGAAAAGAAACTTGTTAGTAATTGTCGCTTGAAAAGTAATTCAGATTTGCGCATTAGCTTTCTTTTTATCATTCATATATTAAGAAGGCTGAAAACAAATACATGCATGTGCATTTGCATTTAGACTGTTTGATTGGTTTGATTTAGGACAGTGCATATAGTGTGTGCTCTTTGCTCTTTGTTGAAAGAATTCTGTCTTTCTTTCCTTAGTAGCTAGGATTTTCATTGCACAAAGAAGATAAAAGATTGTTTATCATCTTAGATTGCATTTTAGGAATTGTACATCTACATCATGCGGTGAACCTGAAAGGCAAAATTCTTAAGCAAGATCAACTATAAAATAAATTTAATGAATCTAACAACGCTTTGGAACCTAACGCACAACATCTAGAAGTCTAGGCTAGAGACGTATTCCGGCGTCGTAAAGCCTGGTAACTGTTGTTCTCACTGTTGGTTGGGTGATTCCTCCACTTTGAGATGATAAGTGTCAGTACAGACTTGTGCTCCCACGTACCGTCGAGTATATTTTGGGAGACCACAATAGGCTTAATCCTTTATCCATAGGAAGCCGTGTCTGCCGCCCTATCAATCGCAATGCACTGAACACAGCATTCGGGAAGATTGACTACCGTACCGTAAAAAGTATTCTGCAGTTTTGCGATTGGTTTGGTAATCCCTCTGCCTAGATTACCAGAGCAGTCCCTTTCGTTCCTTTTCAGACTCCTTAACGGAAAAGGTCCATCTGAGCACTTGTCACTTCATGCTCATTAAAAATCGAAGGCGACTAGAGTCATCTTTTGTTTTTTCTCGACTCTTTAAAATTGAAAAAACAAGTTGTGTCAAAGCGTCTAAAATTTATTTTAAATGGAATAATCACCACCTTTCCTACGTTGGTCTTAGGTTGAGAGAATGGAGTCCACCAACCAAGGAGTTCCCCTTGGAGGAAATCCTAGTCCCTTCTCCTCTTGGGGAGATGTTGGTGCACCCCACATGGCCACATTGTCACTTCCAGGATTGACGATTGGCTTGCCCGTATGGCTTTTCTCAACCTCCATCGTTTAGAACACTGCAATTCCTGAACAATTGAGTCAACAACTAGACAATTCCAGAGTTATCCCCCAACCCTCTACTTCGTCCAATTCTTCCTCTCCTCCTTCCTCTTCGCTTGATGAGGCTGGTAAAGCCAAAAATCAAGTACCTGAGAAGAAGAAGGAAAAGAAGAAGAAAGAGAAGAAGAAGAAGGAGCCAAAGGCGAAAAGGGGCAACCAAGCGTCGTCTAGCGAAAATCCACACATTGCACCGACCAGGCCTAAATCGCCATGTGTCATTTGCAAAGGAGACCACTATCATAGAGATTGTCCCTGCATCCCTCAGATCTTAAGGGACTGGTCTCCTCGTTTGCACAACCCGGTGTCATCAACCTCTGATGATCATGTTGAAAATACATCGTCGACTAGTGAAAGTGAAGTCCCTGGACAAAAAGGAAAGTGCAAATTTCCTTGTAAACTGTGTGAAGGTGATCACGCCGTCCAATGTTGTCCCTTATTAGACGAGGCTAAAAGAGTTTTGGACGATCGTCCGGTTTCACCGTTACGACTTCCTCCTGAATATAAGAAACTCTTGCTGAGTCCGTCGCTAGTTGAAAATCCGGCTGACCCGCCCAGGTGGTCGGCCGAAGCATCTATCATTGAAGATAAACCATTTGAACCCATACCAGACGAAAGTCAAAAGGTCGAGGCGGCAGTTGACCCGATCTTGCCTTCAGAGGTTCCATCTTCAGGTGATACAGTCACCGAAGAGAACAAGGATGACACCGTCCAAATTCTTTTCGTAAGCACAGATTCCGATGAACATGGGAGAAATTTATCCATTCCTTTACCGCAGGAAGGAAGTTCGTTAGAGTCGTACCCGGCCGTCTATTCAGTCCCACCTCCAAGCAACCTAGTTGTTTCCTTCGACTGGAATCAGCTAGGCAGACCCCGTTTATCGGCTAGTATACCATTCCGAATCATTGCTCAAGTATATAGAATGGTTATGGCCGGTACCATCATAGATGAAGGGGCTTCTGTGAGTATCATTTCCTCAACTGCTTGGAAAGCGCTTGGTTCGCCATCGCTTTTGCCTGAGATGAGAAATCTAACAGGCTTTGACAAAGGAACCAGTCGACCATTAGGGATCCTTCCCAATGTGCCCATAACATTGAGAGGGAAAACCGTTCAAATGAACGTAATGGTAGTCCAAGGACCCCTAGATTATAATCTACTCCTTGGACGAGACTATATTTATTGCATGGGAGCAATTGTCTCATCACTCTTTAGAGTAATGTGTTTTCCGCACGAGTCAAGCTCGTAGACCAGCTTTCATTCCTCGGTTCACGCATAGCAAATAGTCATATACCATCCCTAAATGGTCTTTTCACGCAAGGAATGTCTCATCAATCCCCAGTCTGTCCTCCTGATGAGCGCGAGTGATTCAGAGGACATGACTGAAACCCAGGGGGCATGCACCCTGGTCTGCTTCGGCAGGAAAACTTCAGGTATAGGATAGGTTTCCGCGAGAGATATATGACTAGTCTGACACTCCCGTCCGTGATTGGAAAAGGGGGTTGGACTGGAATAAGATTCCCTTGTCAAAGTTATGTGGGTGGAGGCGTCTGCACCACTTGCCTTTGTCTATTTCGGTAGGCATCGCCGAAGAAGTGTTTTGTTTGCGGTGCAGATAAAACAATCTTTGGTAACCTGAAAGAGGTAAACCTTTCCCGATAAAACAAATGTTTTGTCGGTAGGTTGAAGGGTGACCTTGAAACTCTATTTTATACCTGGGGGCATGCAAACCTTTTGGCGTGCAAGCGAAGAGCGACCATTTATTTTTTAAATTTGTAGGTCCTCTAACCCTTTAAACTCGTAGGATTGGTTGTTTCCTAACTTGCATAAAGAAAGGATCAGGAGCGAGGTTTAAGCTTATGAAAAATGGCATCTTAGATGAGACATCCCTATTACACGACTGGATCGAGCAGTTTTAACGCGGACTTCATGCTCGTTAAAAAATAAACATAAGCAATGAGCAAATGTTTCCCCCAGCGTTTAAGCTCAATAAAAAATGAACCAATTTCCGGTAAATAACCGTCGTGAATGTAGTACTTCAGCCTTTAAAGCCTTGGTCGTGTTCTCATCATCACCTCCACTCTGTATTGGCCGATCATTCACCTCCATTTGATTGTTTACCCCTTTTGAGGAACAACTGCGAAGAGTGATCCTGTTAGCCATCCTTGTAACACTGTCGTGATTGGAAAATTCCAAACCTTACCTGGAATCAGATGCTACCCAATTTTTTCACTCGTTCCTCAAAGACGAGTCTCCTTTAAGCTCTTTTCAGCTGACTCATAAAATATAAAAATATTGTCAAGCCATTGGCCTCTCCAGCTCGTTAAAGTGACCAGAAGTGCTATCCCTCCTCTAGATTTTAATCTTTTTGGACCTAAGGGATTATTACACAAAAAGATAGAGAGCTTGTTTTGTTCGGCTCGTTAAAAGTATCGAAAATTCATCCCTTCTGTATTGTTTTATACTTTTTCGGACCTAAGGGATTAGATGACGAAAAAGGATTTTTGGAGTTTCCTTTACGTCCCTTTTCAGACTCTCTAAAATTGAAAAGGACCGAGTTATCTTTGTCATTAAACTCGTTAAAACCTAATAGCAACAAACTTGTCCATAGCAGACAAGAACGAGTTTCACTATCGCTAGGCTCGTTAAAACATAGCGATGGGTTTGCCCGAAGGGCAAATTATAGAACAAGCATATGTTATCCTCCTCAAGCTTGACAAAAATAAAGAGGTACTGGTCAGTAATGACTGGGGAAAAATTGGGAAGAAAACTTGAAGAAACTTTGTTGGTAGCAAGTCGCTCTTGAACATGACACTTTCACTCCGCATCCAAGTCGGGTTGGGTTGTTTCATTCACCGGTCACATCACCATGGTCACATCACACCATCCACATTTTGGGTTAATGCTACCAATCCATCATGTCAGTGTCGCCGGTATGTTCAAGAGAAGTCACTCAGAGAATTCACCTGTGTCTCACCCGCTGCAATACATTTACGCTCCATTCTTTCATGACCGCCACCCTGAACCTTATATCACCAGACCGTTTTCACCTCCATTAAAATCATTTGCTCCGTTCCGTGTCATTGATGTGGGATTCATTAAGGCCCTCCTATGACGGATTGCTTCTTGTCGACATCAGCTCATTATCCAAGAAGTCGATCTAGGAACACCCCTTTCAGTACTTTGAAGCTTGCATGCCTCAATGGCAAGTTTCTCACTTCCGGCGACAGGTTTACATCAATGACCTTCGACCGAAAGATTTTGCGTGGTGTTCGACGCCAAGACCTTTATTCACACCACGTGAATTGTACTGCAGTACCTTGAGGATCATTATCATTATTGGTGATTCCTCTGTGCCTGTTAACAGCTTACATCATTGGCTGGTAATCAGGCGATGTCTTTCCATGTTCGACTCCAGAGCATCTCTCACATGGATCGACTTGTACTTTGAGTGAAGATCGAACGAGATTGAAGACCCTGGATCTAGTTTCATCCATCCGGGCTGCGATATATATTCAGGAAAATAAAGACATCAAATGTACATCGTTGCTACACAGATAATCATCCAATCAAAGGGATGATGGCTCTACCATAATCATCAGTCTACACTCAGACGATTGTCTGCCCTATGTACATGAAAACGAAATTATAAAGATGAGCATGGGAATGCCCACCTCAACTAGATCATGAAAATATTATGAAGATAATGTATTGTATTGTATCTTATTACAGGTCTCCTCCCAGCTTGAAAGAACTTCGGATCCTCATGATAAAGCATTTCACCCGACATCAAAAAGATTAACGACCTCATGCATTAGGGGGCAACTGTTATAGACATTTTTGGGCACTGCAGCCCCAAGCATAAAATGTCCATAAACCAAGGGCTCCTAAGTCCCTACAAGTGTTGTTCCAACCCCTAAAGGAACAAGGTCAACTGATTACAGCTTCTCCCGGAAGTTCTCCATGAAAAACCACTCAGAACTGGTCAAAACAGGATCATTTCACCTGCTCCATAGGCAAAGTGCGTTGCATCTCACCTAAGTACACTCAGTGGGTGCATTGCATTTCAAAAAACCCTTCTATGGGGTGCGATGGGCGAGAAGAGACAAATGGCAGTGTCAATCCGCGAGGTGGAGAAGCATGGAATCTTCCAGAAACTTCTCCTGTGACACTTGCCTTTCTGAATTCGACCAAGGATGAGTAAGAGATCATCAATCTCCAAGTGGAAGCAAGAACTATCAGAGGGAAGACACTAATCAAATCACAAGCTGACTCATCTCCCTTACAGATATCTATATATGGATCCCTCATCCCAGAGATCGAGAGGCTGGAATTTTGCATCTTGTAAGGAATTGCTGTTGGTTTCTTGAGGCAACATCATAGTGTTGGGTGATCTAAGCTTTGTATGAGGTGAAGAAGGGCTTACTTGCTGAGAGGATGATGCTGGGTCAGAACAACTGGTTGTAACTCTCTTGGCTCTTTCTTGATTATCAATAAAGCTATTCAAGTTTTTCCTCCATACTCTTGTGTAATCTATGTTTTGTGCATTTGTATGGTCAATTTACATCTGATCCTAGATTGTTTATGATAATAGATCCATGTTCTCGTATAGTGTTATGCTGCTTTAATTCTACAGGTACTCTGTGAAGCTGGGTATACAAGGAAGCAAGTAGCAGAAGAGAGAGGAATCGAGCAAGGAACCAAGCGCAAGACAGAGGTTGGTCTCCTTTATTCTTCTCTCATCTATCTTTCATAAAGGAAAACGAAAGTAGTTTTACTGTGTTTGTTTCTAAGGTAGCTACCACACCTTAGTGGGATTAGCAGTTCTGCATAGACACTTTTCCCTGTAACACCACCCCATCTGCGCTGAGAGAGCAAGAATCGTCCGTATGGAAGAATACCTTGCGACAGGTGCAAAGGTCTCCTCATAATCGATCCCCTCTATCTGTGAGAAGCCTCGGGCAACAAATCTTGCCTTGTACTTCTCCACACTCTCGTCAGCTACCTGCTTCACTTTGTAGATCCATCTCGAACCCACCACTGATTTCCCCTCCGGTCTTGGGACAATCTCCCATGCACTATTTCTGACAATCGAATCATACTCTTCCACCATGGCATATACCCATGCGGGATCCTCCATAGCTTCCGAGGACGGCTCAGTCACGACACATTTGCTCACAAGAGCCATGTATCCAGTGTACCGATCAGGTGACTGTCTCTGTCTGCGCTGTGCTGTAGGTGGTCCTACAACCTTCTCTGCATCTTGAGCCAGTCGCTCAGCTTCTGTAGTGCGCTTTCGCCCTCTGATGGTTGGCGCTACATGAGTGGTCTCTTCCACTCCATGAACTTCATCTTGTGGCTGATCCACATCCTGAAGCTCATCCTTAGGAACTAATAGCTCCTCATCTGCATGCAAGTGTGGCTCCCTCTCAAGCGAACACTTCATGGCTTTCTCCTCCTGAAATTTGATATCCCGTCGCACAACAGTCTTGCGACTGTCTGGAAAATACACACGATAGTTGTGGGGTGTATCAGTGTACCCCACAAATATCCCAACCTCTACGGTCGGCTCCAGCTTCTTCCTGGCATCCTTCGTCACATGCATGTAAACAGGAGAACCAAAAATCCTCAAATGGGAAATATCAGGCCTCTTACCAGAATAAGCCTCCTTGGGTGTACTCATGCCAAGTATCTTGTGAGGACAACGGTTCTGCACATATACTGCAGTATTGCATGCCTCCGCCCACAAGTGAAGGGGTAGGCCCTGATCATGCAACATCGCCCGTGCAACACCCACGATCGTTCCGTTCTTCCGCTCAGCAACCCCGTTCTGTTCTTCCGCTCAGCAACCCCGTTCTGCTGTGGGTTATGGGGAGCTATGAGCTCTCTTCGAATCCCTTTTGCGATGCAGAAGTCCTTTAACTCGCCAGAGATGAATTCACCACCATTGTCACTCCTAAGAGCCTTCACCTTCTTCCCCGATTCCTTCTCGACCAGTGCTTTGAACTCACAGAACTTTGAGTATGTCTCACTCTTCTTCTGCATGAAGAAGATCCAACACTTTCGAGAGAAATCATCAACAAAGATCACATAGTACTTGTGCTTTGTTGTCGAAGCTACTGAGAAAGGTCCACACACGTCTGTGTGAATTATCTCAAGGATCGTCGTGGCGCGACTATCCTTCTCGTGAAAGGTGGTTTTCACAAATTTTCCCAAAGTACACCCCTTGCACTGATCTGATTGTGCAAGAGTGCGTTTAGGAAGCCCAGTAGAAATCTGCTGCAGTATCTTCAAGGCTCCATGGTGAAGGTGGCCCAATCTCCGGTGCCACAGCTCGCCATCATCTCGGTTCACCAATCCTTCTACCTTGCATGCCATTGCTGCGCAGCCATCTACATGCAATTGATAAAGGTTCTTGACTCGAACCCTATCTTCCGGGTTTCTCCAATTCTCTTACTGCGCAGGAAAGCCTTTCCCTCACTGAAGACAACATCATATCCCTTGTCTTCTAACATCGGCACAGAGATAAGATTATTCTTCAATCCTGGAACATGAATCACTTCCTTCAATACGAAGGGTTTACCAGACTCCCTCTCAAAGGAAATGGTACCGATACCGGTCACATTGTATCTACCATCATCGCCCATCTCGATGTGCACTCCAAGATCTTTCTCATCCAGATCAGAAAACAAATCTCGATCTCTTGTCATGTGAAAAGATGCACCACTGTCCAAGAACCATACCGATCCCATCACACTTGATACCAAGCATGCGATCAGCGAAAAATCCGGCTCAAACTGCGAGGCTAAGGCCTCTCCTGCTGCAGATCCAGCAGCTTGCTTATTTTTCTTCTTCTGCGGACAATTTGTGGCATAATGTCTGTGCTGGTGACATTGAAAGCACTTCACCTTGGACATGTCCTGCTTCTTGCCTTTCACACCGGAATGAGAAGCTTTCTTGTTCTTCCCCTTCTTTGCTTTGGCAGTCAAAGCGCAATTTTCTTCATCAGATGCCTTTGATGAAGACCCGTCCCTGGTATTCCACCTGATCTCCTCTTGCACAAGATCAGACCAAAGTCTCTCCCATCCTGGCAATTTCTCCCGACCATTAACAGAGTCCTGATAGGAATGCAAACTCTTCGGAAGACCAAGGAGAGCCAAGCTCACCAAGTCCTCATCATTGACAGTCACCCCCACACTTCCCAGCTCATCCCGACATTGGGTGAACTTCGTGAGATACTTGGGCATACTGTCTCCTTTCTCACACTTAATGTTTCTGAGCTTATCCTTGAGCGCCAACTTCCTCTGGTAGCTTTTTCTTTGGAATAAATATGTCAACGCTTTCCACATCAAGTATGGAGAAGCCTTTCCATGTAGGCTGGATACAATGTGATCCTTCACGCTCTCCAACATAATCCTTCGACACTTTGTTGTCTTCTTTTGCCAAGCCTCAACTTGAGTAGCATCAGTGGGCTTTGGGACCTCAACATCTATGAACTCCTTCAACCCATTGTCATCTAACACCGCCTCCATCCTGTCTTTCCATGCAATATAATTCGAGATGCCTTCAAGGGCATACTCCAATCGCAATCCGTTGAAAGACATTTCAACTTCGACACCAAGAAAACACTGTTGCAAATTTGAATTCCACCAGCTCAAAACTCAACCGCTTCTGATCTAAAATTCGTGAGAACAAATTATTTCTCGTATAGAGATTCACTGTATGGGCATTTACTGGATATCTCACCTTCCAAAAGAAGGATGAATCCAGAGGCTACCTGTCCCGATTACAGACTCTGCTTGAAGAAATAAAATGTAATCACTTTCTGAATAATAGATCTGATGATCAACCTTGCTCTGATACCATGTAGAAATTTGAATAATATAACACTTATTCACAGAGATTATCCTGATTATACACTATTTGCAGAATGCATGCATAATACATAACCTCCTCTACCATTGATCATCAATTTGCGAAATTAAAAAAACAATCGCATGCGCACATTGAAACATCAATCACACATATCAACACAATATGTAATGGGGAAAGCATATAGCTGAAAACCCCCAACTATCTGTATATTATAATGATAGAGAACATGTAACAATACATAGTACAATACTCCTCACAAGTACTCAGTACTATCTCCACATGCTACACACAAAACTAGCTCAGATCTGAACAAGTCACGGGTTCAAATCTCCTCCACTGTTTGCCTGCCTCTACTGCGCAATCCAAGTTGAGAATTAATCAGATCCAAGTTCGAATTCCCTTTGGCTTGTACTACGCAATCCTCATTGGCAATCTCAATCAATGATTGTGCAAATCTCATGCACAACTATAGTCACAAATGATAGTAGTCTCACCCTTTCACCCACCTCTAACACTTGTCTCCACTGAACTGTCCATGCACTGAGTTAACTGATGTATTCTTTAGTTGATTTATGAGTTAATAATTAGTGAATTAATTAATAATTAATTCACATCACTCATCACTAGTGTATTTGGCAGTTAGACTAAATACAACTAGTTCAACTAAGTCAAACTGAACACAACTCCATCAACTCCTCAATCAACTCCACCAAACTCAATCACTTGAGTTCTAACTGAAGTCCATCATGCAATAGCTCAACTAACCCATAGGAAAAGCGTATTTCCTTCTGGTAGTTGCATGTGCCACATCCGTAGCTCAAACTGAAGTGCTGCAAGAGGATAAGATAATGTTTATAATCCAAATATTATTAAGAGCTAATAATATTCGACTGTTCTATTTTTGGACTGGCAGTCTAAAAATAGACTCCGCCCATATGTCTAAAAATAGAGGTCCATCTATTTTTACCAACATGACCAATCATCCATAAATAACATCCTGCAACTCATAGACCATGATCCATATGTCTAAAAATAGACATAGTCTAAAAATAGACTTTGCGCCAAAAATAGCCTGCGGGCCCACTTAGTGAAGGCGACTTCTTTTCACTATGCTCCATCATCTTGTTGCATTTTCAACAACACTTAGCCAATTTTCAACTTCGGCAAACTCGGTTGCCCAGCGCATCAGCGCCTCCGCACGGTCGCCGCACGACTCACCAACCCTTCGTTCACCTCGTCACACGATCGTGTTGTTTGCCCAACTTCGGCGCGCCTCGTCGTAACCAAGTTGCCACACACGGGCGCCTTCGCACGAGTCACACCTCCGTTCACAACTCCAACACTTCACCGTTTCCACTGTTTTGTCGTGCACGGCGCGCCCTACCCAAGTTGCCCGTCCGCACGATTCTTCCTTTTGGCGTGCACGGCATGCCCTCGCTCGGCCGCCCGTCCGCACGTCCACTCGTTCACCCGTTCACCCAAACTCGTTCACCCGAGTCGCCACACGACTTCACCCGGTTTGCCCGAACGACCTCACCCGGGTCGCCACACGACTTCACTCGGCTCGCCCGAACGACTTCACCCGGGTCGCCCGATGACCTCACCCGGCTTGCCCGAATGACCTCACCCGGTTTGCCCGACGACCTTGGCCGAGTTCTGCCTAAACGACCTTGCCCGAGTTCTGCCTGAATGACCTCGCCCGAGTTCTGCCTCACGACCTCGCCCGAGTTTTCTGCACGAGTTTCCTACACGAGTTTTTCACTCGAGTTTTCGCTCGAGTTTCTCACCCGAGTTTTTCACCCAACTTTTCTTAAAGAGTTTTTCAACCGAGTTCTGTCTGTTGTGCGGGCTCATCCACGCACCGCAGAACTCCTTGTTTGAACTCGTGTTGATCGAATGATGATTTGCCTCCACAAACCGTCCACTAATATATACGGGTGGGTGGCGGGTTATGTCACCCGGCTGACCCACGCCCAATGCCCAAGCCGACTCGTTCAACATGTTGCCTTCACCCGAGTGGAGGGTCGGCCCACCCAACTCGTGGGACCGCCCTCTCAACTCGCCCAACATCATATAAACTCGCCCTTGGCTCGTTCAATTTGCATTTCGCACGAGCTCCTCACCCGTCCTTCGCACGGTGAAGGTGAACCGGATCGCAGGTCCATATAGTCCACCTCCGAGTCGCCTTTGCGGGTGCTCGTCAACTTGAGGCCTTGACAATTACCAATTTTAGGAACATAATGATCATTTGCCACTCGGATCATGCGACTAGGGTTTTTAGATCCTTAAAAAATAGAGAATAATACAAGTGGAAATGAATGAGGCATATTTGTTGCACTTTTAAATAATGAAAAATAAAGGTTTTTCGTTTGTTTTTTAATCATCATTATTGACATAAAAAACTTTTGTTTATATAATAAAAGATTTTCATACACCAATTTAATGTTTAGGTCCACAATGACATTATTATTATTATCATAAACAAAAGTTCCATTACATCTTATAGTTGCCCACTAAATTGGAAACAAAAAAAATATAAAAAAAATCAAAATTTAAAAACAATTAAACTTTTTAAAAACAACCTAAGGAAAAAGAAAAATAATATATTAAATAACTAAAGTGTTGCATTACAACTTATAATTGCATGTTAAAATAGAGTGGCTGAATTGGAAATAAAGGAAAAAATATTGAGAAGGTCGAAATTTAAAAACAATACAATTTTTTTCAAATAACTTAATACTTTGTAAAAAAAAATAATATATTAAATAACTAAACACATTTACATTAAATTAAAAATTATAATTATAATTATATATAATATATATATATTAAATGTAATAATTATTAAAATAATAAAAATGATAAAATTTAATTTATGAACAGAAAATTTATATAATTCTGATATTAACACCGGCCTCAACATGCGTCCATGGAAAGCCTTATTTTCAACCCCATAACAAAAAAATAAATTTCAACCTCATAACAAAGTAAATGCGCTTTTTTTTCTCTCATCACAACGGGGTGTTATATGGTGTTATATCGAACCGATGGGGTGTTATATCGTATTATATCGAGCCGATGTCAAGGCGCATTTACTTTGTTATGGGGTTGGAAATAGGGCTTTCCTGCTTCCATCTTCTGTTTTACGCAATGATGTCATGAGCAGGATCTCATTTGCAACTGATATCATGCCACTAGGGTTCGTAGATCAAAGGTAGAGATTAATGCCAGTGGAAGCGGATATGGCATACTTGTTGTCTGTTGCACCCTGAAACGATGGAAAATCATTCATTATTTTATATCCATATGGCCCGGACCACCACCAATAGTTCCTAATTCAGCATTTTTTGCCGTATAGCCCATAGATTCGGCGGCAGTAACGTCCAAGGGGCCATTTGTTTTGAAAAAATACCGCACTCAAAATACCAGTTATCAAATTCAAATAGCCCTGGTACCGCATTGCAAATTCGAACCAACTATAGCGAAACGATGGACGTAATACCGCAGACCAAAACGATGATCGCGCGAACCTTCTTGACTTCCGATTTCTTCTCAGTATTTAGGATAAAGGCCTGTACTACTATAAATTCCTTTTGTCTTTGTGTCCTGTGCATGCAATTTCTGCAACCTACTTTCTATGGGTTTTCTTGTGTAGTGGACTCGTTCTGTTTTTGCGATCAAATCCAGACCAGAAAAAGGCCTATCTTTGTTGTGCCCAAATTGAATTTTAGAAATTCCTAGTACAGAGTTGCGGTTGGTTTTCGGTTTCTGTAATGGCGGAAATGATGGGCATGACCAATGGTTTTGCGCTGAACAAATCTCCCGACATCTGCCATGATGATTCTGCTACTCCTCTGTCGGCTAAGTCAATTGATGAACTTTTCCTTTTGCAGAGGAAGTACTTCAAGTCCTCTCTACGCGTTGCTAGCGAAAACCATAAATTAATCTCCATAAGGTGTGTGGTTTTCTCTCATTCCCATTGAATTTGGATCATACAGTTCTTGTGTTTGCTTTTATAACAATCCAACACATTTTATTCTATAGCCGTGGATAATTACAATGGTCACAGATATCCATACACAAAGCTCAATGGGGAATACTATCGTAGATATGAACATGCATTCACAAGTTTCAGGACTTAAGGTAACTCCAGGTTTATTAGGTATCCCCATGTTTATGAGGCATCCACATTTTTACAGTGGCTCAGGAGTTCCACATCAGTCCCCCTCTTGCGAGTTTTAGATGATCACAATTTAGCCACTTACAAGATTTATGCCACTCTACAAATCACCTTCTCTAAAAGTATCCAACAAAATCACTTTAGTGGTGAGTGAACAGTATGCTGTCACCAGAAAGGAAAGCCAACAGTAATAGCCCATAAGTTCATCTTTGCATTTGTGTTTCTGAAGAGATGAACCCTCATTGAACATACATTATCACAGATCTGCATATGGATATACATTTATAACTTCACACCTAATTACGTGATATGTTTGTGTGGATCTCTCAAACTATCTCTGGTAAGAACATAAATGCTTAATAAGCAAACATATGTTCTTTGATGGTTATCCCCCTTTTGAATTGCAGTCCAACATTAAACCCTATCATCCATATAAAACACACTGATCGATATTACTTCATTTGTTTTGCAGTTCGACATTAGCCCCCTTTTCAGGGAGAAATGGGCCTAAGCTAGTAACCAAGGACCTCCGAAAGGGAGTTCAAAGGCTCAAAGCCATTGCTATTGATCACGCTGCGAAGCACGTTGAAGTTCCGTCTACTCTTCCAGACGATGTTGACCTCAAAAGTACTGCTGTTCTATATAATCTCTCTGCAGCAGGTTTGTTGCTCTGCTTATATGCTTAATTCAAAATTAATTGACTGCTGATAGTCCTTTTCGTAGGCCACCTGTAACAGATATGATCGGATCGATACAAACCACATGACGAGAGGTGGATATTTGAGATCAATGATCCTTTGGTTGAAAGTATCAGCTATGCATATTAGGAGAAGTTGAAGCCCAAGAATACAGAGTGCAAATGCACACAATTCTTAGGAAGAAAAATTCTTTATTAGCTTGCTAAAGGATCCATACTAATTTGATATATTTACAATAAATAATGATGAATCATAAATCACTCGGAATGGCTGACAAGGATAAAGGCAATCCAACTTGCTTAATTTATGAATTGTTATAATTATTTGTAAACTTGCCAGTTATCTTAAATTTTTCTTGGAAAAGCCGTCTTTTAAATGAGTAGAGGATGCATGACGCTGTCTTAGTTTATGCATTTGTTTTAGAGATGGTGTTTTAATGTAGAATAGGAAGACGTTAGAAACGTCACTTTAACAATGAGGACTTGCAACCTAAAGCCAGTTTCTGGATTGACAATTTGGTTTGAGTAATGTCTCATAAACCACTGGGAAGTAATGGCAATGTGTTCCATGGGTACATGTCTGTGGGTTTGGGGATCACATCTCTTGCTTTGCCCATGTTGCTCAGACTTGATTACTTTATTGGAAATGTGCCATGTCATCTCTTGTTCACTTCCAGTACTTGGGAATGCCTCTTGCAGAAATGGAATGCTCCTGATGATTGGTGGTACTCTGGAAATCCCCCTACTAGGAGCATTCTCATAAAACATGTAAAATAAAAGTAACAGAAAATGTAATCTTTTTCTCTTTGAAGATAGGCGAAGGGCCCACCACCCTTACTTTCCCTGTTCTTCTCTACCTAACCCATCTAAATCTTATATTTTGTTGTTTCACGCATTCAAAATGCTAGTTTGAGTAAATTAAAGAGGTTGAAGTGGGGTTTTTATGAAAAACAACCTTTCAACAGTAGAAAAGTGTGCAAAACAAGGGTTTTCTACCATATCCCAAGTTTATTTCATATCCAGTAAGCATTCTATTTGTGAACACTTGGAGAAGCATCAATCTAAGTTTTCATTATTCTTTTGGCTGAAAAAGTTAAAACACCATTTAGATTTAACTAGGGATAAGCTATTTTCACATTCCCGCTGGTGTTTGTTATTTCTCATGGCACATAGATGCAAAACACCAAACAGAGGCTGATTGAGCATGACTAGAGGTTTGAGCCTTGTTCCATTTTCTTGTCTTTGTTATTTTTTTGTCTAACTGTTAAGTATTTAAACGATGATGGATGTAATTATATGAGATATTGGATTCCATTTTGGTTTGGACTTGATGTTTTATGTTGAGAAATGCAATGATTTGCAAATTTTGCAAATGCCAATTAGATCATAGATGTTGTTATTTTATAAATCTCTAATTAATTATCTATAAAAGGAATGTCTTTTATTTCTTTTTAATTTGAAATTTGTTAAATCTTTTAGAATTTTAATATTTGAGATAAGGTCCAATGTTTCTAAGACCCCACCACCCTAAAAAACATTCCATGAAATTAAAGAGATCTCTCAACTCCTTGAGATCTGTCCCCACATCTCCACATCCTTGTGTTGCCAAAACTTGGTGGAATATTGAATAGAAGTCCAAAGGTAATATTAATGATCGAGCAAGATGATAACTCCATAGGAGCTTTCTTGATATATCAAAACTTGCGTACAAGCTTTACTCCGTTTGTGCTTAGAGTCCCCATCTTTATTTGGACTTGGTTGGAGACGCATGGAACAAAATTGGCTTTTATTTTTGGTTTCATTGAAGATCATAGAAATTTATATGTTCTTTTTGTCAAATTCATAGTTACTGTTTAGGAGTTTAATGTATTTGCTGATATTCGTTTGTGCTTAGAGTCCCCATCTTTATATGGACTTGGTTGGAGCCGCATGAAACAAAACTGGCTTTTATTTTTGGTTTCATTGAAGATCATAGAAATTTATATGTTCTTTTTGTTAAATTCATAGTTACTGTTTAGGAGTTTAATGTATTTGCTCATATTTTTTGGTTTTTTTCCAGAGCTATATGAATTTGCTCTCCATGAAGAAGGATCTTTCGTGACATCAACTGGGGCCTTAGCAACTCTTTCTGGTGCAAGGACTGGAAGATCTCCTAAAGACAAACGTGTTGTTAACGATGAATTAACTGCAAATGAGCTTTGGTGGGAAGCGTAAGGATATAAATTTTCCCTTTTCATTTCCGTTAGAATGCATTTTGATTCTCAAACTCTTGAGAAAGGGCCGACACATTCAACACAAAGACTTTTGTCAAAATCAGATTGAGTCAAAACTGGAGTTTTAATTACCTTCTTTAGCAACTGAATTCTTCGTCGCAACTGCCTTTGTCCAAACAAGTACCTTTCTCTGCGTTCATTCAATCAACAGTGCATATATGCCACTAAATTTTTAATGATCTAGTTTTCATGGCACCTCTATATTGCTTTGCAGTGTGGGTTTGTGAAGTATTGTTTTCACCTTGTTGATATCCATGATCAAAGACTTTGAAAGATAGGGTAAATGCAAGGAACACTAACTCGTTTTTACATAAGTCACTTTTCTAAATTCATTAATAATCCTCAAAAGCGATCTAACTCGTCTTTGCAAAATTCACTATTTTCTGAATTCATTACTAATCCTCAAAAACCATCTTCAAATGTCGTACATGTTCCTCCACAGGCATAAACATACCAATATACTCCCTAAGAACCTGTTCATCATCCTCAGAGATGTCCCAAGAGCATTTCAGTGTCCAAATGGCATCACAAGCCATTCATACTATCCCGTGTCTGGTTTTAAATCCGGCCTTCCATTCATTGCTGTCCTTGATTCTAATTTGATGACACCCACTCTGGATCAATTCTTGGTGCCAATTTGGCAGCAAACAGAGAGTCCAACATATCATACATTAGAGGTTCAGGTAATGGATAACACTATTTAATTGGCCTTTTATTTAATGCTCTACAATCGATACATACTACCTCCCTTATTAGGTGCTAACAAGGCTCAGGTCTGCAAACCCTTCTAACCATTTGTTCACTTCTGCTTGCACATGTTGTTTGTTAACCGTTTTCTCCTCTTTTGGAAAAGGGAGCACACTTCTTCATCCTTCATGGTCCATCGAAATTCCTTCTAGCTGAAGAGCATGATTAATAACAGAAAATCCATCGTGTCAAATTGCCATGTTCTGCTAAGTAACAAACAGTATTAAAATAGACAAAGAAAGATTGATCACCAGAAAGTTACGGCATTTCTGTAGCCATGAATTTTTATATGGATTTGAACTGGAAAGTAGTCCAGGTTCGATTTTGGGACCATTTGGATATTTTTGCTCACCAAGTTATTTGAATCCCATTGTCTATAATGGCTTTACACAATGTCTCCAACATTTACTAATGGTTTAGATGCATTTTTTTTTCCTTCAATTCATTTGTAACTTTAAGTTCTCGCTTGTTTCATTTCAACTCCTGCCGCTGGTGGTTCTTCCTCTTGTGGAACCAAATTCTTGTTATTGTTTCTCACATTTTACTGACAATTGGTGGCTTTATGTCCATCACAAATATATAAAATTAAGGGCCTCCTATAGTCTCCAAAACTCTGTCCTCTTATCATTGTGCCTTTGATTTTCTTGTCAAGATTCTCCATTAATATGATCTTTTCTTGTTTCATTTTGATCTTTTCCTCTGGCCGATCTAGACATGTCTCTTTTATCTCTAAAATTTATGCTAGTCCCTCTCCTATTCGTCATTTTTCCTTTGCTTCTATTACGTTTTCCTTCTGCTTTCAATGCATGCTAAAAGGCCCCGTCTATAGAATGTAGTTTAACATCTGCCATCTCATCTTGGATCCGAAAATATAACTCGTATCTGGTTTTGGTGGGTCCTTTGTGCATATAGGTACTCATTTGTAGTTTGAAAAAATGCTTTATAGACTTGTGCACTAACTAGTCCTTTCCTCTAAATTTTGTGATTGCCTAAACAAGGCCTAATGATAGTCCAAGGGTAGGGATTTGGCTTTCATCCTCTTCATAAAATTTTCCCATATTCTAATTTTCTTGTCACCGTGACTCACCTGATTGTTATGCAAGTGATCCCAACATAAAGCTTTGGGTTTCAACTTTCATAATTCACTCTATTGGAACGTCTTTTGCTATGTTCTCCATGCCAAAATTCAAATTGATTGCTTAAGCTCTAGAACCAAATCTATCAATGCATCTGGGTTCAAATTTCCCTGAAACTCTTAGATGGCAAACTTCATTGGGGCTTCATGTTTTGATATAGTTCCTATGAGCCTCTCCATTGGGTCAAGTGCTCAAGTCTGATTAATGCCAACATTGACTTCTTCGTCTTCAGAATCATCATTCCTTAATCTCTTCTGAATGGCACCTTCTATAAGACTCTTCATCCATAATACATATAACTTCTGGCACTATCAATCTGTCTTCTTGCTTTCCTTCCAACCAAAACGAAAGCCTCGCTTAGCCATATTTGTCTCTTTGATGCCAAACTGATGCATCATTAGCTGAGAATATGCTCCTATTTCCCATAACAAACTCGATACCTCTTTCATCTGCAATAAACTGCAACAGATAACTAATTTTTTCTGCAGAGCCAATTATATATAGAGCCAAACTTCCAATGAAAACCAACGGAACAATGTAGAAGCAGCTGAACTTTCTGATATTTTATTAGATCTTAAGAACTTTGCTAGTTTAATAGGAGCATATATAAAAGAGGAAGAAACTCTCCCTGGAAAGAAACGACTGCGCCTAATACTAATATGGGAGATCAGAAAACATTACATAAACAGAGGCATTAGATTGAAGGTTAATGACAAAGAAAATCTGTCCATATGGAATGTGTATTGGATCAGCAGTATTTGGTCTTGCCATGTACCGTTAATACAGGAATGAATGAAAGTAAAGATTCTCTGAGAATTGAATTTTCATTGTTTTTTGTTTCAATCATTGACCCTCTACATTTCTCTTTTTAACAGAGGCTCACCAAACATTGAAATGGATGAGCACACATTCCTTGTCAACCGAGAAAGGGCAGTGGATTTCTTGACATCACTAGATAAGGTATGCTGACAGTTCATGTTTATTCAACAAAATCTGTGTTACATCTCCTGACTGGCAGGAGAGGTTGCTACTAGCACTAGGGCCTATCTTTTGCACCAACATGATGAATTAAAAAAGATTGAAATCCTAAGCATGTTGTGACTAGTGCATCCTGATGATCGTTTGACCATGCCTGGCTCATCAGGGTGCTAAAATCATTTATACAAGTAAAATGATTCATTGCATCTGCCTAATTGCATGAGTATATGTGGGGAGAGCATCTAGGTTCATTTTATATAGCTTTCAAGAATTCAGTATAATTTCACCAACTTCGAAAGATAAACTGTGATCATATTAACATTTTCCTTATATGCAGGTTTTTGTGAATGATCAATTCTTGAACTGGGATTCAGACCATCGGCTCAAAGTGCGCATCATTTCAGCACGAGCATATCATTCCCTCTTCATGCATAACATGTAAGTCAGCTACATATTTCAGTAGTGTGGGTTCATTCTCTAGTATGAGTTTTTTCTTTTTCATTTTATCAGTCTATTGTTTTCCACTTGGATGTTTTGATGGTGGCATCAATTTTTTTTTATTTTTTTATAATGTTTCAAGTGCTTCAAGTTCATATATATTACAGGTGGTGTCATTACCTTCAAAGAAGGCATTACCTCTAAAGGAAGTTCTTGTGTAGTAACATTTTCTTTGGTTTTTGATAGGTGCATACGTCCTACTCCTGAAGAGCTAGAGAACTTTGGGACTCCAGACTTCACCATTTATAATGCAGGGCAATTTCCATGCAATCGATTCACTCATTATATGAATTCTACCACCACCGTTGATTTAAATCTTACCAGAAAAGAAATGGTAATTCTTGGAACCCAATATGCTGGGGAAATGAAGAAGGGCTTATTCAGTCTGATGCATTACCTAATGCCCAAGAAAGGAATTTTATCTCTTCATTCTGGCTGCAATATGGGAAATGAAGGAGATGTGAATCTATTCTTTGGACTATCAGGTATTGCAGGTTTCAAATTCTGGCAGCTATTCGAAGTTATTTTTATGGATCCCTGTTTTATTTATTTTTATGTTTTGGTGGAGTGGGTAATGACAAAGCTTGGCTATGTGAAGGAACTGGAAAGACCACACTATCAACAGACCCAAACCGATATTTGATTGGAGATGACGAACATTGCTGGAGTGACAATGGCATCTCAAATATTGAAGGAGGGTGCTATGCAAAGTGTATTGACCTTTCAAAGGAGAAAGAGCCTGACATCTGGAATGCAATCAAATTTGGAACCAGTGGGTACACCATTCTTTGTTTGCTAATTTAAGCCTGGTGATATTACTTGTATTTCAGGATTCAAGTGCCATTGAGTTCATGCATAGCTCTTTAGATTGTATTTATCTATGAAAATAAGTGTTTTGTTTGATTTTGTGGCAGTATTGGAGAATGTTGTATTTGATATGCATACAAGGGAGGTGGATTACTCAGACAAATCCATCACTGGTATCATTTTTGCAACTTGAGATTCTTCATTAATGTGGTCATAAATGCAACTAAAATGACAATCAATCATTAACCATTTTGACTTTCTCATCAGTTCAAAGTTCAAACTTCACATGAAAAGATTATTCAACCAATAAAAACAGGCTTGTGATGTTCTCTTCAATTGGTGCTATAATCTAATATAGTCTAAATATTTTTGGTGCAAATTTCAGAATTGCCAAATTATTATGGTTCTAGAACTATTAAAGATAATATTTATGTTTTTGGATGTTTTGTTACGGTAATCTTCCCTTTGACGTTTCTTTAAATTGCAGAGAATACAAGGGCATCATATCCCATAGAGTACATTCAAAATGCAAAGATTCCATGTGTTGGGCCTCACCCTAAGAATGTCATTCTACTAGCATGTGATGCGTTTGGTGTTCTACCGCCAGTTAGCAAGCTGACATTGACCCAAACCATGTATCACTTCATCAGTGGTTACACTGCCTTGGTAAGATTGACTGGGTTTATACGTATGATTCCCTTTTCAGTCTTCTTGAGATCGCTTGTGTTTATGAACTTTTTCATAATTTCAGGTAGCAGGCACTGAAGAAGGAGTCAAGGAGCCACGAGCAACATTCTCCGCCTGTTTTGGAGCTGCATTTCTCATGCTGCATCCAGCCAAATATGCAGAAATGCTGGCAGAGAAGATGCAAAAGCATGGTACAACAGCATGGCTGGTTAACACTGGTTGGTCTGGTGGGAGGTACTGTGATACATTTAAGCTAATCTTATAGGGAAAATATTGTTTGTAACTAATTGGTTTGATTGGGACTTATTTTATTACAATATATGGTGGGTCATTCCTAATTTTGACAAATTATGATGCAGCTATGGTGTAGGACAGAGAATCAAGCTTGCTTATACGCGCAGAATCGTAGATGCTATAAACAATGGCAGTTTGTTGAATGCAAACTATACAGAAACGCCTGTTTTTGGCCTGCATGTTCCAGATGTTGTTGAGGGCATTCCGTCAGAGATACTGCACCCTGAGAACACGGTATGTTGTGATGTTGGTTTTTGAAGTACGGCTCCACATTCTCCATTGTTTTATTTTCTTCGATCGTCATTCAGATGTTAGTATGGTCATAAAATCTATAATTTCCTTTTATTGGGTCCCATAGTTTTAAAATATGTAAACACGCTGAGGATTTGTACTCTTTTTTGCAGTGGTCTGACAAGAAGGCTTATCAGGAAACCCTGCAAAAGTTGGCAGGTCTCTTTAGGAGCAATTTTAAGAAATTCACAGGTTATAAAATTGGCAACAGTAGTAGGCTTACTGAAGAGATTCTTGCAGCAGGACCACAATAAGCTTTATACTGTCGTACTAATTGTCTGAAAGAGCATAGTTTGCTGTGGACAATGTTAAAAACAAGTGCCGTTAGAGCAGGATAAAGCATTACTTTTTAAATTCTTTGTGGTAACTTGGAAAGTAATATTTTGTTTATGGTAACTAGCAAAATAGTGTTTTATCACGGGCATATGATCAATGTTAGATTTTTTTTATCTGGAGGAAGGGAATCCCTTGAAATCTTGTTAAAATAAATTGATGTAACTCCGTTTCATGATGGAACTATTTGTTCCAAAATATGTATATGGAAAGTTGAAATGGCTGTAAGCTTGGACACATGTGGAATAGTAAAGTATGACGTTTATTAGAATTTTTTAACATTTTGGTTTTTTTTGGAGGAAGGGAATTCCTTGAAATCTTTTTAAATTGATGTAACTCTGTTTCATGATGGAACTGTTTGTTCCAAAATATGTATATGTAAAGTTGAAATGGCTGTAAGCTTGGACACGTGGAATGAGTAAAGTATGCTAATTGAGTTGTAACAGTGTTGCGGGGGAGCGCCCCCACCCCCTCGCTCCCGATCCACGCTCCGGGCGGGAGCGACTCGGGAGCGGGTCGGGAGCGCGCTCCCGAAAAGGGAGCGATTTTGGGAGCGCGCTCCCTAAAAAAATTTCGCTCCTTGCTTTTTCGGGAGCGTTTTGCCTTTTTTGCATTTTTTTTTTGTAGTAATGTTCGAAATGCAATTTTTTTTGAAAGAAACAAATAGTTTTTGAGTGGGACAACTTAATGATCAAGTCTAGGCCCTAGTATTGATATGCTATTCATGGTAATGTTAAATTCTTAAAGTAAAAGTGACATTTTCTTTAATTTTCATTTTCATCCTTTTACTTAAATTTTTAACATTACCATGAAATGACTCAGGATGTTTGAGAGTGGTTTCGTCCTCATTGGATTTCATATGGAGAAAGTAGAATTTTAGATTTCATTCAAAATCCAGCAGACTTATCAGTTTTTCAGGATTTCAGGATTGGGGGATTGCAATGTTTCCATTGAATTTTGTCATGTATTAGGGTATGGAACTCATATTTAATCAAGAGTACCAATCCCTCTATGTACCTTGATGTTAGTGACATTGGTTGTCGAACTCCTCTATCATGACCCTTCTAAAAATGTACGCATCACTCAAACAAAATCTTGACTTGACATGCTATGCTTTTTCTATCTTATGTTAATGCTTAGAGGGTGATATTAATGACAAAGATCCCTATACAGATACAAAGGTAATGACAAAGATACCTCTGGATATTAATGCTTGGAGGGTGATATTAATGACAAAGATCCTGATTTTGCAACAAGACTAAAAAATTAGACATTTCTCGTGGTGGCAAGAGGCCCAAGCATAAGAAATAGATAATAGATTTACTTCTCTTTTCTAGTTTCTAGTAGCTTTTATAACTATTGACTCTTTCATATTTATTATGATATTTTTTTAAACAATATATGACAATTTAAGTTTGAAGTTGGCAATTATAACTCATTAGTAATGAATTATGAATATGATGCTTCATGAAAGTTGAAAGTTGTTTCATTTCATTTCATTTTATAACATTTCATTTCATGTTAGATATTATTTGTTGTAATGGTTACACTTAGCTTACAAGTACAACTTTGGTGATCAATGATGATAAATGTTATATATTGAATTTTGAAAGCTTGAAACTTTAAGATTGATGAATCATGAGACTCAATATGTTGTATGTTACTATGTTACTAACTTGCGGACGTGGTTGATGAAGATTATAACTTCTAGATGATTGTTGTTATATGGTTCAATCTATGCTTTTTTATGTTTTTTATATCTAATTCATCATTCTACATGTTTTTGTTGACATATATGTATCAAAAATTAAAAAATATAAAATATATATATATTTTTAAAAAATCGCTCCGGGATTCGCTCCCAAACCGGGAGCTTCTGAAAATGGTCGCTCCCGCTCTCGCTTCCGCTCCCGCTCCCCGCTTCCGCTCCCGCTCCCAAGTAACATTGAGTTGTAAGAATCTACATTATAAATATCATATAAATTCCATTACATTATAAATGTATATAAATTCCATTAATAGGCGGTAAGCAAGGAATTCCAAGAGAAAAGGGGTCTATGAGTCTAAGGAAGTGGAAGAAAGGGGACCTGAGGGACTAAGAGGGCCTTAACCCAAGTCTTGACCTTGTATCCATGCTCAATTATTGCTCACCCACCATGAGATTGGTGCTTCTTAAAGAAGGAAGCATGGACTTGTTATGAGGCACATGGTCTCATTTTGTCATGCAATCCAAGATTTTGGCAAATAGGGGTTTCTCCGATTTGTTATTCTTCCAAGTTCACTTTTGCTGCCCTGAATGTTGTCATGCTTTGGATGCCTATCTGAAGAGAATTGCTGAGACATAAATGCCTAAAACCATAACTAAGGTTTATCATTGGTAGGGAAGAAAAACTTAGTCACCATTGGAAGTCCTTGGTCCCTAGCACTGGAGGGAAGGGGGATAACCTGAGGGATTGCTTTAGCAGAGAAGGTAGAGGAGGAAGACACATTAGTTGAATGGGACTGTTATGGTTAGGAAGGTCTATAGTTTTAGTTCCCTCTATATGAAATGGAATGGGTTTAGTGTAAGGGATTAGAACCATTCCATGGGAAAACTCATCCATGTGGATTCATAGCCTTGGCTTAATTGTGGCCTTTGTGATAAGAGTGCCTATGTGCTTGGGTGGAATGGTATTCATTTGCATCCATTGGGGGAAGAATTCTGAGAAAAAATAATTGCTTTTAATTGTTGAAATAGCATATTTATATTTATGTTGTGAATGAAAGTAGATCATGAATAATTAGCATAAAATTATAAATTGTAACTATGTTGAAATACACTACAGAATTCCTCATTGCAATGGAAGGATTTGCATTCATTCTTAATATTAATAGTTAAACTATGTTTGTGCATGCTTGTTTACGCTTTAGAATGCATCAATAGGGAAGTTTTGAGTTGTCACTGAGTACCTCATCTCTACAACAAGAGTACAAAGGAGGCCAGGCATGTTAGAGAAGGGTATTAGAGTGGCACTACCTTTAGGTGAAGGAAGGTCTGCAATAGCAAACCACTCCGTGTAAATATTAAGGGTACAAGATTGAAGATGTTGGAATTTTTGTGCATAAAACCCAAGTTTACATTCCCAATTCACGTCAATTGAAGAAGCTTATTTTGAATGAAATGCATAGTGTCCCATGTTCTATAACCCTAGATACCAAAAGGAGGATATTGCAGTAGTAAAGAAGCAATAGTTTTGGCCATAAATGCGAAGAGACGTTGTAGAAAACTAAACAAGATGCATGGAATGTGATTGAGTAAAAGTTGAGGATGAACATTGGATTACTACAACCAATGCCATTGCCAAAATGAAAATGGGAAACACTAACTATTGACTCCATAACTAGCTTACCAAAAGTAGTGAGGTAATGACTCCATCATGGTGGTGGTGCAAAATTTGACAAATGTTTGTTGTTCACTTTATTCCAATTAAGTCAACTCGTAAAGCAATGAATATAGCAAAAATCTACATGAAAGAAGTTGCTAGATTGCATAGAATACCTAAAACCAATGCTTTAGACAAAGATTCAAAGTCCACTTCAAACTTTTGGAAGGGGTTATTCAAAGGCTTTGGAATTAATTTGAATTCATATGCACATACCATTCACAGACATATGGGCAAACAAAGAGGATAAATAATTAGAGATATGTTGGAAATCTATGTGATGGCCAAGCCATCCAAGTGGGACGACTATTTCATCCAATGGAGCTTGCATATAGTAATGGACATAATGTCTCTTTGAAGATCAGATTATTTGAAGCTTGTATTGCAGGAAGTATAACACCCTAGGATGTTGGGATAACCAAAATTGTTGAAGGAAATACAAGAATATATGACTAAGATTAAGTAGAATATGAAAGTAGCTTGTATTGCAGGAAGTATAACACCCTAGGATGTTGGGATAACCAAAATTGTTGAAGGAAATACAAGAATATATGGCTAAGATTTAGTAGAATATGAAAGTAGCATATGGCAACCAAAAGAGCTATGTAGATAAAGGAAGAGTACAAAGAGAATTCTTGGTTGGGAAGCATGTATTTTAAGAGCTAAAACAAACAATATCTGATTAAAACTTAGAAGATGTGCTATAAGGTTGCTTGAAGATATTGTGGACCTTATGCAATTTTGGATAGAATAGGGTTAGTTACAAATAGGCTTGCTTTGCCTACTAACATAAAAGCTCATGATGATTTCACATATCCTCATTAAAGAAGTATGTGCACGATCCTAACCATGTCATTGATTGGGTTTTGATCCATGTGGAACTCGAGGGAGAGTTCTAGAACACGATAGTAACAATGCTCTAGAATAGAAACATAGTGCAAGTAAGTTTCAATGGGTGCATTCTATTGCTTAGGAAGCTCATGGGAGTAAGAGGATGTAATGCAAGAAGCATACCATTTTTGTTCTAGTTGTATATATTAATATATAGAGGGTGAAAGTTGCATTGAGGATGGTACAAAAGAGAAGAGGGAAGGGAATGTAACACTTTAGTGTTGATCTAGATTATGAATATATATGTTAAGTTGAATTGGTTGTGAGCCTAAACATATGTGGATTGAGTAAATTACAAAAATGAGTTGTAAGAATATATATTATAGATATAATATAATTCATATCAATGCACTACAAACTAGGAAGACCAATATTAAAGAGGGCTATTAGTCCTGTTGATGCCCCGAAAATCGTTGTATCAATATTGGGGGATAACCACCCGGTCCGGATCTTAATACAACTCCTTTTCCGTTTGGAATGGTGGTTCCGACTGGGGATAATGGGACCAGTTTCCCAGAAATGAATAAAAGGGGTGGTTGAATGATTGATTGTCTAATCTAATGATAGGCGAATAACTTAATCTATCAGCAAAATAAAAGAACTACTACTAATCCCGGGAACTATTGTACTTTGAAATGTAGCGCTTGATGATCTATGTCTATTGACAGGCATATAGATGACTCTATCTAATAGACATGGACATTTATTCATTCAAGGATTACTTTTCTTCAATAGTTAAACAAAGTGATTAACACAATATTGCTACACTTATCATTTATATCATCGATACATATATGATCAAAAGAAAAGCATACTATAAACATCCAATAGTGGAAGGAATAAAGAATGCTGTTAAAACACATACATATATCTGATAATAGCAAAAGCGATCAAATGACAATTCATATAAAAAGAATGAATTCAGACATAGATAATAGTACCATATGAGCTGCGAGTCACTCCCAATATCAATCGCTATTTGAGATTCTTCTTCTGACTCAGAAATACTTTCAAACAAAGACAGTAGTGCACATTCACATAAAAGCTTCCTTGCCAAAATCAGAATAATTGGTCTAGTTTTATAAAAGAATATGTCTGAAGTACAATAGTGCAACTTCAGGCTTTAAGTCAGGTACAAATCTTACGACCCTTTCCAAATACAATGAAAGGGTCTATAAATACTTAATTAAGCTAACTATCTATGAAACTGAAATCCTACTTAATTGGTATCAATTGATCTTGAATATCTCCTCCACAGCAATCTGGCAAGTCGGCGGCATGAATCATCATTTAGGCTGTTTGCCTTTAAACCTGAGCTGACATATCGCAAGCATTGGCTCCACTTCGGGCGGTCTGTTGAGGCGAGAGTTGAGTTGGGCGGCATAGGTGGCATCCTATATATCGGGAATGATATACCCGATTGCCTCTGTAAGGCATTTGAGGGCGGCTCTCTGGCTGTGTGGTTTGACTAAGAAGAACCAATAGGCGTCCCATGTCAAACTGTTAATTCCTGCGATTAATCTCCCATTTTTCTCTAGTTTCGGATAACATGACTGCTCCATTGTTTTCGCCGCTGTCAATTTACCTGGAGTGCATTGGGAAATCATGTTAGACAAGTAGAGAGTATTATTAACCAATTCAACCAAATTACTTGTGGTTGATTTGCATCTTGAAACTGCTCTCTCTACTTTCATTAATTGGGACTGCCATTCTGTAAATAATATTTCCTTATGTGATTCTAAAATCTTTGGTAAATTAGCCGCCTGTCCCTGATCGATATCTTGCCACTCAAGAAAATTAGTTAATGTTTCATCAGCTTGCTCCGAGTCTGTTCTAGCTTTTTATGATTTTTCACTTATTGATGTCGTCGAATCACATAATGGTTCTTCCTGGGCGATTTGTTGACATAAAAGCTTGATCTGTGTTATTAATGCCTTATTTATCTGTAATGCCTCTGCTTTGAATTCAGCTATCTGTGGAAGATTCTTTGTCTTCTCTAGCTGGGCTGATAGTTGAGCAATCTGCTCATCTTTTGACTTCAGCATTTGTTCATTCGCTGCCTTCAGTTGTGCCAATGCCTCAGACAACTCTTTCTGCTTTTGGACTGCACTGTGATCAATCCTCTGTTTCTCTTCCTGCAATTGTTGAGTTAATTGATTATTTATTTGCTGTTGTGTTAACAATTGTCGTTCTGCCTGCTCCGCCTTCTGTTGTGCTTCTGATAGTTGCACTTGCAATGAAAAGATCTCCTGGTCTTTTGTTTTTAATAGAAGACTCACCTCTGATGCCTTGTCTATTGTTGCTGCCGAATAGGCTCCAGCATATTGTGATAGTTTTGTTAGGTCGTCAGAGGGGTCAAATTCCTCCTTCCAAACCACATTGCCCGTCACCGTTTGTTCTGGGAATAGGGAAGGTTGATCAGTCCTTCTCCTTTTCCTTTGTCGTTTTACCACAGCTTTGTGTCTTGGGCTATAGAAGACATCCAAGGGAGGAATTTCTTCTATTTGCAAAATAATCTGATCGGAGGGATCCTTTGGGATTATCTCTACTTCTTTCGAACTGGGTAGGCTGTTGGTTCCACTTGGAACCTGTTTTGAAGTGGTCTCCTGTGTATCTGCTGCTTTTGATGTTTCAGTGTCCTTTGAGCACTCAAGATTACTGATAATTGAATCGAATTGCTGCCATTCTTGGAGCAATTTCGGGTCAATTTGAGTATCTACATTCACCTCTATGCTGCTCTGTTCCTGCTCTTTCGTCTGGGTTTCCTCTTGCACTTTCTCTTGTTCTTTTGATGTAACCGGAGGTTCCTTAGTATGTCACTGTTCAGGCTCGCTTGATTCTGTTGCTGGGGTTGTTGCTAACAGATCTAGAGGCAGAGTTTGCAACCTCTGTTCTCTAAGTCTGTTGAATTCAACTAACCCTTCATCTTTGTATTCCATTTTGGCCAGCGATTTAACTTGGGACATCGACTTAGCTGAGGAGAACAGGTCATCAAACTTATCTTCTTTATGATCAAACTTTGTCAATTTGGCTTGTTCAAGTGCATTATAGGCGACTTTGTTGGGATCAAATCGCCTATTAGGGAGAGTTGCTAGAGTTAATGACTTCATCTTTGTAGATTCTTTCTCTGCATGTTTGAAATCATGCAATGTGTAGACACCACATCTCAGAGGAAAAGAGGGCCAAACCTGCTTCTTATTTTTCTTTAGAGTTTGTGTAACTCCTTCAGAGATAATCTGATAGGCTATCTCCCTCGCCAACAGTTTATCAGGTATGTACAAAGGAAGGACATGAGGTTCGGCTTGGCTGCCGAAAATTATTATATAAGTAAATTTTTCCTCTCCGAACCATCTTCCTATTGATGTCAAATCAATCCCTGCTTGGTAGGAAATCTTGGGAGCAGGTATATCAAAAATAGAGTAATGAATGGGTAACATGAAGCCATTGTAGACTTGGTATAAATGGTGCCTATAGGAAGTTTTCCACAATTTCTGATGGTATATGTGAATAGGCATGGGGTCTTGTGAAGTCCACCTCCAGCCGAGCACGGGAAATTCAGAATTAAAACACAGGGTGTCTAGTATATAAGCACTGTAGTAGAATGGGGGAATAAGCCTTTCAGTGACGTGGGTTTTGATTCTAAAATCAAGAACTGCTGTTGCTAGCTTATCTGACAGTATAGTTTCCCAATCCATTATTTCACTATTACATGCCGCTTCCATCAAGGGAACCATTTCTATAGTGAAATTAGCGGAATCGTGCAACCCTCACAATCTACACATCATTATCCCAGCATAACAATAAGGAGAACATAGGGAATCAACAGAGTACTTACCGGAAGTTTCATGCTTGTGTTTTTCCGGATTTTGCCTCCAATCCCGAATGGGTTCGGATTCAGTTTCGTTCTCATTTCAGAATTTCTCCAGAAATGCCTTGTTGTACTTCTTCTCTGGCGCAGGCAAATGATAAATTTGCCTCAAATCATTAGTCTGAAATGAACCGAATATTTTCCCATCTCTGGTGCAGAAGGTTTTGTCTGTGATTGGGATTTCCTTAATTGCCACCTCACTACATTCGTATATGGGAGAATTTGTTCCCGAGCCGCTATCCGATGAAGGAAAGAGTCGGCTAAGTCCTTTAAAGTAGCATCAGATTTTCGATTGGTATCCGCTGTGGCTTGTACTGTTGTCACCTCTGGTTCTTTGGCCTCAATCAAATTATAGGTACTTTTCCAAGTAGTTCTGCCGAGTCCTGAACATGTAGTATCAGATATCAACCCTTTCTTTTTAGTTCCTGGATCAGCGATGACTTGTCCTGTGGTTGGCGAAGCGGAAGCGATTGCAGTTTTCTTAGACTTCTTCCCCATTCTGCTTGAATCTATTACTTCGGAAGAGTTCTGCACAGGAGTGAAAATGAGCGTAACACAGAGAATTGGTAGCGAAAACCAAATACGAGCGAGATATATTGATCAATGCACGATGAAGGATTAACTTAAAGTGGCCGTGGATACAATCTGTGAAAAGATTTTTAAGCTTACTATTTCATTAAATGGCCGTTAAAACCTGCCAATCCTTTAAATGCCCATCATATCGTTTTATTGGCCGAATGATTTGTTTAAGCGTGCCTTGGATATTTTGGCGGTTGAGCGCAGGTGAATCACTGTTTGGAAGATGAGGTCTTTAATACGAATTAATTGTAATATCCCCGCTTTAACAATTCTTTGAAGTTCGCGCTTTTGCCTTTATCGCAATCGGGCGTCGGGGAAAACTTAAATCGTTATATTGGTTCCTTTTGGAATCCCCGATTGCCGATAGCATTATCGCATCGCCTCGGGAGTATTAACTAAGCACATCAAAAAGCATGCATTTGTATATCCGCGATCGCCGATTGTGATATCGCATCGCATCGGAGCGAATGGGAGTTTATCGCATCACATCGGAGCAAAATGAACTTTATCGCATCGCATCGGAGCGAAATGAACTTTATCGCATCGCATCGGAGCGAAAGGCACCTTTGTTATGGAAACTTATTACTGCCGATATCCGATAGCCTATTGCATGTTGTCGCGTCAGAGAAAACCAATGGGTCTTTAAGTTATGCCTCATTTTTCATTGCGATATGCGATCTTGCGATCGCTTTATCGCAATGATAAAAGATTAATCATTTATATTATAAGACCAAATAATTGGTTTGTCAAAAAGGTTTTGTAATGTTTTCATTTTGTTTTCGGACCTTTTTGAATAATACAAAGTTGATACCAATTAAAATAAAAAGGGACCCATTCCATATTATAGTTTTGTAAATAAAAATGATATGAAATGGGGGGTTGTTGTAGAGCACAACAAGTCCACAATGGCGGAAGAAAGAGTTCCTAAGGGGCTAAGATGACCTTAACCTAAGTTTCAACATTGTATTCATGTCCGATTATTATTGACTTAGCTTGAGATTACTTGTCCTTAAACAAGGATGCATGGACTTGTTATGAGGCACATGGTTTTATTTTCTCATGTGATATATAATCTAAGATTTTGGCTAAATCGGGGTTGGTCCTATTTGTGATCCCATCAAGTTCACTTTACTCTTCTCTAAAGTCTCTCATACCTAGATGCCTAGCCTAATATAGAGAGGATTCATGGCATGAAAATGTGTAAACATAACTAAAAGTTATTGTTGAAGGAAATGAAAACCCTCGTCACCATTGGAAGTCCTTGGTTCTTAGTAGTAAAGGTTCCTTGGAAAATGTGCATTGGAGTACTAGAGGGAAGGGGGATAGCCTAAGCAATTGTGTGGTAGAGAAGGGGATCCCATTGTTCTTGTTGTGCATGCTAAGGAAGAGAAGCTAGTTGAATGTGATTGTTGTGGTTAGAAAGGTCTACATTGTTAATTCCTTGTTAGTGAAATTTGGGAATTGTGTTGGAGTGTGAAAGATTACAGCCAATCCACATGCAAATTTGCCTTGTTGGATTCATAGCCATGGCTCAAGCATGGCCTTTGTAATAGTACCTACAGTTGGGTGGAATGATCATTGTTTGCAGCCATTTGATGGAGAATTATCAAAAAAGAAAAGTACATCTTTGTTGTTTTTGGATATGCAAAAGCTATCACTTTTACAGGTTAGTGTTGCATATTCTCTTATTGTTTACTTATGCTATGTATGAATGTTGAGCATGAATAATTTGGGCAAAATAATATGTTGTAAATTATCTTGAAATGCATTATGAGATTTTTTATTTTGGGTGTATGCAATAGGCTTGCATTTGAAGGATTTTCCTTCATTTGTAGGTTTCATAATTACATTTTTAATCCTTGTATGCATTGTTTCCACCTTAGAACACATGAAAAGGGTAGTTTTGAGCTATTACTCAGTACCACATCCCCTTAAGAGGAGTAGAAAAGAGGTTGGACATGTTACAAACTAGTCTCATTTCTTAAAAAAAAAAAAGATTTTCACCTCCATTTATTTAATCCAAGTCATAGTTCTATTAGATGCATGAATTGTAATTATATTATTTGTTTATATTTATTTACAGTTTCAGCTAATGGTGATAGCTTGAGAAAAACATATACATATTCTTTATAGTAGGAGAGATAACCAATGATTTTGACCTTTCTTAGTGTTTCTTTTGTCCTTTTTATAGGAATCTACTAAATTTTTTATTTTTAATTATTGGAACTTTTAATTTATTTAGATTGCATATTGCGATTGCCTTGGAGGATTTTGACACCTATGCATTGATTTTGATTGATTTCTGCATCTTTTGTTGGTTTTCTTAATGCATTTAGCCAACATTTATGAAATTCTAATAATTACTTCTGATGTAGATCTTCTTTTAACTTATTCCAATATATCATTAAGCAATTATACTTAAAAAATTCAATAATAAAGAACAATAGAACAATAGGGATCACAATGCACAAAATAAGACAAGATTTACCTTGGGAAAACCCACTAAGGTGAAAAACTCAACAACCTTTTTCAATAGAGAATTTTTTCTTGTTCAATGAGAGACACACCTAGACCTGTGGTCAAACCTAGTCTTCTCCTCCAAGTCAAGTCACCCATTCTGATCCAGCAATTTGATCTACCTGTTTGACCTAGAATTTCGGTCCTCTTGCAATTGCTAGTTGCCCCAGAAATTTCAACCCCTTGCAACAGTTGCCCCAAAAAATGTGAACCACATAGAGAATAGCCATCCACATGTGCAAATTTCAAGAGAAGAGAGAGAAATCATTGTTCTATACTTCCTATTCGTCCTTCTTGTCCTTCGTTTCTTGCCTAGAAACTGTCTTGTGTGAGAGAGTATGAATGCTCAAATGGAGGAGGTCGAGTTTCCTTTATATAGTAGTCTGTCTTGGCTTGCGCCGACTTGATTTGGAGGGAAGTTGAATTGTCACTTTTGGAGCCAAAATTTACATTTCAAAAATTCAAATTTTCATTTTTAAAAAGTTGCAATGGGACTTTGACTTAAAGTAATTTTTCTTTGACCCTATCCTTTTTAATTATGGCTCAAATACAAGTACATCAAGTGACCAAATATACATTATGAAGACCGTGTAGAAATTTTATACAAATTGCAACTGCTCAAGATTTCAATCTGAAAAACAAGAGACACAATTCTACTCTAATGATCTATGGAATGGAAACCACAATTTAGAACAACATGCATAGACATGCAATAAGAAAAACCACAAATACACAATGATTTCTAGGGGAACCCATCTGGGAAAAACTCCTTGAGCCCCTTTGCATTAATCAGTTCAATAAAGAAACTATTACAATTTCTTGCTCCATCTCTGAGCACAACCTACAGAAGAATAATTGTTCTCCTTGCTTAATGAGAAAATTTGGTCAACACAACCAATTATTTTCTCACTAAGCCTCCTATTTCCTTGCACAAATCCTGAGGAAATTAGCCCAAAAAAATAGGAATTGCCTCCAAATTGATTGCACAATTCCCAAGGATGGATTACCTGACCTCATTCAACACTTGTACACTCAAAACTGGTTTACAACTGATGTTAGACTGCCTTGTCATCTCCGCTTCAGCTGAGGAACTCAAATTCCTTGCATCCACTAACTATTTTGGGCTGATTGATCAGTTAACTGATAGATCTCTGAGTTAGATTGTTGTCCCACTGCGCAACTGACCTTCCACTCACTCTATCGATAGTTAGAGGTTAGTTAATTGAATACAACTGGAAATAATTGAACTGGATTTCTAAAATTTAGCAATCACACATGCATAAATGATCTCCAAGCCCTCTAACTCGAATTCACTGAGCTAACTGAGTGACAATATCCATGTCACACTAGTTAATTGCCTCCAAGTTGTCTTGCTGATGTGGAAATTTGATTTACTCAATTTGACTAAGGCTAAAGTCAAATTGAGCCTTTCTTGCTACATTTTTTCAACACTCCCTCTTAGTAAGAAAGGGATTTTTCACCACCCCTATCCTGCACCTGTGGAATTTGAATTTACCTCTTGAAAATGCCTTTGTCAAGATGTCAACATCTTGCTCCTCAGTTGGAATGTATTGTAGCAACATAATTCTCCTCTGCACACAATCCCGCAAATGATGATACTAGATATCAATGTGCTTGGACCTGTCATGAAATACCAGATTCTCAGAGAGCTTAATGCAACTCTGATTATCACAATATATCACTGTTGGATCTATCTCCTGACTGAAAAGTTCCACAAGTATTTTCTTCATCGATATGACCTCACATGTTGCTTGACTTGCAACCATGTATTCAACCTTTGCTGAGCTGAGTGCCATAGACCTTCGCTTCCTGTTGTACTAGGAAATAGTTACGAACCCAACACTGAAGATAACACTTAAAGTACTTTTCCTGTCTGATGGACTTCCTGCCCAATATGCATCAATGGAGCCTTGAAGCTTCACTCCCTCTATTCTCCTTGTTGAGAAATCAATAGGGCAATGAATATGTTAATTCTCATAACTTGATAACTATTTTTGTTACCTTTTACTTATTACCTTTGTTTGTTATTATTCCAATGTGCAATACATCAGAAAGCTGCCAAAACCATAAGAACAGTGAGACAATATATAGGTTGCAAGCTAGGACCAAAACCCCTCCTCTTGAGGGGAAAACCCATAAATCTCTTCTTTATCTTTTAGATCTTTCAATTAACGAATACCATGACCTAGACTCAGACAAATACCCTCCAAGATCAAGTCTACCACAACCTCCTGCTGCAATATCTTCAATTTCCCAGTAGATCTGAAATTCTGCTCCCAACAACTGTTGCAATTGCTGTTGTTTCTCTAAGAGACTTGGATCTCCCTCTAATAGCCTTCCTCTTGACTTCGCTTTCCTTGATTTGAGTCATATGGATAGTGAGATTCCCTAAGATACTTTCACTTGCCTTCCCTTCTCTTCTACTTCCAAAATTGAACCCCAGAAGCTCTAGCATAGAAACCTTAACTTCGATCTTTCCAGAAGAATTGATAAGGCCTAGAAAACATTTCGACTTCTTTGACTTCCTCTTCTTCTCACTTCCTTCTTCGACTTCTTTTTCTTCTACTTCTTTGCTTAAGAGATGAGAGAGTGAGTGATCCAAATGGAGGACGAGTTCCTCTTATATATAGGCTTCTTCAAGGGTGGACGTGGCTCTTCATGTAGGCCGACTTGACAGCTCATTAGGCTGACTTGATCTTGGAGGTATTTTGACACTTTCAAGACACAATAATTTTTTCTTTACAATTTACAATGTTCCCATAGGGTCTTCCATATATGATAATGACTCTTCTACCTAGGAAAAATCCTAGAAGCACTCAATGGGTGCTTGACTTATAAAATAAAAGAACTTGGGCATGAAACCCATGCTCCAATAATAATAGTAATTAATTTTTCATTTTATATTTACAAGAATACATTTCATACTTATGAAGACCGAACCTAGTTACACATTTTTCAACACTCCCTCTTAACTAGGGAGGTATTCATAAGAGGTACATGGTTATTCTCAATCTGAAGAGATCTCATAAAAAGAGTCAGGTTGGTAACCCATATGTCTAGCATCATATTAACTAGCATTGTCACATAGAAAGGACTTGACTAACAACTCTTTCTCTCCACAAGATTAGAGCATAATGCTGGTGAGACCAATGGTGTATAAAAACCATCATCATTGTCTCCCAAGGTACATACCCCACTCGCGTGTTCATAGAGTATGACCTCCCATTAGACTATTCTTATCTTGGGTAGATAATCCTCAAACAATATCGGTACATGACTACTCTTGTCTTGAATTCCCTACCATTCTTTCTTTCAAAGTGAAGACAAGAATGTAGCGTCTATCTCTCCCTCTTAATTAGGGAGGACAAATCTACCAAACCAAGATTTCCCCTCAAGTACACAAGCTTCTTGTTCGGAAGTGATTTCGTTAATATGTCAACTACATGTTCATAAATGGAGATATACCATTGTTGCAACACACCATTTTGTACTAGCTCTCGAATATAGTGATACTTGTTGTTGATATGATTTGTCTTTCCATGAAACACTAGATCCTCAAACAAATGAATACAACTAGTATTATCACAAAGTATCAATGTAGGGTTCATCGGTCCTTCAAACAAGTCGGATAACAACTTCCTTAACCATACTTCATCTTTGCTTACTTCACATGCTGCAACATATTCAGCCTCAACACTACTCAAAGAAACGATGTCTTGCTTTCTGCTCATCCATGAGACCATGGAGGATCATAAACTGAAACATCCTCTTGTAGTGCTTCTTCCATCTTCTTCACTGCCTCCCCAGTCAGAATCTATATAACCAATCAATTGGACATCATTCTTTCTATCATATTTCAGGCAGTAGTTGATGGTTCCTCACAGATATCTCAAAATATGCTTTGCTGCTAGCCAGTGATCATGCTTCAACTCCACTTGGTATTGAATAAGTACATTTACTGCAAAACATAGGTTTGGTTGAGTATTCACCAAGTACATCAATGAGACAACAAGTTGTATATACCTGGAAGGATCCACAGGGATTGATTCAGAACTCCTCAACCTCTTTAAGTTTGTCATCATCAGAGTGGTCATAGGTTTACAATCCATCATGTTGAACTTATTTAGAATCTCGATCACATACTTTCCTTGACCCAAATAGATTTCATTTGGTCCTTGCCAAACTTCTAGTCCGAAATAGTAATGCATCAGACCAAGATCATTCATGTCAAATTCTGTTACCAGTTTCTTCTTACATTCTTCAATTCGATCTTCTAGATCTTTCAAGAGAATATCAACTACATACATAAGAATAGTTATAGGTTCATTTTTTACAACCTTAATATAAAGGTTCGAGTCATCAATTTTTTTTTGTGAAGCCTATTCTCACTAGGTATGCATCCATTCTAGCATACCATGCCCTTGGTGCTTGCTTGAGGCCGTATAATTCTTTTCTCAATATGCAAACATATGCCTTCCTATCTTTGACTTCAAATCTAAAGAGTTGTTCTATATAGGCTTTTTCATCTATAGTGCCATTCAAAAACACAGTCTAGACATCCAGTTGGTGGATTTTCCATCCCATCGATGCTGCTAGAGAGACTAATGATTGAATCATTGTATATCTTGTTGTTGGAGCAATTTTTTTTCATATTCAATGCCTTCAAGTTGAGAGAACCCTCTAGCCACAAATCTTTCTTTATACTTATCTATACTTCCATCAGCTGCATGATTGATCTTATAGTTTCACTTAGAAGTAACCACATATTTTTCTTCAGTCCTAGGTACGATCTTCCAGATTCCATTATTCATTATAGATTGATACTCTTCATTCATGGCATCCTTCCATTCTCGATGTTATACAACCTCTTCAAATGTGGATGGTTATGCTTCTATTAATTTTGTCATGTATGCAACATACCCATAATATTTCTTGGGTCTCTTACTTTCTCTAAATGATCCTTGCACTGCCCCATGACCTTCTACATAAAGTAGTGTGGATTTCAACCAATTAGGTCTTTTCCTTGTTTTTAGAATAACCACGGGTTGAATAGGTTCACTAGGCCCTTCTTCTTCATGGTGCGATTCTTCTCCTTTTCAACTTCCTCTTCAAATATTGGAAGTTCTTCATCATCAGAATCTATAGAAATTTATTTTGACTTCTTGAATGCTATACTCTCATCAAATATGACATCACGACTAAATTCAATGTGATGTCCATCTTTCATATAGATTTTGTAAGCTTTTGATGAGTTACTGTATCCCACAAATATGCCTTTCATACTGGAAGGATCCAAATTCTTTCCTTTGTCCTTTGGTATATGAATATACACAGGACACCCAAAGATCCAGAGATGATCTACAAATGATTTCCTCCCAGTGAACATTACTTCCGGAGTCTTGTTATCTAGAGATCTGTGAGGACATTGATTTTGAATGTAGACTGTTGTCTTTGTTGCCTCTCCCCACAGAAACTTAGGTAGATCTTGATCATTTAACATTTCTTTTACACTTTATTCAATGGATTTGTTCTTTCTTTCCGCGACTCCATTTTGTTCGGGATTGTATGGGACTATTAGCTCCCTCTTAATTCCGGACTCCTTACAGAATGCTATAATATCTTTGGATGTATATTCTCCTCCATTATCAGATCTTAGTTTCTTGATTCTTCTTTCTGTAAGGTTCTCCACATCAGCCTTGAATTTTTGAAATTTTGTAAATACTTCATCCTTGGTTTTGATTAAGTAAACCCAAGTCTTTCTTGAATGATCATCTATAAATGTGACATAATATAGATGGCTTCCAAATGATTTTGGAGTCATAGGTCCACACACATTAGAGTGAATGAGATCCAATCTTTCGACCGCGAAGCATTGCTTCCAAATGGTATCTGGGTATTCTTTCCCAAAGCACATCCCTTGCAAACACCTTCACGGTCTTCCTTCAAATTCGATATTCCATCTACTATGGAACTTAAAGTTGGAAGTATTTTGAAATGTAGATGACCAAACCTTTGAGCCAAAGTTCACATGGACTAATCTTAATGTGAACTAGGGCTTGGATTACGAGATATATTAATCTATAAAGCCTTCCTTCTTGGATATCAATAACTTTAGCTTGATCTATGCCTGAGTATTTTCCTAAAACAACTACTTTTCCATCAATGAAGGCTACTGTATCTCCTTTATATTCTAAACTTGAAATATAAAGTAATTTTTTTTTTATACAAACCTGGAACAAATAGAATGTTTTTGAGGTGGATGTTGCTTCCATCCTTGAGTTTTATGGAAGTTGATCCAATTCCCTTCACTGGATAGCTTTTGTTGTCTCCAAGTTCCACAAAGTAAGTGAATTTTCCTTTTGATAAGGTATTCAATTGGTTGGAGTGACTAGTCATGTGTCTTGATGCACCACCATCAATTACCCAGATGTATTCATCTTGGAATGTACCAGAAAGAGCTGAGAAGAGACCTTCATCCCTTTCATTGATTGATGCCATATTTGAAGAGAATAAGAAACTCCATGCTTCCTTGATACCCTTCTTGAGATGGCTTGCAATTTTCTTGATGAACTTCTTCATTGTAGAGGATATCTTCATGATGCCCTTAGAGAACCAAAGCTCTGATACCATGTTGAGAATTCAATAAGGCAATGAATATGTTAATTCTCTAATAATTTTTTGTGTTACCTTTTACTTATTAGCTTTGTTTGTTAATATTCCAATGTGAAATACATCAAACAAATACCAAAAAAGTAAGAACAATGACATAGTATATAGGCTACAAGACAGGGCCAAAACCCCTTTTTTTGAGGGAAAAACCTGTAAATCTATTCTTTATCTTTTAGATATTTCAATTGACGAATACCATGACCTAGACTTAGACAAATACCCTCCAAGATCAAGTCTACCGTGACCTCCCACTGCAATATCTTCGACCTCCCAGTAGATCTGACATTCTTCTCCCATTGACTGCTACAATTGCTGCTGTTTCTCTAGGAGACTTTGATCTCCCTCTAATAGCCTTCCTCTTGACTTTGCTTGCCTTGATTTGAGTCCTAGGGCTAGTAAGATGCCCTAAGAGACCTTCACTTTCCTTCCCTTCTCTTCTGCTTCCAAAATTGAACCCCATAAGATCCATGTTAGGTCCCTATAATACTAGTGATTCCCCCATTACTATTGTCATTGTATCCGTTATTGTTATTGTTGTGCCCCTATTGTCCCCATATTTTTATTATTGTGCCCCATAGAATCCCACTATTGTTATTTTTGTGCCTTTATATTATTATTGTTAGGTTGGCTTGGTTATATTGTGACCCCTTAGACTCCTATATATAGAAATGAGGTTTTGTCATTTGAATCATCCAAGAATTGTTCATTCGTGTAATGTAAAGGAGGTTTCCCCCTCAAAGAGGCTGAATTCTAAGGCGTTGATCTATCTTTTCTATCTTTTTGTGAGCAGGTTTCATAACATTTGGTATCAGAGCTTTGGATTCTCGGGTTTCGCTGTTCCAAATAGGTCATCGTGGAATTTTTGCTATAATTTGTATTTATTTATTTATTTATTTTATTTTATTTTTATTTTTATTTTTTTTTGCGACGTTTCAGAAGCTAAAAAAAAACTCATTTGAGACGAAATCTCGCTGAACCTTAGGTCCGAATTTCAGATCTTGTCTCGTTGTATTTTCGGAGATATGATTTGAGGAAGTTAGGGTTTGTGCAAGCTTTAGAATTTCATCTAAAACAAGTCATCATGGAATTTTCACTATAACTCTTTCGCTAAAAAGTTTTAGAAGCTAAAAAAAACCCATTTGAGAAGAAATCAGTTTGAACCTTGGCTCCTAATTTCAGATCCCGTCTCTCTATATTTTCGGGGATATAATCTAAGGAAGTTAGGGTTTTTGCAGACCCCCGAATGACATTCCAAATAGGTCACTTTGGGAAAATCGTCATAACTTTTGGTCTGAGCATCAGATTCAATTTTCGTAAGAAGTTATAGAAAGAGTACAGACTATAGTGTTTTTGGTAACATTTTCAAAACCTAAGGTTGAAATAGCGACCCGCGACATGTCTACAAGTTCGCTCTACTGAACCAGTCTATACTTAGATCATCGTGGGAGATTTGGCATAACTCTTCATTGGAGAATTCAATCTTGATCAGACTTGCGGGGTTAGAAAGAGTACTCAGAGGGTTACTGTAGGAAGAAATTTCAAACCTTGGAGATCCAAAATTACAGAGATACGTCAGATTCAATATCGAGCTCCTACAAAGTGAAAAAACGTGAGTAGTTTTTTTAAATTTTTGCATAAGGTTGGTTTGAAAAATTAGTTTGAAGGAATTCAAAGGGCATAGTGAAGCATTATTATCGGTAATTGATGCCTCCAAGAAAGAAAATGGAAACACCTAGTAAGCAACCTGAAAGATCTAACACGACTCATGAAGAAGAGGAAGAAATGCAACATGATATATCAAAAGTACGAGACCAAGTGCAAAAAATTTCACTCGCACAAAAAGTTATAGAAGCTAAGATGGATGGTTTGAAGAAAGACGTAGAAGCTAAGATGTATGGCGTGGAAGATAAGATGGATGGTTTGAAGAAAGGCATGGAAGCTAAGATGGATGGTTTAAAGAAAGGCGTAGAAGCTAAGATTAATGGTGTGGAAGCTAAGATGAATGGTGTGGAAGCTAAGATGGATGATTTAAAGAAAGGCATGGAAGATTTGAAGACAGATTGGACAAGGTTTCTACAAGAAATGCTTACTAATGGCGAAAGGGTAGGAAAGGAAACTCACGATGAGAACAAAATAAATGTTAATAATGATTTCATAGACTCTAATGTTGGATCGAAGAACCACCATGTTCCAAAGATCGATATGAGGAAGTTTGATGGCAAGGATCCTGGAACATGGATACTACAGATGGAGCAATTTTTCGATCTCCATAATGTGCAGAACACACAAAAGGTATGCATTGAAACTTTATATTTGGAACCAAATCAATTTGTATGGTATTGATGGATTTTCTCTCGTAAACAAATTTTCACTTGGGCTATTTTTACGGATGAAATGATAGCACATTATGAGGATACAAAAAGCAACACTTTTTTTAGCCAATTGATAAATCTTAAACAAAAGGGTTCAATGATGGAGCACATTGAGGACTTCCAAAAATTGAATATAAGGGTAAAATATATTCCAGAGGAGCACAAGATTGATGTGTTCATAGGGACTTTAAAAGATAATATCCAACACGAGGTTCGCCTTTGGGAACTAGATTCATTGGAGAAGGCATTCGGGTTAGCAAGAAAAATGGAAAGCAAAATTATGGCAACAAGGAAGCCTACCACTCACAATCATAAGATGGAAGTGTTGCTGCCCCTAGACATCCACAACCTACAAGGTTGACACCACAAAAATTGGAAGAAAAAAGAGCAAAAGGGCTTTATTACAGTTGTGATAGAAAATACACTAAAGGTCATAAGTGTGCCGAGAAGAAATTATTTTACATAGATTGTGAAGAGGAGGAAGAAAAGGAACAAGAAGTGTCAAATGAAGAGGATATACACCAGGAACAAACCTTAGAAAAATAAGAAATGAATCCGACCATATCTTGTAATGCATTGGCTGGAATTACCACTCCTCAAACTCTCAAGATAGAAGGGCATATCAAAAAGAAAAAGGTAAGAGTGTTGATTGATTCTGGAAGTACCCATAATTTTATTCATTGTAAGATAGCCAAGGAATTGAATTGCTTCCTATATCCAACACCAGATTTTCAAGTGATGGTTGCAAGTGGAGGAACCATAAATTGCTCAGGAAAGTGCCATAATATCAAGCTATCCATGGGAGAATATGTATTGAATAGCCTAATGCTTTCCATTCCAATGGGTGGTGTCGATGTTGTACTAGGAGTCTAATGGCTACAATCCTTGAGTACAATAGCTTTTAATTTTCAAAAACTTTTCATGAAATTCTCTTCAAAAGGAAGGGAAGTTGAATTAAGGGGTATTGCAGGGAAAGCGGGAAAGATAATCAGCCTTAACGGAATGACAAAGCTTCTAAAGAAATAACAACGAGGCATAATTGCATAATTATGTTCACTAGAGGTTCCCACATCGAAATCATCCATTTCTCCAGATCTCCAAAAAGTCTTGGACAATCATTCCAAGGTATTTGAGACTCCCAAAGGCCTCCCACCTATTCGTGATCATGATCATGCTATTAATTTTATTCCAGGAAGTGTTCCTCCAAACATCAGGCCTTACAAATATCCCTATGTCCAAAAGAGTGAAATTGAATGTATGGTTGCAGAAATGCTAGAGGTTGGTATAATTCAACCTAGTCAAAGTTATTTCTCTACTCCAGTAGTATTGGTTCACAAGAAGGATGGATCATGGTGCATGTGTCCATATTATAGGGAGCTCAACAAGCTCACTATTAAAGATAAATTTCCCATTCCTCTCATTTATGAATTATTGGATGAATTGCATGGATCAATTTACTTCACCAAGTTGGATCTTCGTTCAGGATATCATTAAATTAGAATGAAGACTGGAGACATTCCAAAAACAACATTTAGAACTCATGAGGGTCATTATGAATTTTTGGTCATGCCTTTTGGCCTTACTAATGCACTTTCTACATTTCAAGGTTTGATGAATTCCATTTTCAAAACCTTCCTTAGAAAATTTGTGTTAGTATTTTTTGATGATATACTAATCTACAACAAGTCTTAGAAGGATCATGTCCAACATGTTGACATGGTGCTCAAACTATTGGAGGAGAAACAATTATATGCAAAAATCTCCAAATGTTTCTTTGGAGTACAAGAGGTGGAATATATGGGTCATATTGTATCTCATGAAGGTGTTAAGGTAGACCCTAGAAAAATTAAAACCATTAAGGAATGGAAAATCCCCACATCCATAAAGCATTTACGAGGATTTCTTGGGTTGACAGGGTATTATCGCAAGTTTGTTAAGTATTGTGGGAGAATAGCAGCACCTCTAACAACATTATTGAAGAAAGATGCATTTTCATGGACTCTAGAAGCAACAAAGGCCTTTAAACATCTTAAAGAGGCAATGTGTCAAGCATATTAGCTACACCGGACTTCACAAAAACCTTTATTGTGGAATGTGATGCCTCAGGAAATGGAATTGGTGTTGTTTTAATGCAAGAAGAAAGAACCATTGCTTTCTAAAGTCGTTCAATCAAAGGAAAGTATTTACACAAAGCTATTTATGAGAAGGAAATGTTGGAAATACTACATGCACTTAAGAAATGACGACCCTACCTAATGGGAAGACACTTCAAGGTAAAAATAGATCATGATAATCTTAAATACTTTTTAGAACAAAGATTATCTTTAGAAGAGCAACAAAAATGTGTCACAAAGATGTTGGGTTATGACTTTGAAATCATCTACAAAAAAGGGAAGCAAAATGTTGTGGCAGATGCACTCTCAAGAAAGGATGAGGATGTGGAAACATTTCTTTGCGCCATTTCTATTATCCAACCATATTGGATAAACGAAGCAAGGGATGAATGGAAGAATGAAGAGGAAGTGTGGGCACTCATTCAAAAGATACAACAAGATCCCAGTACATCTGATACATTTAGCTGGAAAAATAATTCGTTATGGTATAAGGATCGATTATACCTATTATACCTATGTAATAATTCCCAACTAAAACAAAAGATTCTTAGGGAATTGCACACCTCTCCCTTAGGAGGGCACTCAGGATTTCTAAAAACTTACCACAGGGTTAAGAAGGATTTTTTTGGATGCCCTTAAATCGGATATTCAAAAGTTTGTGGCGGATTGTTTGGTTTGCCAACAAAATAAAGTTGAAACAATTAAGACCCCAGGAATATTACAACCTTTATCCATTCCAAGCCAACATTGGAAGGAGGTTTCAATGGATTTTATCATAGGTTTACCCAAGTTCGAAGGAAAGAGTGTTATCATGATGGTATTTGACAGACTTACCAAGTATGCACACTTTTGTGCATTATCTCATCCATTTAAAGCGAGTACAGTTTCTATTGCATTTATGGAAACAATTCAAAAGCTACATGGAAACCCAAAGATTATTGTAAGCGACCGAGATCCCATTTTCACTGGAAACTTTTGGACATAATTATTTTCTTGTCTTGGTACTCAGTTAGCTCATAGCTCATCTTATCATCCTCAATTTGATGGGTAAACTGAGATAGTAAACAAATGTTTGGAAGGATATCTTCGTTGCTTTGTATCTGATAAACAGACACAATGGGTCAAATGGTTGCCTTTGGTTGAATGGTGGTATAACACTTCCTTCCATACTGCAACAAAAATGACCCCATTTATGGCACTTTATGGATATCATCCACCATCCATCACATCATATTTAAGAGAAAATTCTAAGGTTCAAGCAGTGGAAGATCACATTGAGCATCAACAACAATTTCTCCAACTCTTAAAGGATAACCTCACCTTGGCGCAGAATAGAATGAAACAACAAGCAGATCAACACTGCAATGAAAGAAGTTTTGATGTAGGTGATTGGGTATTCATATGGCTACAACCATATAAACAAATGTCCCTCAAGCAAGCTAAGAAGGATAATAAATTATCACCAAAGTATTATGGTTCGTACAAGGTGTTGCAAAAGATAGGTACTATGGCGTACAAATTGGAGCTTCCTGGAGCTTCCCGAGTGCACCTAGTTTTCCATGTTTCATGCTTAATGAAGGTTATAGGTGACAAGCTTCCAGTTCAAACAATATTGCCAGAACTTGATGAGGAAGGAAAAATCATATTGAAACCTAAAGCAATCAAAGAAACAAGAACTCGATAGCTACGAAATCGATCACTTTCAAAGTATCTCATCAAGTGGAAGAACTTACCCGTTGAAGATTCCACATGGGAGGATGAGAATTTTATACAGAAGCAACCATAACTACTCAAACGTTGAGGACATCACTTTTTTGAAGGAGAGGGGCATGTTGGGTCCCTATAATACTAGTGATTCCCCAATTACTATTGTCATTGTATCACTTATTGTTAGTGTTGTGTCCCTATTGTCCCCATATCGTTATTATTGTGCCCCATCTAAGAATTTTTCATTTGTGTAATGTAAAGGAGGTTGCCCCCTCAAAGAGGCTGAATTCTAAGGCGTTAATCTATCTTTTCTATCCTTTTGCGAGTTGGTTTCATAAGCACTTCCTTATTCGACTTATTTTTCTTCTACTTCTTCGCTTAAGAGATGAGAGAGTGAGTGATCCAAATGGTGGAAGAGTTCCTCTTATATATAGGCTTCTTCAAGGGTGGATGTGGCTCTTCATGTAGGCCTACTTGACAACTCATTAGGCCGACTTGATCTTGGAGGTATTTTGACAATTTCAAGACAAACTAAATTTTTATTTACAATTTTAGGGTCTTCCATATATTATAATGACTCTTCTACTTAGGAAAAATCCTAGAAGCACTTAATGGGCGCTTGACTTATAAAATAAAAGAACTTGAGCATGAAACCCATGCTCCAATAATAATAATAATAATAATAATAATAATAATAATTTCTTTTTCATTTTATATTTACAAGAATACATTTCATACTTATGAAGACTGAACCTAGTTACATATTTTTCAACACTCTTGTACCATAATCCATACTTGGTAGTGCTTTTGAGGTATGATAACACATGCTTTGTTGCCTTCCAATACAACTTGGTAGGCCTCACCATAGCTTGATTCAGTTGGTTTAATATATAGCACATGTTGGGGCTTGTGTTCACAAGATACATCAAAGACCCCACAAGATTCATGTAAATGGTAGCTTCAGCCTCTTCACTTGAAGTGGCATTCTCCTTCCTCCAATGTGTAGCTAGAGGTGTGTCCATGGGATTACAATTCTACATGTGAAATTTTTGAACTATTTCATAGGCCTACTTCCCTCGAGACATGAAAAATTCATCATCACCTTGCCATACTTCCATCCCGAGGAAGTAATGCATGAGGCCCATGTCTTTCACCTCAAACTCCCTTGCAAGATCCTCTTTGCAAGAGTGGATCAATTGCTTGTCACCTATCAATATTAAATCATCAAAATATAAAACAAGAATAAGTAACTTACCATCTACCACAATGTGATAGAGGTTCGCATCTGCTTCACTTTTGGTGAAGCCCAATCCATTAAGATAACTGTCAATCTGAGTATACCATGCTCGGGGTGCATGTTTGAGACCATACAATGCTCTCTTGAGTCTGCACACATGTGAATCTTGATCATATGTCTCAAATACTTATGGCCACTCTATGTAAATTTCCTCCCCAACAACATCGTTGAGAAAGGAGGTCTTCACATCCATCTGGTGGATTTTCTACCCCATCTGCATAGAAAAAGTTAGAATGGATCTAATTGAGGAATATCTTGCAACTGGTGCAAAAGTTTCCTCATAGTACACTTCCTCTATTTGAGAGAATCCTTTGGCCACAAATATGGCCTTACTTCTTGATGCTCCTATCAACTTCATACTTCACTTTGTAGATCCACCTCCCATACACTATTCTTCATGATGGATTAATATTCTTCCACCATGGCATCAACCCAAAAAGTTTGAGAAATTGCTTCCTCAATTGAAGAAGGCTTTGCCTCAATAAGCTCAGTCATGAGAGCCATGTAACTAGTGTACCTATCATGTGACCTCCTCTGTCTGTGTTGTGATGTGGGGGATCCCACATTCTCCCTTGCATCTTGCAACAATTTATCAGCTACTCTGGTTCTCTTTTTCCCCTCTCTGGAAGATTATGGTTGAGTGGGTGCCTCCATTATGCCTCTTGTCTTCTCCACTGCATGTGGTTGCTCCACAACCTTCTGAAGCTCATCCCGAGGCTCCTCCTTTGGAGATAGAAGCTCTTGATCCAATGGGATACTTAGCTCTCGTTCTATATAACATCTCATATCCTTCTCCTCATCGAACTTGACATCTCTCCTCACAACAACCGCCATCCTCAGTGAAGGAAAATACACCCAGTAATTGTGTGGATTTTAGGTGTATCCTACAAAAAATACCAAGTCTATTGTAGGCTCAAGTTTCTTCTTTGAATCCTTGGAGACATGAAAATAATCTGAAGCTCCAATATTTTTGAAATGGGACACATCAGTCTTTCTCATAGAGAAATCTTCCTCTGGTGTGATCATACCAAGTATTCTATGAGGACTTTGGTTATGAAAGTAGACCGTTGTGTTGCATGTTACTTCCCATGGATGTAATGGAAACCCTTGATCATGCAACATGGCCCTTTCTTCTCCCACTATGCTCTTGTTCTTCCTCTCAACTACCCCATTATGCTGTGGGTTATGGGGTGCTATTAGTTCCCTTCTAATACCTTCTTTCACACAAAAATACTTGAAGGCATGTGAAATAAATTCACCTCCATTGTCACTCCCGAGAGCCTTCACCTTCTTCTTAGTCTCCTTGCTAACCAATGCCTTGAATTCAACAATTTTGAGAAAACTTCATCCTTCTTCCGCATGAAGAACGTCCAACATTTTCTAGAGAAATCATCAATAAAAATAACATAGTACTTATGTTTTGTTGTGGAGGTTGTAGAAAAGGGTCAAAAACATTAGAGTGGACTCGCTCCAAGATTGCATCTGCTCTGCTATCTCGAACGTTGAAATTGGATTTGACATATTTCTCCAATGTTCAACCCTTGTAGACATCCTACTTATCAAGGGAGCCTTTAGGGAGATTGATGGTAATTTGTTGCATGATTTTTAAGGAACCATGGTGTAGATAACCCAATCTCATGTACTAGAGTTCTCCAACATATCGACTTTGCACTTTTTCAGCCTCACTGCACAATGCAATTCAATCTCCCACCTCAAGTTTGTATAGGTTCTTCACACAAACCCTGATATGCTTCCCTTTCCCGATAGCTATGTGTCTTAGAAGGATTTCCCTTTTGGAAATTTGTGATTCAGATAATCCACAATATAGTGTGCATCTTGTCGACATTTCGAATCCCAACAGGGATCCATCTTTAGGACAAAAATTTTGAGTGATAGATTGAAGGAGCTTACTAACCACAACAAATAAATACCTAATGCATAAAAACAAAAAGCTGACTAATTTTAAAAAACTAAACCTAAGCCTACATGAGAATAATTAATAGATTAAAATATTTAATTTATTATATTAAATGTAGTTATTTCATTACTAAGTAATATTAATAACAAATTTAATTTATTTCCTAAAGATTTTAATTAAAGCGAAAGTTACAAACCTTAAAACTAATTTATTTTATAAAACTTTTTATTTAATATGCAATAAATGAATATTTTTTTAATAAGAAAATTATTTAATCTATTTATCAAATAATAAGTGAAAACTTTTATTTTACTATGAACTAAATTAATAAATTTAATTTATTATTAGTGTTCAGCCTGTGTAGACATCCCACTGGTCAAAGGAGCCTTTAGGGAGACCGATGGTAATTTGTTGCATGAATTTTAAGGAACCATGGTGTAGATGCCCCAATCTCATGTGCTAGAGTTCTCCAACATCTCAACTTTGCACTTTTTCAGCCTTACTTTGCAATGCAATGCAATCTCCCACCTCAAGTTTGTATAGGTTCTTCACACGAACCCTGATATGCTTCCCTTTCCCGATAGCTATGTGTCTCAGAAACGATTTCCCTTTTGGAAATTTGTGATTCAGATCATCCACAATATTGTGTGCATCTTGTCGATATTTCGAATCCCAACGGGGATTCATCTTCAGGACATAAATTTTGAGTGATAGATTGAAGGAGCTTACTGACGAGAACAAATTAATACCTAATGCATAAAAAAAAGCCAACTAATTTTAAAAAATTAAACCTAAGCCTACATGAGAATAATTAATATATTAATATATTATATTAAATGTAGTTATTTTATTACTAAATAATATTAAGAACAATTTTAATTTATTTCCTAAATATTTTGATTTGGGTGAAAGTTACACACCTTCAAACTAATTTATTTTATAAAACTTTTTATTTAATTTATTTTATAATTTTTTTTTAAATTTAATATGTAATAAATTAATGTCTTTTTAATAATAAAATTATTTAATCTATTTATTAGGTAATAAGAGAAATCTTTTATTTTACTATGAACTAAATTAGTAAATTTATTTTATTATTAGTAAAAATATTTTATTTTTATTTTCTACGTAAGACTAAATCTATTAATGGAAACATAATTTACAATGAGGCCCCGGCCTCTGCGGGTCTAGAACAACCAAATAACCAGTTTAAACATCAAAACTAAAGCGAGACTGCCTCGGGAGGGGAAACCAGTCCGAAGACGAGAAAAAAACTAGCTGCCTGCGCAGGGGTTACAGCTCCAAAACTCGGAATTAACTGTCATGGTGAATTTCCAAATTGTCCATGTATTTTGAAATAAACAACAGTAAAAAACAAACATATAAAAAATCGAGCTGGGCAGGTGACCTGTTTTCTTGAGAGTTCTAGGTGTCTTATGACGGTGGCTTCTCCTCCACTATCAGACACCTATACTCGCCTGAATCCGAATCCTCTTCATACTTGCCACTCATATTGTCGTGTGTCTCTTTGGCTTCATCCTGAACTCCTTTAGCTTTGCTGGTGGCCTTGCCACCCGAAGCCTTCGGTCTGCTGGTGGTCGAATGATCCTAGGCCTCCTGCTGATTGCTAGTGCTTGGCACCTTCTATGCAGTGTTGGGGGGTGGATGTACCAGGTTCCTTGCTGGGCTGTGTTCTCGGTTGCTGTGTGTGACGGCTTCTTCCCTGAATTCCACCGAAACGGTGGCTATAATGATAGGTTTGTCCATGGAGCAAAGGAAGCGAAATTGAGTGGACTGGGTGGCAGCACTTAGATTGGGCTTTTGGGTAACTGGATAAATACAATGGAAACGAGGTGTGGACGGGGTGGAGGGTGGGGAGGACGAAGGGGAAGTTGATACAGAGGGAGATGGCAGAGGGGGGCAGATGGCTCGTCCGCGGCTACCGCCTCGCCTACAGCACATGCGGTGACGAAGTCACAACATATTGCTCTGAGTGGGGTGCTGTAGCGAGGAGTGAGCCAAAATGGTCAAGTTACAGACTGGGAGCGGGACGAGGGAAATAGAGTTGACACTGTAAATGATAGGGGGATTCAATACAGTAATAGAGGTAGGGGCCAGGGCATCAAATTGCAAGGCGCAGTGAATAGAGTGGGAGAAGTGAATACCATTTCCTAGGTCGACACAGCTGAGAAGCCTGCAATGCCACCCTGTTGCGGTGCGAGATCTTGGCTCTGCTGCAGCAGGGTGGCAAGAGCAGTTCAGAGGCAGAATGGAGGTCTGCTGATGGCTCGGAGCCATGATTTTAAGATTACAGGGAAGGTCTCGACCCGCACACTAGATTAATGTTGTCGGCCTGGTTATAGAGGCTTGCCTTAAATTCCCATAGGTGAGAGCACGGAAGACCATGTGGCTCGGCCACCTGCTAGACTAGCGTCACATCCGCAATAAATCAACTTCCACCACCCGCATCCGGGGGTGCTACATCATTTTGCACCAGTGCAATATAGTCATGTTGATGAATGTCATCTTTTATAATGTTGAGTGAACCTGAGTATAGTGTTCGATCACTGTCCACCCCTAAATTTTCCAAGAGGTCGACCACTTTGTTGCCATCTCTCTTGATGTGTTTGAAGGTGATTTATCTATTGGTTGCAAGCCATTGTTCAATGTGTTGTAAACATGCTTCCAGTCTCCAACTGCAGGACAATTTGTGTATTGGAGTCCCCTGTAGAATTTGATTAGCCATATTGATGAGAATTTGAGAGTCTCCTTCAATTATTAAGGGAAGGAAGCCATGCTGCTGAGCTAGTTGAAGACCTTGCCACAATCCTTCCAGTTCAGCAAAATTTTTCATGTCCCATCCTGTTGTGCCTAGGAAAATCAGTAGAGGTTTTCCATTGTGATCCTTGAAAATTCCTCCATGTCCGGTCTTGCCTGGATTTCCTTTAGAAGCGCCATCAAAATTTAAATGGGTGATTCCTGGTGGCGGAGGGAGCCATTGACTGGAAGTTTGGTGAAGTGGGAGGGATCTACTGGGATGCTCCTGAGTCTGGTTGATCCTAAGATTCCAATTCTGCCAGATGATCCACTCTTGTGGAGAGGAGGGAAAATCATCACCGTGCCAAGTTTGGAGCGCTAGTGTTTCCTGAAGGTTGTTACAAAGATTGCTCCAGATGATCTCTATGGGAGTGGTTTGATTCTTGAAGATGGGCCGATTCCTTTCCTTCCATATAGTCTAGATGAGGAGGCCTAGAACGATTCTCCACAAGGAGTTTAGCAGGTGGCTCTTGTACGGGTTTTTAGCCTAATTGTAGATGGTTTTGATAATGTCTTCTTTAACTCTACCATCTTTTTGACATCTGAAACTTGTTTTTTCCCAAAGTTTGTTTGCCAAGTAACAGGAGTCCATGAGATGCTGTATGGTTTCCTCCTATTGCTTGCAGTTGGGGCACATTGAGGGTCTGTGGAAACTTTTTTTCCTTAGGTTGTCCCATGTGAGAATTCTTTTGTGACATAACAACCATAGGAAAGTGGAAATCTTGGGCCATATTTTAGGAGACCAGACTTTGTCCTAGAGAGGGTCCTTGTTATTTTGAGTACCAAATAGAAATTTGTATGCCTCTTGAGTGGTGGAAGTCCCACATGGTTTGTATCCCCAATGTAGGATGTCCTTTTTTCTAGAGAACCTGATTTTCTTGTTGGTAAGTTTTGTGTCCAACTCCTTGTACATTAACTCTGTTCCTTGCCTAATGATGTGCTCTTCTCTTTTCCATTGTCTATAACCCTAATCAAGGGTGGGAGTCCAGTACTAGTTGACCATTTTCCATTGATGAACATCCCTGTCCTCTCTTTATGGTAGTGTGATTATGTTGTTGAGCCTAGGTCTTTTCTGCCAAGAATCCATCCACAAGCGGGCATTGTTGCCGTCTCTTACTTCCTAGAAAATTTGTTGATGGATCATGTTTCTATGCTGTTTAGCTACATTCCAGATAAGGGAGCCCTTTTCTGTTTCTGTGAGTCTGATCAAGTCGTCTGGCGGTCTATTGTTAGCATATTTGGCAGTCCATAGGATCGCCCAGGGCGTGTGCAGAGTTGAAAGCCATTTCCACCAGATTCTAGCTCCCATGACTGCATTACTGTGTTGTGGGTCCCGAAGACCAATACCCCCAAGGTATTTTGGGAGGAAAACTGTTGCCCATTTGACCAGTGCCCATTTGTGATTATGACCAGAAGATCCCCATAAAAAGTTCCTTTGAAGATCTTTGATTTTTTTTAGCACCCATTTAGGCACTGCTAGAACAGAGAAGAGATAAAGAGGCATAGACTACAAGACAACCTTGATTAGAATTAGACGACTTACCATGTTGAGGGCTCTAAAAGTCCAGGAGGTGAGGCGGGCTTCAAGCTTGTCTAGGAGCGATTGCCAAGAGGTGTGCTTAAGAGAAAAATCAGTTAAGGGGGCACCGAGGTACTGTTGCACAAAATATTGTCACCATGACATTCTGCAATCAGTGTGAGTCTATCACCACTTACACTTTCCTCCTTTGCAAGTCTTAAACCTTAGCTCTTCATGTCAAGCCTTGAAAAATGAGAGAAAGCCCTTAAAAATCTCTAAAACTCTGGTTTCGAACTTTCTCTTAGCATTACTTGTGGTCCCGCACCCACTGGTCATGTCCCCTGCGGACCTGCCTGCTCTTTTTCTGTGTAATGGGTGCGGACCCCTGTAAAAGTCAAAAAGGCGCAAGTATATTCTTAAAAACTCACTTTGGGTTATTTCTGGAAGCTTCTAGAGGGAATCTTGAGGTGGCAAGTTTGCTCCTTTAAGGTTAATGCATCCCATAACTAAAGGAGCTAACCCCTTGATGTGAGGAGCTTATACCTTTGAAGGAGGACTCTATCCCTTCATAGGTGGACCTATAACTTCCTTCCTCTGCACTATAAAATGAGGCATTGGGTTGGTTACTAAGGAGGTTGAAAGCTGAATATTTTTGAGGGTAAATGCTCTTGGAATTTAGACTTCCTAATTGAGCTTGAGAGGAGAGATTATATACCTTTTGATCTCATTGGGAAGAGTGTGAGGCTTGTCAAAGTAGAGGAGATTCTTGCTTAGACCCTGGGAGGAGCTTGTACAACATCAAGGCACCAAGGTTGTAAAGTTCTTCTTTGTTCAAAGTTAATACAATCAAGTTTATTTTTCTCAATAAGCTGTCTTTTATGGCTTATTTCATGGATTCCTTGATCACCATGATGAATATGATTTATTATATTGGCTATGCAGGTTTTATTTGATGTGTGCTTGTTTGTGTTTGCAGGTTCCTAAAAGGAAACTCATTCGGACGGTCGAAGCGTGGTTGCCACAAACTAGCGTTGGACTCAAGGTAGGATATAAAACACCTCTTGGTTTTTATTTATAAATCGCAATATTTAGAGAAAGGTAGATTTGCTTGTCTTTCTTGTTGCTAGATATCTGTAGATACTAGGGAGATCGGTCTTGTTCGCAAGAACGATTTATCCGGGCGACAAAATGGTGACTCCACTGGGGAATTGAATTTTTGGTTTTTGCCTTTACTTTTACTTTGACTTGAGAAACTTTTTCTCTGTTTCTAGTTTTTGCTTGATGTGTGTGGGATTGGGTAGTTTTTTAGATTCTGAATTGTTTTTTGTTTTTTCACGTTTTTGAAAGAGGACCGCACGTTCTGTTTGTAACACAGTGTGGACATCGTCGCACTGTTGCTTTACTACACAGAGCGGTACCGCATCTGGTTATACTAGAAGCCTACGGACCCTGTCAAATTTTTGAAAAACCTAAAATCTATTCATCCAGCTAAGCTTAGGATTTGTTTACGTTTTTTAGCCTTTGTCCAGATCTGCATGTGTCTTGTCAGAAACTTCTTGTAAGTGAATTCCATTGGCATTTTGGTTTTAGGTGATTTTCTAGAAGTTTTGTGTGCCTGTTTGATTTTCGCTTGGTATTTGTAGTAACTCAGAGATTAGAAGCCTAAAAAACCTCAGATTACCCTGGTCGTTTTGGTCTTCTTGATGAGTTTGACCGATTTGTGAAATCTATCTTTGATGAGAAATATATCTCGTTTTCTTTTTGCAAAGCTTTGAATGAACTTGTTGGAAAGTTTTGAATTTCATTTTTAAAAAAGAAAACATAGCTGGGTGTTTTTTGATTAATTTTTTATTCTGAATGAATTAGTCCTTAGTTTGCTGAATAACTAAGTAAAATGTCCTCAAAAATAAATTTTGTAAGCTTTTACTTCAATTAGGTTTTTAGAAATTTTTAGATCTCAAGCATAGTTTTTTATAGTTTTGAGTGTTTTCTAGAAATTTTACAATCTCTTTTGAAAGAATTTGTTTTTGTAGTTTTTGAGTGTTGAAAAGGAAGGGATATTTTTCGTGAGCATAATTAGTAGTCTCGCTTTGAGTTTATTGAAAAAGACAAAAAGTTTTTCTTTTCGTTTATATGTTAAAGGAGAGTTTTGTTTTTCAAAGAATTGCATTCTCAACTCTTTCTTTAGTTAAAAATTCATTGAAGAAAAAGAATTGTTTATCATCTTAGGTGCATTTTTAGTGTTTTGGAGTCGAGTCTTCACACCATAAAGTTTCATCTCCATACCTTTTGACTTAAGAAACAACCTATAAAAATAACGCTTAAAGTAAAATTTGATCTAGCAATCTTTTTATTTCTAGGGCTCTTTATCACCAACATAGCTTATGCTAGTATCTTGGAGTAGGGAGTAATTAACTCTTCAAGATAGTTAAAAAAAAGAAGTATCTATATCTTGTGGTAGGAGATAAATTCCAATTGTTACATCTATGCTCTAGGAAGCTCCTCTTAAAGGAGTCAAGCACGAGATCATATCTGAACCAATGGGGTAATCAATCCTTCCTCATTGGGAACGATAGCAGATATACACGTATTAAAAATGGTAAACCTCGGATTGACCATTGTCGAGGAGCCTGGGGTCACTTGTTGGTAAACCTTGGATTATGTCAAGGAGCCTTCAAGGGGATTGAGCTTTATTACTCTGCCCTTGTGTGTGTATCGGATCGTAGACTATTCCCCCAGGTATATTTGTTTCTGTTGGTAACCATAGTGACCATAATCTATAGGATTCTTTCCTAAGGTGATGGTGGAGGGAAGATCCCACTATACTTGGAGCAGACGTCAACTAGACTCACTTGGAATCTCTGGAGGGTTCTCTTCACTCGAGACGGTTTAGTGAAGAAACTTGTGCCAGTCTGTTTCATTAAGCAGGTTGTCAGGGTAACTGTTCCAACCGCCCTTTTTGTATTGAATTCTGCGACGTTGGATTTCATCACCAACTAGTGTTTTTGGTACGGAAAGTTACTGTTTGTGTGTGGTTTGAACTCCTAGATTTTTTAGGTGTGATTCAAATTGTTTGGTTCTTTAGAGACTTTAGGTGGTTTTATTGAGATTTTCTTTGTTTGCATGTGAAGTAATTAAAATATTTAATTGTGGCTAAATTACCGAGACAATCTCGTAGACTTCGGGGGCAACCTCCGGAGTATTCACCAAGCTAGCTTGAAAGGCTACGAGCTCTTATAACTCCTAGTGACAGTAGAGTTGGGTCACCAGAAGAAAGAGAATCTTCTTTAGTTGTTCATCCTGATTATCAAGTTCAAGCAACAGAGTATATTTCTGAACCAATTTCATTTTCCGAAGTTACTAGTAGTATTTCTTCTACTAGTGAATTAGCCGAAGAACCTGAAATTTCTGAGCTTGAAACTGAACCTACTGCTACTCCATCCACAGGATTTGCTTCTCCAACTTCCAGTGGTCCTGGTTCACCCAGGGTAGGAAGGATCATTACCCAAAATCTTCCTTCGGGACTTATTTCTATTGAAGAACTTGTTAGTCTGGAAGAAGGTATATCTATCCCTGTAAATCAACCAACTTTAGAACTTAGGGAGCGTGAATCAATTTTCTATAGTCCTCCTAGGAGGGACGCTTGGTACCTCTTATTGACCAACGTTTTAGAAAATCCGGGTCTTAGTTTTTCACCACCTCGTATTCCTTTTCACCCAACACCTAGAGGTTATTATCCTCCTTTGAATATGTCGAGACAGTCATCCATGTTTTCCCAATCACTGGAATCATTTTTATATGGCAGTCCTTCTGTTCCTTCTGGGTATCAGTCACTTACTGGTACTTTTTCAGGAGCATCTCCTCAACCCATTGAACATGTGCTATCACCTAGTAATAACGGAACTAAACCGTTGAGTGTAGAAGAAATTCTTATGATGTCTGGTACTATTCCCAATCCGCAACCTCAAGGTAGTTTGTTACCGCCTGGGGGGCAACCTCAAGGTACTCAATTATCACCTGGGGCGCAACCTCAAGGTACTCAGTTACCACCTTGGGGGCAACCTCAAGGATAGTACATACCTTCAGGACATTAAATTCCTCAAGGTCAACCCCAGACTCAATATATACCTTAATGTCAACCCCAATATCAATATGTACCTCAAGGTCAACCCTAGTTTCAGTACCTGCCTCAAGGTTATAAACCTCAAGGTTTGTACCCAACCCAAGGTTTCCAACCACCTTCAGGTCAATCATTTGTTCAAGGAGCTGGAAATGTACCTTTGAATTATCAGCCCTATGCTCAACCCGGTTATGGTCCTTAATATGCTCAACCTTCTATGGGTCCTTACCCTGGAATGAACATGGTGTGGGATCCATCTCAATCTCAACAGATTTTGCAACCTAATGTGCAGTTGTCATCTCAATCTGGACAACCTTTAGTTTCTGGTTCAACCCAACAACTCGTCCAGTCTACTATTCAAACTTCTGCACCTGGTGTAGCTCATCAGTCTGGGCCTAGTTCACCTCAAACTCCGCCTCAAACGACTGATGCAACTACCACAGCTTCTGTTCAATCTACCCCACCTACTTCTGGAGTATCTATAGCTCCGGTTTCTACTGTTCCTGCATCAACTCCTCAAGCATATTTACCTCAGTCCGGACCCACAATTCAGACTTCGGTTCAGATGCCTGCAGGACAACCTAGTCTAAGTACGGTTGTCACAAGTCAACCGCAATTCACTTATCAACCGTACCAGGGACAGTACCAATTTGGTCCTGCTGTCCAAAACCCAGTTTACCAGTATCAACCGTACCTTGGATATACTTATCAGCAACCTCAACAACCCTAGTACGGTTTGTTTAATCTTGGTTTTCCGGGAGGATATAATATCCCAAATGCAATTCCAATTCCAAGTTATCATGGATATCCTCCTCCTGCGGCTGGTCTTATGACCCAGGGTTTTCATGACCTTAATCGTCAGTTACTGTTTATAGCAACTTTGGACTTTCCTGATTTGTCGCACCTTACGAATGATCTGATTAATTATCTTCCGTTTTGCCCAGTGATATCCCAAAGTTTGAAGGTAAATCAAGAGAGGATTCGTCAAACCATGTGATGACTTATCACCTCTGGTGTGCATCTAACTCCATTATAGATGATTCAATTCGCTTACATCTTTTTCAACGCACTCTGATCGGTCTTGCGGCCAAGTGGTATATTGAGTTACCGCGAGCCTCTTTTTATAATTTTAGTCAGTTAGCCACTTCGTTCTTAACTCATTTTCAGTTACCTGTCAGATACGACAATGGCATGGAATTATTAACTTCATTAAAATAGTCAACGTCCATTTATATTTCAGATCATATTCATGAATGGCGGCGTCGACGACGTTTAGTGAAAGTTTTTATTCCAGATCAAATCTTAGCATAATGGTTTGTTAAATCATTATTACCTAAAATCACTGAGGATGTAGCTAAGGCAGGAGTTGTTACTGAAGAGCAAGTAATTGCTCAAGCTCAGTACCTTGACCTCGTTTATATGCAGTCGGGTACTTTACACGAAAAAATCCCCGACCTTCCGAAACAAAATCAAATAATTGCAGCTCCTTCAGGGTCTCATGCCACTGATGGTATGATTGGTTCAGTTAATACCAAAAGTAAGAAGAAATCTTCAAAGAATTCTTCTCCTATCATAACTTTACCAGATTCCCCGACATGAGACTCTTCCGCTGAAATTCCTGCCGATGTTCATGTCATAGAATCATTTATGGCCAAATCAAAATTCGACGGTAAAAAGAAAGGGAAGAAGAAAATAAGCAAAATTCGAAAGAGAAATCAGATAAAACGGAATCTGCTGACGAGAAATGTAAACCTCACTATCCTTGTCTCATTTGTGATGAAGAGCATTTTACAAGAGACTACCCTCATCGCACTGAGGTTGCGAAAATTGTCAAAGGTTCTCAAATGCCTGTGGTCTTGAAGGATCCTTTTCCTAGTCAAGATAGTAAGATGATCAGTTCTTCCTCAAATGCCTCAGAAGAACCCATAATGATGATGTCTCATGTTAGGATTGTGACGCGGTTGCAAGATTATAGAAGTAAAAGCCCTATTGGTGGTAAGGAAGCAGAATCTTCTAATTCAAACCCATCAACTTCAACTCCTGGTTCTAATCCGCTACAGATCGAGAAACCTAACCCAAACTTAGTAATCAAACCGCATGCTAAAGTTATATTTCGAAAGTCAGCTTTCAATCCGCATGCGAGAGCTCCTCAGAATTATAACATTGTTGAAGACTTAGTTATTTCCCCTTCAGCAATGTCGGCTTTGGAGGTGCTGCAATCATGCCTAGCACAGCGTAAATTACTTTTGTCGGCTATAGGAGCTGTTGATATTCAGGACTCGAACTTTATAATCTTCGATTTAGAGAATAGTATACCTCGCTTACCTCATCAAATGGCTTTCCAGATTCTAGTGTTAGTCAAAAACAGACCTTGCTTTAGGACTGTAATTGATGAGGGAGCTTCTACGTGTATTATGTCGATCCAGTGTTGGAGATCGCTTGGTTCTCCTACACTCAATCAATCCCCGACGATTCTAAAGGCTTTTGATGGTCGTGGGTTCCATCCTTTTGGCATTCTACAGGATTTACCTATAGGGGTTGAAGGCAAAACTGTTAATCTAGATGTGGAAGTGGTTGATGCCCCTCTAGATTACAACCTTCTCTTGGGTCGTAGTTGGTCTTACGCTATGACTGCTGTTGTTTCATCGGTCTTTCAGCTTATAAAGTTTCCTCATAATGGAAAGATCGTAACTATAGACCAGCTAACTTACTTTTCATCTGACCCAGCCTCTTCTGAAAGTATCCAACATGTCGGTAAAACAACTATCCCTTATAAGGATGTTGGGGTAGGATTGGTTAAAGATTCTGGTTTACTAGGAACTTTTTCCTTTCCTCCTCCTAATGTATCGCCTTCTACTGCAACCATTCATATGATTTCATCAAACACCATTGTTTATGATGATCCTTGGATCGTACCTTCCGAGTTTGAGGTGGATTCATTTGGTGATGCGATGCCTTTGAGTCTCTATGAAATTGCATATCAGGATGTACAGTCGTTTTCCGACCCTTCTTCAACTGAAATTGATCTAATTAATTTGGTCTATGGAGAATCACTTTCAATATCAAACTTAGATTCAACAACTTTTTCTGAGCTTGTTCATACTGATGAGCAGATTCGTGAAATTTTGTCTGTTAATGATTTACCATGGGAAGATATTCATCATCGATCTTTGTTTTTACCTGAGATTGTTCAATTTGAAAATGATTTTTCATCTATTTTTACTACTGATTATGTCAAAGAACCTTAGAATCCATTGCAACATCCTGATTCTGAATTGAATTTGGGAAATATCTCTCGAACGGTTCCTATTGAGATTTTAGTTAAACCTAGAATTGTTGAAAACATTCATATAGGTGCCTCGTGTATGAAAAATGAACTCCAAACTTATAAAGCCCTATTTCAAGAATTCTGTGACGTGTTTGCCTGGTCATACGAAGAGATGCCAGTACTCAATCCAGCGATTGTTGTTCATGAAATCAAAACTTACCCGGATGCTAAACCTGTCCGGAAACGTTTGCGTCAGATACATCCGCGAAAAGCTGCTGCTATTAAAGCAGAAGTTGAGAAATTACTTAAAGAAGGTTTCATTTATCCAATTCCCTTAACGGATTGGGTATCGAATATTGTTCCTGTTAACAAAAATCAATGAACGATAAGAATATGTATCGACTATAGGGATATTAATCGAGCTTGTCCCAAAGACAATTACCCAACTCCCTATATCGATCAAATCATTGATGATTGTGCCAACAGTGAAATTTTCTCCTTTATGGATGGTTTTTCCGGTTACAATCAAATTAACATACTCCCTGCTGATCAACCAAAAACAGCTTTCATTTGTCCATGGGGGACATTTTCTTATTGCAAATTACCTTTTGGATTGAAGAACGCTAGTGCAACTTTTCAAAGAGCTATGTCTTACGCATTTCATGACATCAAGCACATTGTGCAACCTTATCTCGATGATTTACCTGCCCATTCATTATGTAGAGCTGATCATCTCATTCATTTACAAGCAATCTTTATGAGATGTAGTCATTATCGAATTAGGTTGAATCCACACAAATGTGTCTTTTGTATAGAAACAGGTTGTTTACTAGGGTTTGTTGTTTCAAATGCCAGCATTCCTGTCGAACCCTTGAAGGTTGAAGCTATTGTCAAATTACCTCCTCCTTCGACTCTTCGCCAACTCCAAAGTTTGCAAGGGAAAGCAAACTTTTTATGTCGTTTCATTCCTAACTATGCCGAGATAACAAAGGGTTTTACCAGGTTGTTGAAACAGAGTACTCCATTCTTTTGGGATGAGATCGCTGACAAATCTTTTGATGCACTTAAACACGCGTTGACCCATGCACCGTTATTGCATCCTCCCAACTACAACCAGGATTAATTCTTATACCTCGCCACTTCTCATTCCACCATTGGAATGGTTTTAGTTCAGGAAGATGAATTCGGTAGTGAACATGTGATTTACTATCTTAGTCGAACTTTGAATCCGACTGAGCTTAAATATTCGCATGTGGAGAAATTGGCCTTGGCAGCTGTTCAAGCTGTGCAAAGATTTCGTCATTACATCTTACTACGCAAAACTACCATAATTTCTGATTGTAACCCTATGATCTATATTTTGACGAAACAATTTCTAGGGGGCAAGTATTCCAAATGGATTGTTATCCTGCAGGAATTTAACTTGGAATTTGAAAAATCTAAGTCAAAAAAATCTTTGGTATTTGCTGAACCGATGTGTGACTTCCCGCGTGCTGATTCTGAAATTGTGGCAGAAGAGCCCATTGCGGACGAATCCTTGTTTCTTATCAGTACCCTAGATCCATGGTATGGAGACATCATTGTTTATCTCCAAACCCAATCTTTTTGGCCTGAAATTTCATGATCTCAGCGACGGAAAATATGATTCCAATCCCAACAATACAAAATTATTGGAGATACACTCTATCATCGTGGGGTGGATTCTGTTTTCCGACGTTGTTTAACTCATGAAGAAGCTGAAAAGGTTCTAAATGACTGTCACTCTGGAGCATGTGGCGGTCATATGTCTGGGTATGCCACAGCCCAAAAGATATTATGCGCTGGCTATTTCTGGCCGTCTTTGTTTAAAGATTGTATTTACGCAGTCCGAAAATGCCACAATTGTCAAAATTTTGATCGAAAGATGCGTGCTCCACCTGCTCCTCTCCACCCTATAATTGCCATTGGCCCTTTTGCAAAGTGGGGTATCGACTTTATTACATGTAACCCTCACTCGGCCGGGGGGCATGCGTATATCATCCTTGCGGTAGATTATTTTACCAAGTGGGTCGAGGCGATGCCTACATTTTCGGCAGATGGCAAAACTGCTGCAATTTTCGTTTTCAATCATATAATTACTAGATTCGGTGTTCCACAAGCGATTATCACTGACCATGGGAGTCATTTTCGAAACATCATGATGACTAAACTAACAGATCAACTTGGCCTGCGTCACGATAGTTCTACTTCATATTACCCACAGGCTAATGGTCTGGTTGAAGCGATCAACAAAGTTCTAGTCATTATGATCCGACGAATCATTGGCATTCATAGGTCGAATTGGCATAACATGTTATTTTCAGCACTTTGGGCATATCGAACCTCAGTTAAAACATCAACTTGTTTCACTCCTTTTCAGCTAGTTTACGGTTTGAAAGCTGTGTTACCCATTGAATGTGAAATCCCGTCATTGCAAATAGCCATAGAGTTACTCCCAGCCACTTCCGAAGAGGAGAAACATTTGTTGTACTTAGCTCAGCTAGATGAGAATTGACATGATGTTGCATTAGCAATCGAAACTCATGCCAAACGAATTAAAGCTCAGTACTATCGAAATGTTACACCCCATAATTTTTCGGAAGGAGACCTAGTCATACTATACGATCAAGCAAACGATAAGCTAGAGGCTGGAAAATTTGTACCTATGTGGCATGGTCCTTATGTTGTTAAGCGAAGCTGGCAAAAGGGGCCTATGAATTGGTAGATTTTGACGGTGTCTCTTTAGGTAAGCCCAGAAATGGTCTTTATCTAAAGAGATATTATGCTTAAATATAGGTGTGGAGATTTTAGCTAGATTAGCTTCATTCTAGCTGGTGTGTTTTAGATTAGAAAAGTGTGCTTAGTTTAGAGAGTGTTTTTATCATTATTCCTGCTTATCTTGATTTTACTCTTAATATTGCAGATGTCGACGTCTCTTAAAAAATACATTGGTTTCGCTGATGGTGCTTATCGTAATACATGGAACATTTCTTCCGCAGCTTGGTTTATCTATTCACCCTCTGATGAGTTAGTATCTATGCATGGGGTAATCCTTGGTCAGACAACGAACAACATTTCAGAGTATAGTGCAGTGATTGAGTTATTGTCTGAATCCATTTCATTTGGGATTCGGAGTTTGATTGTGAGCTTAGATTCTGAACTCGTTGTATTGCAACTTAATAGAGTTTATGCCATTAGAAATCCAGTGTTATTAGGATTATTTTTGAGAGTTCGTCTCTTGGAACGTGAATTTGACTACATTGAATATCATCATATTCCAAGATATTTAAATACATTAGCAGATGCAATTGCTTCTCTAATGTTAAATAGACATTTGCAATAATCAAATAGTAAATTTAAAAACATTCCATAACATGTTTTACAAGATAGCTAGTAATAGTGATATATCATAGCATAGAAGTGTGTTAAATATACATCGTCTTCGATCATAGGTTGAAAAACACCTTATGATTGGAAAAAATGATAGTACAAAAAGCAAAAATGTCGTATCAAGTCTACAAAAGAGATCATCCTATCACTGGTGATGATCACGATAAGAAACCACTGCTTGGGCCACCCTACAAAGGAACCTCCTGAAAAGTCCCGGGACCCCAATCACATAGCGCTGTAACCTAAGAGGAATATCATCTATGCTAGTATCTGGAATATTTGCTGTCAAACGCTCTAGATGATTTTCCAATTCGGTCAGGGTCTCTGTAAATTCATCCCGTGGGGCCGGTACTGCTGCAACTGGGTGTCTCCTCTCATAGGGTCGGAGAGTGGTTGGTTGCCATGGACCTACATTTGCATTTGAAACTTTTTACTATCAGTTTTGGACGATTTAAAAAAAATAAAATAAAAATTAAAACTTAGAAAATGTTGAGAATGATTTTACCTGAATCATCCCACTACTCTCCTGGTGGAAGAGTCATGTCTATGTCACCATGATAATCCATCCCATCATAAGGAAAATCCTGAATCGCGAAAAGTTGGTTCTCTAACCAACGAAAATACTCAGGAGGAAATCGAACAACCTCTGAACCCTCCTCAGGATGACGGGCCATAACTGCAACCCAACGCATCAGCTTGGGCTCTCGGGGAAGTCCAACTCCAACGAAAAGATGCTGTGGGACCAACATCGGGACCCTCTCTAGACCAAATCTCACAATTAAGAAACCATATCCAAAGTTTTTTAGTTGTCCGTTCTTTGCTCTAGTCAGTTGGCCTTTTACATTCGCCAACACAGCTTCACACCAGTTGAAGATGGTGCCTCGATAACAGTCTACTGCGATTTGCATTTGGGATCCGGTAGCAACATGCAGTGTTGCGCCTCCGCAGAGTTTGGTGGCAGTAAATGCAATCACTTTGAGTTTAGGACGGGAAATGGTTTTGATATCAATCCCTTTGTCCTTTGTTTGGTCATTACAAAACTCTAGTTGGAGACCATCGACAGACTGGCCACCTGGCCTAGTCCCGAATAGAGATAATTGTTCACCTCTCTTGGGTGAACCAGTCAAGAAGTAAATTTCCTCTAGCTCCATTTCAAGCCGGTGGCCACCAATAATGAAACACTGGTCCTGTATATTCCATCTATCCACCAGCCACTGCAGAAAGTCTACTTGGGCCCTCATGCCAGGTATGGCCCAGAATTTAAATAGCCCGCATGCCCTCATTGCATCTATTGAGGGTTGATGATTAATTGCGGCAAGTTCCACATCTTCATGCTCCCATTCCTGCCAAATGAGCATTGTGAATATCCTACATTGCAAAAAACAACGGATTAGAACATTTTAATTCAATTTTTTTGGGCGGAAAATGAAAAATTGAAGTTTCAAAACCTATGTCGCGGGGTCCGCACTCTCTAGTTAGGGACAGTGCGTAGGTCCGCAGTCTGCCCAAGCAGCAGGTGCTGGCCCTTGGTCTTTCCTTTGTAGGAAAAAGTCGGGGTCCGCAGGTTTCACATGTTTCGCTTGCGGACCCCCGCGAGCGGTCTTTTAAACTAATTTTTCTCTAAAAAATCAAAATGAAAGCCTAGAAACAAATTCAAACAGTTGAAATGCAAGATTAAATTACCTGGAGGTGACGGTTTTCGTTTCCAATTGACGGATTTTCCGCAATCTTCACAGGAAGTTTCTTACCCAAAAGCTCTCTTTTCTCACTTTGAAGTCAAACGGTAAAAATGAATTTACAAAAGCCCTTTTTATAAGCTTTTTTGAATAAATGAATTTTTAATTTGCTTATTTTTCACTTTAAAAAGGTAACTTTTCGATGCCTTTTTATTTATTTTAAACAGGTATGAGTAATGTTTGAGTTTTTGTGCAGAATATTGGATTTTTCAGGCAAAAATTGATCATTTTCAACAAAAAACATTAGAGTCCTCTTTAAGCTCTTTTCTGACTCGTAAAATATGAAAAAAATGCCGATTTTTTCTTTTTAAGCTCGTTAAAATGGAATTAAAAGGACGGTCCACTTACAGCTCTTTTCTGACCGTATAAACATGAAAAGATTGCCGAACTTTTGTCGTTTCAAGTTTGATATTGGTAGTAAAACGACGCGTCCTTGATCGCTTTTTTACTTTTTTCGGATCAAAGACAGTAATTATGAAAAGTACTCCTTGATCGTAATGGTCAAGCGGTTCTCTCAAGTATTATTTTATACTTTTTCAGGCTTGGGAGACACAAATTTATGAAAAAGGACAACCATGGAGTTTTCTTAAGTTTTTCTTCTGACTCCCTAAAATTGAAAAACACCGAGTTTCTCCTATACTGGACTCGTTAAAATTTAACAGTAAAGGACCTGTTCAATTTCAAATAGGAATGGACCACTCCTTCTTAGGGTTCGAATTTTAAACTAAGTTGGACTCATCCAAAGGATGAGCTTATAATCAAGCAAATGTTATCCTCCTCAAGCTTGTAAAAAATAAAGAGGTACTTGCCAGAAATGGTGGGGGAAAAGAGAGAAAAATGAACATGTTTTTTATACTTTGTGTCTTAGAAAAGCATTCAACCACTCTTGAACACGAAACTTTTTGTTCACCTGGGTTGGGAAATCCTTTGCTTAACAGTTAATCAAACCATATTGAAAGTCTTCAGTCGGTTTCTGGGTATTAGCTTTGGGTCAATTGTCACCAAACCATCTGCAGTGTCGTTGTGTGTTCAAGAGGTAAGTGCAAATAAACCATTCATCTGCAAAATATCTGTCATCCTTCTTGACCATCCCTGAGTCAGCCCTTGCAAATATATTTCTTCAAACTTGATCTATGATTTCGTGTTGTGGGCTTGCCTACGACGGATCGCTTTCTATCGACTTCAACTCATTATCTAGAAAGATGATCTAGAAATCGTCAGTACCTTGGAATCTGCATGCCTCAATGGCAGGTTTCTCACCTTCGACGATAGGTTGCATCATTGACCTTCGATCAAAGGATTCTATGACATGTTCAACATCAGCTCATCTATTCACATTTCATGGATTGTACTGAGTACTTTGAGAGCCATTGAAATTACTGGTGGTTTCTCTCACACTTGTTAACAATTTACATCATTGACTGGTAATCAAGTGGTTTCTACCATGTTTGACTTCGACACATTCATTCACATGGATAGAATCGTACTAGTTCGGGAAGCAGAAATCAAGACCCTGGATCTAGTTTCCACCATCCAGGCTGCGAGGAATTTTGTTATTCATTATACAGTGGACTATTCATAAACAGATGGCTACGCCCATACTGTGTCTACATATGTCTATACTTGTGATGTATTACAAAATCATTCCTATATCAGAGAGTTAGTTTTCTAGTAAGTTTTGATCTGAGTATGGGAATGCCTACCTTAGCGATGATATGTTCACATATATATATATTTTGTATTAAATGTTTTTACAGATTCCAACCAGGCTCTCCACAGGATGATCCTCGAAATGATAAAGTACTTCACTCTTCTTAGATGCCAAATACTATCCTCATCTATTACAAACCTCACACTTTAGGGGGCAATCTGTTGCACAAAATATTGTCACCATGACATTCTTCAATCAGTGTGAGTCTATCACCACTTACACTTTCCTCCTTTGCAAGTCTTAAACCTCAGCTCTTCATGTCAAGCCTTGAAAAATGAGAGAAAGCCCTTAAAAATCTCTAAAACTCTGGTTCCACACTTTCTCTGAGCATTACTTGCGGTCCTGCACCCACTGGTCATGTCCCCTGCGGACTTTCCACTCTGTTTCTGTGTAATGGGTGCGAACCCCTGTAAAAGTAAAAAAGGCGCAAGTATATTCTTAAAAACTCACTTTGGGTTATTTCTGGAAGCTTCTAGAGGGAATCCTGAGGTGGAAAGTTCGCTCCTTTAAGGTTCATGCATCCCATAACTAAAGGAGCTAACCCCTTGATGTGAGGAGCTTATCCCTTTGAAGGAGGACTCTATCCCTTCATAGGTGGACCTGTAACTTCCTTCCTCTGCACTATAAAATGAGGCATTGGGCTGGTTACTAAGGAGGTTGAAAGCTGAATATTTTTGAGGGTAAATGCTGTTGGAATTTAGACTTCCTAATTGAGCTTGAGAGGAGAGATCATATACCTTTTGATCTCATTGGGAAGAGTGTGAGGCTTGTCACAGTAGAGGAGATTCTTGCTTGGACCCGGGGAGGAGCTTGTACAACATCAAGGCACCAAGGTTGTAAAGTTCTTCTTTGTTCAAAGTTAATACAATCAAGTTTATTTTTCTCAATAAGCTATCTTTTATGGTTTATTTCATGGATTCCTTGATCACCATGATGAATATGATTTATTATATTGGCTATGTAGGTGTTATTTGATGTGTGCTTGTTTGTGTTTTCAGGTTCTTAAAAGGAAACTCATTCAGACGGTCGAAGCGTGGCTGCCACAAAATAATGTTGGAATCAAGGTAGGGTCTAAAACACCTCTTGGTTTTAAGTTATAAATCGCAATATTTAGAGAAAGGTAGATTTGCTTGTCTTGCTTGTCGCTAGATATCTGTAGATAATAGGGAGATCGGTCTTGTCTGCAAGAACGATTTATCCAGCTGATAGGTACTTGGAGGGGAGAGAGGCGACAAAGAATCCAATAATGTGGGCTATAGAGTTTTGAGTTATAGGGGGAGTGTGAAAAAAGAATATTTGGGATTTAACAGTGTTAATGCTAGCTCCAGAGGCTGCCGAGAAATCATCTAGAAGGGACTTGAATTTTTGGGCTTCTTGGACCGAAGGATGCCCAAATAACATGTTATCGTCCACAAATTGTTGGTGGGTGATGGCAGGGGAATTATGAAGAGATATTCCTCTAAGTTGATGCTCATGGAGAGAATTCTTGATGATACAACCCAGCCCTTCAGCCATGAGAACAAAGAGAAAGGGGGAGAGGGGATCACCTTGACAGATGCCTCTAGTTGGCTGAAAAGGGGTTGAAGGTAATCCATTAACAAGAATGGAGAAGAAAGTAGAGGAGATTAAGCTCATTACCCATCGTACCCAGGCAGGAGAGAAACCAAAGGCTATCAACATTTTTTGAATGTACATCCAACTCAACTTATCAAAAGCTTTTGAGAGGTCAATTTTAAGAAGCATACCTACTTTTTTGTGGTGCTTGAGGGAGTGGATGATCTCATGGGTGAGGATGATGCCGTCTATGATTTTCCTTCCTTCCACATAGCCCGATTGTTCTGACAAGATGAGCAGGGGAAGCAGCGGCTTCAATTGGGAAGCAATAACTTTAGATATGATTTTGTAGATGACATTGCAAAGGGCTATAGGCCTGAATTTGTCCAGAGTATTAGAATGCTCCTCTTTGGGGATGAGAGCAATGAATGTTGCATTTAAAGAGGGGAGCATCCAGTGGAGGGTTCTTGATTCTTCCACTACCTTCCAGACTTCATCTTTGATAAGATCCCAGAATCTATGAAAGAAGTTGGAGGTAAAACCATCTGGACCAGGTGCTTTTCCTTCCTTGATCTGTTTCACAGTTGATTCAACTTCCTGTAAAGAGACTTGACGTAGGAGCAATTGATTATGTTCACCTGTTATCACTTTCGGGATGTGTGGAAGAATATTTCGAATTGCTGGCTGTCTGTTGATTTGAGGTTCTTGATGGACTATTTTGAAGTGCTTGAGGAGTTCTTTTTCAATATCCTCATGTTCTTCCAATCGGTCTCCCTACTGATTTTGAATTTGGTTAATGTTGTTATGAATTCGCCTTTGTATGGTGGTGTGGTGAAAGAATTTTATATTCCTCTCGCCCTCTTTTAACCATCTTATTCGAGAATTTTGTTTCCAGAGGATTTCCTCTTGCTTTTCTCTTTCTGCAAACTATGTCTGAAGGTTCTTTTCCTGTTCTGAGAGTTCTTCAGTCCTTCCTTCAGTTATGATGGTTTGCTAGATTTTCCCCATTTCTTGAGCTAGAGCTCTTTGAGCTTGGAAAATGTTTCCAAAGGTGGCTTGGTTCCACTGCTTGATGTGTGTTTTGAGGAATTTAAGCTTTTGTTGAAATTGAAACATTTATGAGCCTACTGGGGGACGAAAACTTTTCCACGTAAACTGAACTAGATCGTTGAAATTTGGATGTGTCAACTAGAATGATTCAAAGCGGAAGGGTCTTCAAGTGGAATTTCTGGGTCTTTGCCATTGAAGCGAAATGGGCCAATGGTCTGATCCAGAAAGTGGAAAAATTGAGGCTGAAAGGTCTCCTCCTAGGTGGATAGCATTATCTGAAATCAGGAATCTGTCTAGCCGAGAAGAAATCTATTGGGTACTGGATCTTTTGTTATTCCAAGTATAGATTCCATTATTGAAAGGCAGGTCAATTAGCCAGTTTCTTTGAATGAACTCCTTGAAGTTCTCACTTTCATTATCCAGTCTAATTCAACCTCCTCTTTTTTCCTCTAATTTAGTGATCATATTGAAGTCGCCCCTCGTTATCCAGAGTGGATGAATCCGGGTGGAGTTGAACAACGTTAGTGTGTCCAGAGTTGTTGAATTGTTCACAGCTTCCTATGAAAAATATACATTGGTGAGGTGACCATGCACATTGGTCCCTATGATATGGAAGGTAGCCTGTATGAAGTGATGGGTTGCATGAAAGTCTGTGAGTGCAATTTCCTGTGCATTCCATGCTATTGCAATTCCTCCAAAGGCTCCTATAGCGTCCACAACTATTGTGTGGCTACCTGGCCAGGCTTTTGAGAGAATGGTACTGAGAAAAGTACTGCTACATTTTGTTTGTTGCATGAAGAAAGTATGAGGTTTCTCCTGCTGTATCATGTTTTTAATCATTCTGTATTTCCTAGGGCTGTTTAACCCTCTTAAATTCTAGGATGTGAGCTTCATGGTTCAGGATTGGGGAGTGGCCTGTAGTACTTTGTTAATTTGGAATATCTACCAGATTCCACCAACATTTCCGCGATGAGGATGGTTCTTTGTAGATCTGTCTTTCTCCCCATTTTCTTGATATTTTTGGGCAGATTCTTCCCATCCCACTAATTTCCTGGTTGAATTCCTAGAGATTATTGCTGATGTGCTCTAGATAGAATGACCTTTAGACTTTCTAGCTATCTTGCTAGGATTTTATCAAATTCTTTCTTCTTGCAGGCTTGCTCAAGGCCAAATATGACCAGATCTCCTAAGTCAATACTTTTAGGCTCTTCTTCCATCTTCTTGGGTTCACTACTCTCCGCCAGGAAATTAGTTGAATGCTTGGGATCAAGCAGAAAGGTATCGATGTCCATATCGTTAGGTTTCCAGGCCAAATCTTTAATGGAAGAGGAGATGGGGAGATCTTGGGTTCGCTCGAGGATTTGGGTAGTGTTATAGATATTTTTGTGCCTTACAGCTATAAGCATGAAATGTCCATAATCTAAGGGATCCAAAGTCCCTAAACATGTTGTTCCTACCCCTAGAGGAACAAGGCTAACAAACCACAGCAATTCACAAAAGTTCTCCACCAGAAACTGCTCAAAAACAAGTCAATTCAGGATCAATTCAGAGGCTCCACTAGCTGTCTGCGCTGAAATGCAGAGATTGCACTGGCTAGGTGCACTGCAACACAGGTAGAAGCACTACCAGGGTGCGCTAAGCGGGAAGTGACAAATGGCAAGTTCATTCAACGAGGTGGAAAGACCCTGGAAGCTTCCAGAATCTTCTCCAATGACACTTGCCTCAAGGAATTCGACTAGTGATGAGTAAGAGGCTCTTAGTCTCCAAGTGGAAGCAAGAACTGACAGAGGGAGAGGACACTAGTCAGATCTCAAGCTGACTCATCCTCTCTCCAAACATCTATATATTGATCTCTCCTCCATGAGATCTGGGAGGCTGGAATTTTGTTATTGCAAAGAATTGCTGTTGGTTTGAGACTGGAATCATTGGGTGCTTAATGCTTTGAAGGAAGGTGAAGATAGGAATTTCATTTGCTGGGAAGGAGATGCTGGATTGGAGCCCTCTGGGTTGTATCTCTTCCTGAACCTTGTTATTCATCAATAAAGCTATCTTGGTTTCTCCTATATGCTGATGTGTCTTTGATGTATGATTGCATTAGTATGTTTAGTTTATTTCTAATCCTGAACTAGTTATGAATATGAATCTATGTCTTTGTGTAGTGCTCTCTTCTTGTGATCTTGCAGAAACCTGTTGAAGCTGGGCGAGCGAGAAGGCAAGCAGCTGGGAACTCTCAAAGAGAAGAGAAACCGGATCGAGGGACAAATGGAAGACACCGGTTAGTCCATCCATCTCTCTTCATTCTTAATTCATAAAGGAAGAATACTAGAATAGCTGTTTCTGTTTGTTGCGAAGGCACTGTCACACCTTAGGTGGATAGGATCGTCCTGCATAGGCATTTTTCCCCACAACAAATTGGCGACTCCGCTGGGGAGATCTATTTAGTCATTTTATTTGTGTCTCTATCATTGTTTGTTTCATAGACTCAACAGCAACAATCGAACTGCATCTGCTACTCTCAGATGCAAAGTAGACAGCTGCTGCTTTGATCCAATCACTGGATTTGTCTATGATCTGAACAATGGACTCAAAAATGATTTGATGATCCTTTGTGATAGATCTTAGCCCTCCCTCAAAGCATCCCTTTGATTGTACCTTGCTTGTTGCTTTGATTTGGCCTGAAACTGTAGATTAAATAGCAAACTGTGACCCAGAACCCAGTGAGGAACTCTCGTTTCTCCTTCAGCGCAGACTCTGTGAAGAGGTTCTGCATTTCAACGCAGGTCCTGTGAAGGCTACCTGCGCTGAATGTCAAAACCTCTGTGTTAGGGGTGCGTTGATCCAGTTAGGCCTTGTGCAACTGGGGTTCTTTGCTCTGTTTTGCCTTGTTTTGATCTCTGTTTTTTGCAGCCTGTAACCAGCATAGGTACCTGTCTGATAACTCCTTTTCTCTGCTTAAATTCCGCCTCCTTTTGTACAAAAAGACTGTGAGTGTTTTTATGTGTTTGTGGCGTCATTTACAGTTTTCCTTTGCAAGAGTGAAATAGTCATCCTGTAGCCCTTGATTCAGATCTGTTGATTGTGATCTTAGGAGAGAGTTCATTGGCTGTTGACAGATTGATTATACATTCATTTTTTCTTTTGGTTTGAGTTTGTCTCTTTTGAGTGTCAAAACAAGTATTCATTTCGAAAATCGTTAAGTGTTGTAATCTCTTCTACCCTTTCTGATTTCGAAAAAGTAAACTTGTTTGTATTTGTCATTTAAAAGCAAATTCAAAGTTGTACAAAAAGCTTTCTTTTTAGGCATCAATATTAAGAGAGCGGAAAACAAACACCTGCATTGTGCATTTGCATCTTGATAGTCTGCATGCTTGATTTAGGAAAAGTGCATTAGAGTGTGCTGATTGCTCTTTGAGAAAAGATGGTGTCCTTCTTTTCCCTTTGTAGCTAGGATTTTCATTGTTGAAAAGATAGAAAAGCTTGCTTATCATCTTTAGACTGCATTTAGGAATTGTATCATACATCTCGTGGTGAACCTCAAAAGGCAAACTTCTAAAAAGATCAACCTAAAATAAATTGAATGAACTTAACAACACTTTGTAACTTAACGCACAACATAGAGGTCTAGGCTAGAGACATGTTCCGGCGTCGTAAAGCCTAGTGACTGTCGATCTCGCTGATGGTGGGTGATTCCTCCTGAGGGACGATAGCGCTAGTATGGATTGTGCTCCCACGTACCGTCGAGTATATATTGGGAGACCCCTATAGGCATAAAACCTTTATCCTTAGGAAGCCGTGTCGGCCGCCCTACTGATCGCAATGCACTGAACACAGCATTCAGGAAGATCGACCGCCCGTACCTTAAAAAGTATTCTGCGGTTTTGCGAAAAGTTTGGCACACCCTCTACCTAGAACTCCAGAGCAGTTCCTTTTGGCCTTTTTCAGACTCTATAACGGAAAAATTCCATCCGAGCATTTGTCACTTCGGGATCGTTAAAACATCGAAGGAGACTAGAGTCATCTTTAGCTTTTTCTCGACTCTTTAAAAGTGAAAAAGCAAGTTGTGTCTAAAGCGTCTAAAAATTCATTTAATTCGGAAACACACTTTCCCCTTTTTGTATTTTGGTTGATCGAGTAATCTGCAATCGTGGAAGAAAGTCAATTGAAACCCCGTCGTTCACGGAGGCTTACGAGTCAACCGTCTTTGTCTCCGGAATCGAAAACAGTACGGACGAAGCGAACTCGTTTAACCGGTTCGAAATCTCCTATCAAAGTTAGAACAAGTGTTCCAACAACCTCTGAGATTCCGGTTACTCCAAACATTTCTGGAAACCCTGCCTCTACAGAAGAAGTTCAACAGCCACAGAGGGACAGTGATACTGATCCTAGTCTGAGAACAAACACTTGTGTTACTGAACCAGTTCCATCTGTAATCGGTTCAGAGAGTCTTGTTCTTCAAACATCTGTCGCTGTTGATTCAACCCCTTCTTCGGCACCAGAAATATTTTACGGACCTGACGGTCTTCCCCTTCCACCTGGTTTGATTGCGATAGAGGAAATTGTAGAAGATCCGCAAGCAAGTACTCCAACACATTTTGCAGTCGGGGTCACTCTATTTCCTTCGACATCAGAAGTTAGTCTACCACCAGTGGAAGTTCCTGTAGAATCGCTAGGTAATCTCTTGGATAGACTCAAAATGTCTGAACAACCGTCAACATCTAGGACTGTGTCGAATGACACAGCGACAGCAGAACTCCCTGCCGTCACTCCAACAATGTTTGTCGACATACCATCTGTCCCGACTAGCTCACAACTGCTAGAAGGAGTCCACCCAGGGACTATTTCGACAGTGTGGTCCGTTCCAGTTTGTTCCTCTGGAATAATATCCGGCAATTCTTATGTTGAAACTCGCCAGATTGATCCGTTTGGAGGACAATTTGGGCAATCCAGTCCCCAAGGACAAACAATCCCCTTGAGTTCCGGATTGCCACCGTATGGGGGGCAGTATGCCCTTTCATTACCCCCTCCAGGAGGGTATCCATACTGGAGTTCACAACAATATTCAGGTTATACTGGAGTTACATCAAGTGGTTGGGTACCTATGCTACCTCAACAACCAAGGGTTGTGTATTCTATGCAACAATGTGTACCTATGTCGAACATCCCGACCACACCGGCTATTGTGACAGTGTCGCAAGTTCAAACGTTGCCTGTTGTATGTCAACCTCAGATTTCTCAGGTTGTAATGCAACAGCCCCTTGACCCTGTGACTCAACCACAATCACCTACTGGTGGGGCGACACAGGTCCAAACGGGTACAATTACCCCACACCTTGGTCCAACGGTTAGTATAGCACAACAGAGCATGGCTTCGCAACCGTGGCTGGTGCAATATCAACAACCACAATTCCAACAAGTATACCAAGGTTCTGAGCAGCAGATCTTTGCGAACAGTGGACAACCGTACATTCAAAACGGTCAAAATCAACCACTTTACGGTGGTCATGTCCACCAACCGTATCAGTCATACCAACATCAATTACATTATGCTGGTATGCAAAGGCCAACTGCTCAGGCAATCCCATCGTATCCTGGGTATGCTTCACCTAACCTGAATCAACAGTTACCATTCGTGGCAACTTTAGAGTTACCCGATTTACACCGATTAACAAACGATCCAATTGATTATGCCCCTTGGTGGCCAGCGATTCCTCACAAACTTCCTTCAGACATTCCTAAATTTAATGGAAATTCGGGTGAAGATCCATCGAATCACGTGATGACATTTCATCTATGGTGTTCATCAAACACCCTGAATGATGATTCGATAAGGCTTCGCCTTTTTCAGAGGACGTTAACGGGTCCAGTGGCTAAATGGTATATTGAATTACCTAGAGCTTCGTTCGACAATTTCAGCACCTTAGCCACGACATTCTTAACCCATTTTCAATTACCGATAAGGTATGAAACGGGAACGGAAATCTTAACCAACTTCAAACAGACAACGGCCACTCACATATCTGATCATATACATGAGTGGCGACGTCGTTGTAGGATGGTAAAAACGTACGTTCCCGATCAGCTATTAGCTGAATGGTTTATAAAGTCGTTACTTCCTGCTATAACGGAAGATGTGGCAAAGGGGGGAGTCGTAACGGAAGAGCAAGTTATCGCTCGTGCGCAGTATCTAGACTTAGTCTATACTTAGTCTGGCACGCTCTATGACAAAATACCTGACGCCCCTAGACCGGAATTCTCAATTCCTCCTCCTCCTAAATCAAACAATGACTCTCATGCCAGCGATGGCGTGATTGGCACGACAAACGCGAAATCGACAAAGGCCAACTCCAAGAAGGCCCGTAAGATTTCAGATCAAAATGCAAAAGAAGAAATTCTTGCTTCGGAAGTAAATGCCGTATCGGCAGATAAAGGCAAAGAAACCAAACAACCAGGGAGCAAGAAAAAGCAAAACAAAGGGAAGAAGAAGAAACAGGGTGAGTCATCCCCTGAAAAAACTTCTTCAAACCCTCCTGGAAATAGGAAATATCCATGCAGTATATGCGATGAGGATCACTGGACAAGGGAGTGTCCATACAAAGCTGAGCTGAAGAAATTCTTCAAAAGTTCGCAAACCTCAGCTGTGTTAACTGATCCGTTTCCAAATCCAGGACAAAATCTGGTTGATAGTGGAAATTCTTCCCCATCGCAAGTGCTTATGTTGTCGGTTTCAAAACAACAAAACGATGCTTTGATTTCGACAAGGAACAAAGATTACGGGAATCCGCAACTGTCGAACGGCAAGGAAAAAGATCAACCAAGCAGTTCGACAACAACTTCGACAGAAGTTGTACCGCCCATCATCCCTGAATTAACAATAAAACCGCCAAAGGGAGTAGTACAAAGGTCGACATTTAATCCTCGCGCCAGAGCGGCGCAACATTATAACATAGTGGAAGATTTGGCCCAATCGCCATCCGCTATGTCGACTCTTGAAGTACTACAAAATTGCCCATCCCAAAGGCAGGCTTTGTTATCAGCCATTGGTGGGGTTGATCCTAAGGATTCCAATCTTGTATCCTTTGACCACAAAGGATACGATCCTCAGTTACCAGCTCAGCTAGCTTTCCTTATCCAAGTGAAAGCCCTCAACAAAACTGTTCACCGAACAATTATTGATGAGGGGGAATCTACATGTATTATGTCAATGAGTTGCTGGAAAACTTTAGGATCTCCAACCTTGTCGTGATCTTCGACAACATTAAAAGCATTCGACGGAAGGACATATACCCCGTATGGTATCCTAAATAACTTGAAGGTTGAACTAGGGGGAAAAACGGTAGAAATAGATGTTTAAGTCATCGATGGGAATCTTGATTACAACATCCTACTAGGAAGACCGTGGATCTACGCCATGGCAGCTGTTGTGTTGACCTATTTTAGAAAGATCGCATTCCCCTTTCAAGGGGGGATTACGATCGTCGACCAACAAAACTTCCTCCCCAATGGTTCTCAAGTTACGGGAAGCATTCCAATGATCCATGGGAGCAACCATTCGCTTCAAGATATTGGAGTAGGCCTACTGAAGGACCCCACATTAATGGGAACTTTCGCACTTCCACCTCCAATCTATATAGGAGAAGTAGTGTTGGTAGGAGCCTGCAATATGATATCTTCCACGAAGATCTCAGAAGACGATATCGACATGGATCATGCAATGGTTTTGCCCCCAAGCCCAATAGAAATTTTGTAGCAATCAATGTTTCTGGCATGGGAGGCGAACCCAGGTCAACGCTCATCAAGCGTTTGGGTAGATAGGTCTAGAGAATATGGTACCCCTTTAGATCCTTGGTCGCGAGTGCATGGAACCAATGAAGGAATTCTACAATCAATGTTGATTGAGGGGGCACCATGGAATGATAGCCACGATCGTTCCTTTCTTCTGGATTGTGAAGAAGATACTCAAGACGACCTTTATCACCCTTCAGTCTTTGAATTCTTATCAAATACTGTAAATACGGTGGATTCCGAGCGGAACCTATCCAATATTGAAGAGACTATAGCCATAAATATCTCAACCAAAGCAAATGTTGTAGAGAATATTTATGTTGGCAAATGTTGTTCTCCTTCGGAACTTGAAATATATAACGCTCTTTTCCATGAATTCAGAGATGTCTTTGCTTGGTCATATGATGAAATGCCAGGCATCGACTCGAGTATCGTTGAACATGAAATTAAGATGTATCCTGATGTCAAGCCAGTAAGACAACGGCTTCGGCAGGTGCACCCCAAGAAAGCCGCTGCAATTAAAGCAGAAGTTGAAAAACTTCTCCATGCTGGTTTCATCTACCCGGTTCCTCTAACTAATTGGGTATCGAATATTGTCCCTGTTATGAAAAAACAAGGAATGATTAGAGTGTGCGTCGATTATAGGGATGTAAATCAAGCTTGCCCAAAAGACAACTACCCTACACCCTTCATCGACCAGATAATTGATGAATGCGTCGGATGTGAAATCTTTTCATTTATGGATGGATTCTCCGGGTATAATCAAATAAATATTCGCCCACAGGACCAGTCAAAGACTGCATTCATTTGTCCGTGGGGCACATTCGCATATCGAAAATTACCCTTTGGTTTAAAGAACGCTGGGGCGACGTTTCAGAGGGCAATGAATTATGCCTTCCATGACATCAAGAACATCGTTCAACCATACCTCGACGACCTTCCGGCTCATTCGCGAAAGCGGACTGATCATCCGCAGCATTTAAGAGCGATATTTCTACGTTGCCGACACTACAAGATACGACTCAATCCACACAAATGTGTATTTTGCGTCAGCTCTGGTCGTTTACTTGGCTTTGTAGTCTCCAAGGACGGGATTCGTCTCGACCCCTGTAAGGTTCAGGCAATCATAAATTTGCCTCCACCTTCAAATTTGCTTCAGATTCAGAAACTCCAAGGGAAAGCAAACTTTCTGAGGAGGTTCATTCCAAATTATGCAGAACTTGCTAAAGGTTATACTCGTCTTTTGAAAAAGGATGTACCTTTTGTCTGGGATCAGGTAGCGCAAGCTTCCTTTGATGCTCTGAAAGATTCTCTAGTAAAAGCATCATTAATGTATGCCCCGGACTATCAAAGAGATTTTAACCTGTATCTGGCTGCAGCGGATACGACCATTGCGATGGTTTTAGTTCAAGAAGTCGATGGAATTGAACATCCTATATATTATTTAAGTGAAAACTTGAATGATACAGAAAGAAAATATTCTTACGTTGAAAAGCTAGCACTCGCTGCTGTTCAAGCGATACAAAGATTTCGACATTATGTCCTCTTTCGGAAAACTACCATTCTATCAGATTGCAACCCCATGACTTATATATTGTCGCGACAATTGCTGGGGGGCAAATATTCAAAATGGATAGCGATCCTTCAAGAGTTTGATCTGGAATTTGTAAAATCCAAATCAAAGAAAGCTTTAGTTTTCGCGGAATTATTGTGCGATCTCCCATCGTCTTCCAACGATGAAACATCCGAAGAATCAATCATGGACGAAAGTTTGTTTCTGATATCCACAAGCGATGAGTGGTATGGAGATATAATCGTTTATCTCCAAACCCAAAAATTCAGGCCTAACACCTCTCACTCAGAACAAAAACGTATATGATACCAAGCAAAAGACTACATGATCGTCGGTGATACGCTTTACCGTCGTGGTATCGATACAGTTCTGAGAAGGTTCCTCACCCATGAGGAGGCCGAAAAAGCCCTGAATGAGTGTCATTCAGGCGCGTGTGGGGGGCATCAATCCGGATATGCTACAGCACAGAAAATCTTACGAGCAGGATACTTTTGGCCAACCATGTTCAAAGATTGCATAACCGCAGTCAGAAGTTGCCATGCTTGTCAAATTTTTGATAGCAAAACTAGAAGACCACCCGCACCTTTACAGCCGATAGTTGCTGTTGGGCCTTTCGCCAAATGGGGCATCGATTTCATGACATGTAACCCCACCTCGATCGGGGAGGCATGGGTATATTATAGTCGCCGTTGACTATTTTACCAAATGGGCCGAGGCGATGCCTACATTAGATAACACTGGTGAAACAACTGCCCTTTTCTTTTTCAATCATGTAGTCGCCAGATTCGGCGTACCACAGGCTATAGTTACGGATCATGGATCGCATTTTCGCAATCACATGATGGTTGAATTAGCTGCCAAGCTAGGGCTATCTCACGACAGCTCTACCCCGTATTATCCGCAAGCCAACGGACAGGTTGAAGCAATCAACAAAGTCCTGAAGCGTATGTTGCAAAGGATGATCGGAGTTCACAAAAGAAGGTGGCACCTAATCCTGTACTCAGCCTTGTGGGCTTACCGAACATCGGTAAGGAATGCGACCGGGTTCACACCTTTCCAACTGGTGTATGACCTGGAAGCAGTCCTACCAATCCAGTGCGAAATCTCGTCTCTTAAACTCGCAATTGATCTCCTCCCTGGAACTTCAGAAGAAGAGGCCCGTTTCTTGGAATTAATCCAATTGGATGAAACCCGTTGTGATGCCGCTTTGGCTAACGAAGCCCATAAGAAACGAGTCAAGGTGTAGTTCGAAAAAAATGTCAAACCCCGTGTCTTCTCAGAAGGTGACTTGGTCTTGCTTTATGACCAAGAATCCGATAAATTGGGAGCAGATAAATTTAATTCTTTATGGATGGGCCCATATATTGTTAAACGAGTGTTAGCAAAAGGAACCTACGAGTTAATGGATTATGACGGAATTCCACTGGCGCAACCCCGTAATGGGTTGTACCTCAAGCGTTACTATGATTGAATAGTAACCTGTATGCTTTAGTTGTATTTTGTTTTCGCTAAAGTGTTTGTTTTGGTTGAGTAATCCACCTTTTTACATTTATTGCAGATGTCAAACCTTCTGGAGACATGTGTTGGATATGCCGACGGAGCGAGTCGTAGTTCGCAGAACCTGTCCTCCGCAGCTTGGGCCATTTTTGATCCAAGCGGCGAGTTAGTAAGTTTCAGAGGTGTATGTATTGGGAAATCAACGAATAACATCGCTGAGTATAGCGCGTTGATAGAACTACTCTCTGATGCCACCACCCATGGTATACGCCGACTAATCGTCAGGCTAGACTCACAACTCGTAATACTACAACTCAATGGTATATATTCCGTCCGCAATCCGGCTATTTATCGTATGTTTCTAAGGGTTAAGATTTTGGAAAGACAGTTTGATTTAGTTCAATACCAGCATATTTCCAGAAACTTAAACACATTAACCGACTCATTAGCAAACTATGTGTTAGATAGACATTTGCGACATTTATAAAAAGAGACACATCATCAATGTTGTACATATGAATCACATAACTCAACCAGAATAAAACCCCGAAAATCAAAATATATATATATATATAAGCTGTTTATGGTTTACATATAATGTTCTGTAACCAAGACAAAATCGGTCACATGACCCAAAAACTCAAAAATGCTAGGGGGCACCCTAGTCTAGTGATGCTCATGATAGCACGTCACAGCCTATGCGATCATGCGTAAGAGACGAGTCCATCGTCTAGGCACACCAGTAGTATGCCGCTGCAACTGTAAAGGTAACTCGTCGATCCTCACATCTAGAATGCCGAGAGTAAGGCTCTCAACCTGCTCCTGCACAGCTGTAAGGGTCTCGGCCACATCAAGGTCACGAAGAATAACCCTCCCAGCAGTCTCCCCTGCTGGGGCAGCGGCTGGCGCTCTCGGGCGAACTGCCGGACGAACAGGACCAACATCTGCATGCACACATGAGTTTGATTAAAGTCTTGATAGAATAAAGCACAAGGAAATTATAAATAAAAATAGTAAACAGTGATATGGTCGAAGATTTTACCAATAGCGCCCCACTGCTCGCCGCCCGGCAGTACCAAATCCGGATCACCCCGGAAGTCCATACCAACATATGGATACTCGGAATAGACCATCTCTTGACGCTCGAACCACCTGAAGAAGGTATCAGTGAAAGAAATCTGAGATTGACCGGCATGCCTAAGACATGTGATCAACCCATCTCTGCATGCGTGGTTCAGTAGGAGAAGGCAAGTCGAGTGTAATGTACTACGGCTGCATCAGTGATATCTTCTCCAAAGCAAAGACGGTCAAAATGGAACCAAACCCAAAGTTCTTCAGCTTCCCGTCCTTTACCTTAGTTAACTGACTTTTCATCTGAAGAAGTACTGTATCACACCAGTTGAATATTTTCGGTTGGAGACACTCCAGGGCATGCTGCACATAGGATTTGTTGGCTACGTGAAGGGACGCGCTACCGGCCATCCCACCAATAGTATACAAGATAGACCTGAGGGACCTGTCAGCAATCTCACAGATAATGATCTTGCCGTCTCTGCTCGGCTGAGATCCTTCCCTACAATACTGGCGGACATAATCTCTCACAGAGTCACTCCCTCGGGCCGAACCTGACAAAGAAATGGGGGCACCCCGCCTCGACAAACCAGTCAAGAAGTAAATGTCTACTACGGTCAAGGGGATAGATTTTCCCCTAATCTGAAATACTTGGTTGATAGGATCCCAAGCGTCGAGCAAATACTGCAGTAGAGAGATCTGTTGTCTCATGCTAGAGATACGGAAGAACTTCAGCAGGCCACAGTTCCGCAGCGCGTTCACCGTGACAGGATCATGTAAAGCAATCATATCCTCTTCTTCATGCTCTCGTTCTCGCCATGTAAGGGTCATTTTGCTCAAAGATCCCTGCAAAACAAACAAGAGAAGGAGTAAGATCCTGATTTTGATGCAAAACAGGCAAAATCTTCATCAAAAAATGTGCAACAAGTTCCTCTTTTTCGCCCAACGCACCTGCAGGAGTGGTTCACCTGCATGGAATGTCAAACTGCCTTCATACTGGCTGACATTCAGTGCAGGTTTCGCTAGGCACAGGGTGCGTTGATGAGAAAACGAGCTCATGAAACCCCAGGGGCTCAGAAAAACAGGAAAAGAGGCACAGAATGCAAAAAGGAAACCATGGAAAGAAAGAGCTAGGGTTTAGCTCCTACCTGGTCCAGACGGCGCCGAGAATCATCCACAGAATCTCCCGAAATCAGCTGGTTAAAATCAAGGGGGAAGAGGCACCTCCAAAGCTCCAACAAACCAAGTTCAAATGAAATGGTAAAATGAGAGGTAAAAACACTTTTTAATTGTTTTTTACGTAGTTCAAAGCAAAATATTAGGGTTTTAATCTCATTTTCAAGCCAATGTTATTCATTTCTAACAAGTTTGATGCAGCAATTGAAGGTATAGTACTATATTTGAAAAGGGCAAAGCTAGTTATGGTAAAAAATCAAAATTAGACCATGTTATCGAACAGTTTTAGCACAAAGTTCATGCTCGTTAAAAAATAAACACAAGATCCGAGCAGTTTTAGCGCATAGTTCATGCTCGTTAAAAAATAAACATAAGATCGAGAAAATGTTTCCACCCGCGTTTAAGCTCGTTAAAAAATGAACTATCCCGGTAAATAACCACCTTGAATGTAATATCATCAGCCATTAAAGCCTTGGTCGTGTTTGCATGTCACCTCCACTTTTCCATTGGCCGATCGTTCGCCTCCATATGATTGTTTACCCATTTTGAGGAACAGCTGCGAAGAGTGATTTCACTAGCCATCCTTGTGACATTGCCGTGATTGGAAAATTCCAACCCGTACCTGGAATCAGCTGCTAACCCGTTTTATCACTCGTTCCTCAAAAGACGAGTCTTCTTTAAGCTCTTTTCATCTGACTCGTAAAATATGAAAATATTGCCGAGTTTTGGCCTTCCAGCTCGTTAAAGCGGCCGGAAGTGCTATCCCTCCTCTAGATTTTAATCTTTTTGGACCTGAGGGATTATTGCACAAAAAGATCGAGCGCTTGTTTTGTTCGGCTCGTTAAAACTATCGAAAACTCATCCCTTCTATATTGTTTTATACTTTTTCGGACTTAAGGGATTAGATGACGAAAAAGGACTTTCGGAGTTGACTTTACGTACCTTTTCAGACTCTCTAAAAATGAAAAGGACTGAGTTATCTTTGTCATTAGACTCGTTAAAAGCATTAAATAGCGACAAACTTGTCTTTAGACGAGAACGAGTTTCACTATCGCTAGGCTCGTTAAAACATAGCGATGGGCTTGCCCGAAGGGCAAGTTATAGAACAAGCATATGTTATCCTCCTCAAGCTTGAAAAAAATAAAGAGGTACTGGTCAGCAATGACTGGGGAAAAATTGGGAGAAACTCAAGAAAACTTTGATGGTAGCAAGTCGCTCTTTAACATGACACTTTTCCTCCGTACCACAGTCGGGTTGGGTTGTTTCATTCACCGGTCACATCACCATGGTCTCGCCATACCATCCATATTTGGGGTAATGCTACCGATCCATCGCATAAGTGTCGCCATATGTTCAAGAGAAATCGTTCAGAGAAGTCAACCGTGTCCCATCCACTGCCATACATTATCCTTCATCCTTTCATGACCGCCACCCTGAATCATATGTCATCAGATCGTTTTCACCTCCATCAAAATCATTTGCTCCGTTCCATGTCACTGATGTGGGATTCATTAAGGCCCTCCTTTGACGGATCGCTTCTTGTCGACATCAGCTCATTATCCAAGAAGTTGATCTAGGAACAACCCCTTCAGTACTTTGAAGCTTGCATGCCTCAATGTCAAGTTTCTCACTTCCAGCAACAGGTATACATCAATGACCTTCGACCGAAATATTTTGCGTGGTGTTCGACGCCAAGTCCTTTATTCACACCACGTGAATTTTACTGCAGTACCTTGAGGGTCATTATCATTATCGGTGATTCCTCTCGCGCTTGTTAATGGTTTACCTCATTGACCGGTAATCAAGCGATGTCTTTCCATGTCGACTTCAGAACATTTCTCACATGGATCGACTTGTACTTAGAGTGAAGATCGAACGAGTTTGAAGACCCCAGATCTAGTTTCATCCATCCGGGCTGCGATATATATTCAGGAAAGATAAAGACATTGACATGTACATCATTGCAGCAGATAATCATCCTACACAAAGGATGATAATTTCATCAAAATTATCAGTCTACCATCAGACGATTGTCTGTTCTATGTACAGAAAAATGAATTTATAAAGCTGAGCATGGGAATGCCCGCCTCAGCTAGATCATGAAAGCAGTATGAAAAATAATGTATTGTATTGTATTGTATTGTATTACAGGTCTCCTCCCAGCAATGAATGAACTTCGGATCCTCCTGATAAAGCATTTCACCCGATAAACGGCCTCATACTTTAGGGGGCAACTGTTATAGACATTTTTGTGCCTTACAACTATAAGCATGAAATGTCCATAATATAAGGGATCCAAAGTCCCTAAACATGTTGTTCCTACCCCTAGAGGAACAAGGCTAACAAACCACAGCAATTCACAAAAGTTCTCCACCAGAAACTGCTCAAAAACAAGTCAATTCAGGATCAATTCAGAGGCTCCACTAGCTGTCTGCGCTGAAATGCAGAGATTGCACTGGCTAGGTGCATTGCAACGCAGGTAGAAGCACTACCAGGGTGCGCTGAGCGGGAAGTGACAAATGGCAAGTTCATTCAACGAGGTGGAAAGAACCTGGAAGCTTCCAGAATCTTCTCCAATGACACTTGCCTCAAGGAATTCGACTAGTGATGAGTAAGAGGCTCTTAGTTTCCAAGTGGAAGCAAGAACTGACAGAGGGAGAGGACACTAGTCAGATCTCAAGCTGACTCATCCTCTCTCCAAACATCTATATATGGATCTCTCCTCCATGAGATCTGGGAGGCTGGAATTTTGTTATTGCAAAGAATTGCTGTTGGTTTGAGACTGGAATCATTGGGTGCTTAATGCTTTGAAGGAAGGTGAAGATAGGAATTTCATTTGCTGGGAAGGAGATGCTGGATTGGAGCCCTCTGGGTTGTATCTCTTCCTGAACCTTGTTATTCATCAATAAAGCTATCTTGGTTTCTCCTATATGCTGATGTGTCTTTGATGTATGATTGCATTAGTATGTTTAGTTTATTTCTAATCCTGAACTAGTTATGAATATGAATCTATGTCTTTGTGTAGTGTTCTCTTCTTGTGATCTTGCAGAAACCTTGTTGTGGGGAAAAATGCCTATGCAGGACGATCCTATCCACCTAAGGTGTGATAGTGCCTTAGCAACAAACAGAGACAACTATTCTAGTATTCTTCCTTTATGAATTAAGAATGAAGAGAGATGGATGGACTAACCGGTGTCTTCCGTTTGTCCCTCGATCCAGTTTCCCTTCTCTTTGAGAGTTCCCAGCTACTTGCCTTCTCGCTCGCCCAGCTCAACAGGTCTCTGCAAGATCACAAGAAGAGAACACTACACAAAGACATAGATTCATATTCATAACTAGTTCAGGATTAGAAATAAACTAAACATACTAATGCAATCATACATCAAAGATACATCAGTATATAGGAGAAACCAAGATAGCTTTATTGATGAATAACAAGGTTCATGAAGAGATACAACCCAGAGGGCTCCAATCCAGCATCTCCTTCCCAGCAAATGGAATTCCTATCTTCACCCCCTTCAAAGCATTAAGCACCCAATGATTCCAATCTCAAACCAACAACAATTCTTTGCAGTAACAAAATTCCAGCCTCCAGATCTCATGGAGGAGAGATCCATATATAGATGTTTGGAGAGAGGATGAGTCAGCTTGAGATCTGACTAGTGTCCTCTCCCTCTGTCAGTTCTTGATTCCACTTGGAGGTTCTTGCTTCCACTTGGAGATTGGGAACCTCTTACTCATCACTAGTCGAATTCACTGAGGCAAGTGTCATTGAGGAAGATTCTGGAAGCTTCCTGGGTCTTGACACCTCTTGGAATGAACTTGCCATTTGTCAACTCTCGCTCAGCGCACCCTGGTAGTGCTTCTACCTGTGTTGCAGTGCAGGTAGCCAATGTTGACTTTGCATTTCAGCGCAGACAGCCAGTGGAGCCACTGAATTGATCCTGAATTGACTTGTTTTTGAGCAGTTTCTGGTGGAGAACTTCTGTGAATTGCTGTGGTTTGTTAGCCTTGTTCCTCTAGGGGTAGGAACAACATGTTTAGGGACTTTGGATCCCTTAGATTATGGACATTTCATGCTTATAGCTGTAAGGCACAAAAATGTCTATAATAGTTCCCCCCTAAAGTATGAGGCCGTTTATCGGGTGAAATGCTTTATCAGGAGGATCCGAAGTTCATCCAATGCTGGGAGGAGACCTATAATAAGATACAATACAATACATTATTTTTCATACTACTTTCATGATCTAGCTGAGGCGGGCATTCCCATGCTCAGCTTTATAAATTTATTTTCCTGTACATAGAGCAGACAATCGTCTGATGGTAGACTGATAATTTTGATGCAATTATCATCCTTTGGATAGGATGATTATCTGCTGCAATGATGTACATATCAATGTCTTTATCTTTCCTGAATATATATCGCAGCCCGGATGGATGAAACTAGATCCGGGGTCTTCAAACTCGTTCAATATTCACTCTAAGTACAAGTTGATCCATGTGAGAAATGTTCTGAAGTCGAACATGGAAAGACATCGCTTGATTACCGGTCAATGAGGTAAACCGTTAACAAGCGCGAGAGGAATCACCGATAATGATAATGACCCTCAAGGTACTGCAGTACAATCCACGTGGTGTGAATAAAGGACTTGGCGTCGAACACCACGCAAAATCTTTCGGTCGAAGGTCATTGATGCATACCTGTCGCCGGAAGTGAGAAACTTGCCATTGAGGCATGCAAGCTTCAAAGTAGTGAAGGGGTTGTTCCTAGATCAACTTCTTGGATAATCAGCTGATGTCGACAAGAAGCGATCCCCAGCGAAGTCACCAATTTGTTGTGGAGAAAAATGCCTATGCAGGACGATCCTATCCACCTAAGGTGTGACAGTGCCTTAGCAACAAACAGAGACAGCTATTCTAGTATTCTTCCTTTATGAATTAGGAATGAAGAGAGATGGATGGACTAACCGGTGTCTTCCGTTTGTCCCTCGATCCAGTTTCCCTTCTCTTTGAGAGTTCCCAGCTACTTGCCTTCTCGCTCGCCCAGCTCAACAGGTCTCTGCAAGATCACAAGAAGAGAACACTACACAAAGACATAGATTCATATTCATAACTAGTTCAGGATTAGAAATAAACTAAACATACTAATGCAATCATACATCAAAGATACATCAGTATATAGGAGAAACCAAGATAGCTTTATTGATGAATAACAAGGTTCAGGAAGAGATACAACCTAGAGGGCTCCAATCCAGCATCTCCTTCCCAGCAAATGGAATTCCTATCTTCACCCCCTTCAAAGCATTAAGCACCCAATGATTCCAATCTCAAACCAACAGCAATTCTTTGCAATAACAAAATTCCAGCCTCCAGATCTCATGGAGGAGAGATCCATATATAGATGTTTGGAGAGAGGATGAGTCAGCTTGAGATCTGACTAGTGTCCTCTCCCTCTGTCAGTTCTTGATTCCACTTGGAGGTTCTTGCTTCCACTTGGAGATTGGGAACCTCTTACTCATCACTAGTCGAATTCACTGAGGCAAGTGTCATTGAGGAAGATTCTGGAAGCTTCCTGGGTCTTGACACCTCTTGGAATGAACTTTCCATTTGTCAACTCTCGCTCAGCGCACCCTGGTAGTGCTTCTACCTGCTTTGCAGTGCAGGTAGCCAGTGTTGACTTTGCATTTCAGCGCAGACAGCCAGTGGAGCCACTGAATTGATCTTGAATTGACTTGTTTTTGAGCAGTTTCTGGTGGAGAACTTCTGTGAATTGCTGTGGTTTGTTAGCCTTGTTCCTCTAGGGGTAGGAACAACATGTTTAGGGACTTTGGATCCCTTAGATTATGGACATTTCATGCTTATAGCTGTAAGGCACAAAAATGTCTATAACAAACCTGTTGAAGCTGGGCGAGCGAGAAGGCAAGCAGCTGGGAACTCTCAAAGAGAAGAGAAACCGGATCGAGGGACAAACGGAAGACACCGGTTAGTCCATCCATCTCTCTTCATTCTTAATTCATAAAGGAAGAATACTAGAATAGCTGTTTCTGTTTGTTGCTAAGGCACTGTCACACCTTAGGTGGATAGGATCGTCCTGCATAGGCATTTTTCCCCACAACAGGTAGGAATTGAATTAGTATGAAGGGTGGTGGAGGGCATTTTGGAAAGCTCATCAGAGTGCATGGTGGGTTTAGAGACCATTGAAGCAGGTTGAGCTAGGATGTTAAAGATGTTGCTAGTAGAGGGAGTAGAATTGCTGGCAGGGGGGTTTTTGGGATGTGAAGTAGGTTTTTTATCGTTCCTTTTTCGAGTGTTCAATTTTGTAAAGCCATCTGGATTAGGTTGCCCCAAGGAGGCGTTGGAAGAGGGCTTTGCATTTAGCAGGCAGTCACAGAAAATATGTCCATGAGTGTGAAATTTCCTATGCCTGAAGGGGACATGTTCATAATCTATGGTCTGAATCCACTCAAAATCATCATGAAATAGACTTACCAAGTCTGGAAGAGCGTTGTTCAGATGCATGTAGACACAAATGCGAGCGTAGGAGGTGTATCTTCTGAGTTTTGTTTCTTCTGCAATTTTAATGAACTCTCCTAGGCAGTTTCCAATGTCTCTTAGTGATTCTTCATCTCAATATTCCAACGACAGGGAATATAACCGGATCCAGACTGGTGCCGAGCTTAGATATTCTTTGTCCGGATTGAATCTTTCGATCCAATCACGCAAATACAAACCTAAAACATTGAAGAAATAAGGGCCACCATCGATAACCCTATTTCGGTCTTCGATACAGTTGAATACCACTGTAAAAAACCCCTTTGGTCCCAGCTGCAGATTGATGTACCCTTTTGGTTTCCATTTGGCTGCAATCCATCCCTGTAAGGCTTTCTCTGTTGGCCAGAACCCAATAAATTTCCCAATGAGTGCATGATCTTTCATGAACTGGATTTGGGTGTTGATTCGTTGACTGGGTAGTTCAATCTTTGGTCATTCTGCTACTACAGGTTTGCAGGTCGCAGAGGTTACTTTGGGCACCTCATCATTTCCTGCAGTGTTATGCGGCCCGTCCTGGGGTGTTGCCTCTGTTTCCTGTGGTCCATTTTGTATATCATGATTGTTCTGATTTGCCTGCGTCTTCGAGGCGGAGGCCTTGTCAGATCTATTCTTGGCCTGTAGTGCAGTGTTCACCTTGGGGGGAGGCTCAGAGTCCTCCCCCAATAGGGTCACCATTGAGGTTGTACTAATGACTGGCGTGTGCAGTCGTCAGGGGTTTCAGAGTCGATGGTTCAGGGGCGTCGTGCTTAGAGTGGAACTCTGTTGCAATGTCAGAATAAACCCTAGGTCGCCATGTTGAAAGCTCCGCAATTACTACATGATCAAAAAATCACATAGTTAATCATGGTTATAAAGGTTAAGGAAAAAAAAATCTTTTATTTTACTATGAACTAAATTAGTAAATTTATTTTATTATTATTTAGTTCATAGTAAAATAAAAGATTTTTGCTAATAATAAAATAAATTTACTAATTTAGTTCATAGTAAAATAAAATATTTCACTTTTTAATCTAATAAATAGATTAAATAATTTTCTTATTAAAAAGTTATTAATTTATTACATATTAAATAAAAAGTTTTATAAAATAAATTAGTTTTAAGGTTTGTAACTTTCGCTTAAATTAAAATCTTTAGGAAATAAATTAAAATTGTTATTAATATTACTTAGTAATAAAATAATTACATTTAGTATAATAAATTAAATATTTTAATCTATTAATTATTCTCATGTAGGCTTAGGTTTAGTTTTTTAAAATTAGTCGGCTTTTGGTTTTTATGTATTAGGTATTTATTTGTTCTGGTCAGTAAGATCCTTCAATCTATCACTCAAAATTTCTCTCCTAAAGATGGATCCCCATTGGGATTCGAAAGTTCGACAAGATGCACACAATACTGTGGATGATCCAAATCACAAATTTCCAAAAGGCAGCCACAAAAGCTTAAAATCTAACAGGATTTCCCTTTACTGAAAATAACATCATAGCCATGATCCTCCAATACTGCTACATAGATCAGGTTCTTCTTCAGCCTAGGTACAAACATAACATCTTTGAGGTGAAGAGGAGAGGCTTTCTCCCTCTCAAAGGTGACAATTTCAATTTCTATAGCACTATACCTCCTAGCATCCCCCAATTTGATATGCATCTAGAGATCCTTCTCCTCCAAGCTACTGAAAACTCCTTGCACCCTGTCATATGGAACGATGCACCATAATGAAGGTACCACACACTCCCCATAACAGAACTAGCCATGCATGCTATTAGGGTGAAGTCTAATTCGAATTGTGAAGCTAGTGATTCACCTCCTGCTCCTCTTGAAGGCTTCTTAGTAGAATTCATGTGCGGGCATTTTGTTGCATAGTGCCCGAATTCATAACAATGGAAGCATTTGATCTTGCAAAAGTTTTTCTTCTTGCCATTATTTTGGTTGGATTCAAGTTTGATCCGGGTCTTCTTCACTTTTCACTCTAAGGAAAAATTCTCTTCATCCTTAGCTTTGGATGATTTTCCATCTCTGTTATTTCTCTTGAACTCTTCTTGAACCAAACCAAACCACAACCTTTCGCAATTCGGTAATTTTTCCATTCCGTTTACAAAGTCTTGGTATCTGCGCTAGGATTTTGGAAGGCCTAGAAGAGCTAGGCTCACTAGGTCATCTTCTCCAACATTCACCCCAACCCCTCCAAGCTCATCATGAACTTGAGTAAACCTGAAGAGATATTATGGAATAATATCATTCTTCTGCATTCTTATGTTTTGAAGTTTTTCTTTCAAGGCCAATTTTCTATGGTCACTACTATTTTTGAATAGCTCAGTCAGTGTTTTCCACATAACAAATGGTGTCTCTTTTCCATGGAGATTTGAGACCACATGGTCTCTTAAACCTTCTAGAAGAATTCTCCTAGCCTTTGTAACATCCTTCTTCCATTGGAATAATTGCTACTAGAATTTTGCAATGTCAGTTTTAACATATTCTAACACACCATTGTCATCAAGCACTGCTTTCGTTCAATCCTACTCTATGAAATTTGAGCTACCCCCTAGGGCATACTCCAATCTTAGCCCGTTGAAAGACATTCTCCTAGTCCTAAAGAAAAAATGTTGCACTGAAGCTGCTACTTCAAAATTTTTGAGAGATAAGTTCGAAATACTAGTTTTAATGTGATTTCATGGCTTTGGTACCATGTAGAAATTTGATAGAAATCACAGTTGCTCAAGATTTCAAATCAAAAAATAAGAGACACAATTCTACTCTACTAATCTGCAAAATGGAAACCACAATTTAGAATATCATGCATAAACATGTAGTAAAAAAAACTAAAAATACACAATGATTTCCAGGGGAACGCAACTGGGAAAAACCCCTCAAACCTATTTGCATTAATCAGTTGAATAGAGAAACTATTATAATTGTCTGCTCCAACTAAGAGCACAACCTAGCTCTCTCTACTCAATGAGAAACTTTGGCAAAAAATTAGCCAATTATTTTCTCACCAAGCCTCTTATTTCCATGTGCAAATCCTGAGAAAATTAGCCCTTAAGGAATAGGAATTTCCTCCAAATTGATTTCCAATTCCCAAGGATGGATCACTTGACCTCATGCAACACCTGTACACTCAAAACTAGTTTAGAATTGATGTTACACTGCCTTGTCATATCTAGTTCAAATGAGGAACTCAAATTCCTTCCATACACTGGCTATTTTGGGTTGATTGATTAGTTAACTAGCAAATATTTGAGTTAGACTATTTTCCCATTGCATAAATGACCTTCAATTGACTCTATCAATAGTTAGAGGTCAACTAACTAAATACAACTGAATATAAATAAATTGGATTACTAAAATTTAGCAATCACACATGCATAACTTAACTCCAAGCCCTCTAACTCGAATTTACTGAGCTAACTGAGTGACAAGATCCATGCCACACTAGTTAGCTACCTCCAAGTTGTCCTATTGATGTGTAAATTCAATTTACTCAATTTGACTAAGGCTAAAGTGAAATTGACCTTTCTTGCTACATTTTTCATTAGACCAACCATAGTTACAAATTCAACACTCCCTCTTAGCTAGGGAGGTATTCATAATCATTGTCATATGTGTTCTCAAATTGACAAATTTCTCTAAAGAAAAAGGTTATCCATCATCATCAACATCATCATATATCATCAACATCCGCTAGTGGCCATATCCATGTTGGTACCAAACCCATGTCAATGTCATCAACATATCAAGACTCACTCCTCCAAAGTGATCAATCCTCAAATCCCATGGCCTCTTCCTAGGCCAAAATGCTAAGACCCTCAACTAGCAAGAACTCATTCATCCTTCCCGGTGAGAACTTTGGGCCAAAACCTCACTAAACCCTTTCCTGGTTGGTGATTGGGTATAGATGTTGAAAGGAACTCATTCCACCCTATTTGGTGTGTGGTCAAGGTCTAGGACCTCACTCCACCCTTCTCGGTGTGTGATTAGGGTCCAGATACTGAAGGACCTCACTCCACCATGCATGTTTTGTGATCATGGTCCAAGACCTCATTGAAACCTTCCTGGTGTGTGATCAAGGTCCTGATGTTGAAGGATCTCACTCCACCATGCCTAATGTGTGATCAACATCTAGGACATTGCTCCACCATTCCTGTGATCAACGTCCTCCTCCAATACACACTCACTCAACTCTACTTGGTGAGCATTCCGGGTCTCTTGGGCCCATTCTCCCTATCGGGAGAATGTCCATTCATTTTAAAATCATATCATCAATCCATCTCAATGAGAGGGGTAATGTTCATGAGCCCCAACTTGTATATGAAATACATGAACTTGTCTCTCAACAACGACTTCATCAGAACATCAGTTGTCTTCTCATTGGTGGATATGTAATTGAGCCTTATTTCTCTCTTCTACATGATGTCATGGATGTCGTGTTACTTGATCTCAATATACTTTGACCTGTCATGGAACATGGGATTCTCTAAAAGCTTCACACAACTTTGATTATCACAGTGTATCATCATCGGTTCCAATTCTTGGTTGAACATTCTCGCAAACAACTTCCAGAGCCATACTGCTTCAGTACAAGCCTCATTGGCTACAATGTACTCTGCTTTAGTAGTGTTGAGTGCAATCGACCTTTGCTTCATGCTCATCCACAATATCATAGCGGATCCCAAACTGAAGCATACTCCCAAGGTACTCTTCCTATCTTCAAAACTTTCTGTCCAATCAACATTCATATATCCTTGAAGTTGTACATTCTTGTTTGTAACGAATCTCAAGCCATAATTCACTGTACCATGCATATATCTCCAAATGTGCTTTGCTCAATCTAATGCTCATGTCTAGGTTCAACCTGAAACTGAATCAATGTGTTCACAACAAAGCATATGTCTGAGCTGATGTTAACCAGATACATCAACGAACCAATCAGCCGTAGGTACATAGATGGACCTTCCAATATGGATTCAGAGCCTCTTAACTTCTTCAAGCTAGTCACCATGGGATTCACCATGGATTTGCAATCCATCAGACCAAACATGTGAAGGATATATAACACTTACTTTCCTTGACTAAGGAAGACTTCGCCAGGTTTCTACAATATTTCTAATCCCAAGTAATAGTGCGTCAACCCAAGGTCCTTCACATCAAACTCAGAAGCCATGTGCTTCTTGCACTGAATGATAAGAGGTTTAGTACATATCAGAAACAAGTCACCAACATATAATAATAAGATCACAGGTGCATTCTTCACAACCTTAAAGTAAAGGTTTGAATTGACATCACTCTTGGTAAATCCCAGTCTCATCATATAACTGTAAATATGAGCATACTAAGCTCTTAGAGATTGTTTTAGTCCATACAAGGCCTTCTTCAACCTGCAAACATGAGATTCCTTTCCATATACCTCAAATCCTTGAGGTATCTCTATGTACACCTCTTCCTTGATCACACCATTGAGGGAAGAATTATTCACATCCATTTGGTGCAATTTACCTCCCAACAAAGAAACAAGAGAGATGATGGATCTAATCGAGGTGTATCTCACAATTGGAGTGAAGGTCTCATCATAGTTTTCTCCCTCTTTCTAGACGAACCCTCTAGCCACGAGCCACGCCTTATATTTGTTAATACTACCATATGCAACATGCTTGATCCACTTGGAAGTTACCATTGACTTCCCTTTAGTCCTTGGCACAATCTCCCAAACATCATTCTTCATGATCAATTGGTACTCTTCATTCATTTATTCCTTCCACACCTACTCACAAGTTGCTTCTTCAAATGTGGAAGGTTCTACATCAATGAGTTTTGTCATGAGAGTTGCATAGCAAGAAAATATCTTGGGTTTTCTAACTTCCCTAGATGTTCCATCAAGAGCTACATGTCCTTCTACCTCTTTTAATGTAGATCTAAGCCATGTTGGTATCTTCTTGATTTCTAGAACTACAACTAGATTTTTTAGATCTTGAGGCCCTTCTGTCCTTCTAGTACATTATGTAGAACTTGAATGCTCCTCCCTTGAAGTCTCCTTTTCACTTCATCCAAGGAATCAATGGATACTTCCTTAGACTTATAATATGCCACTTTCTCATCAAAGGTGACATCTCGACTAACCTCAATCTATCATTGATTTGGAATGTATATTTTGTAAATCTTTGATTATTTAATGTAACCAACAAATATGCCTTTATTTCCTAAAGTCTTAAGCTTGTTCCTCTTATCCTTAGGATCATGAATATATACATGACAACCGAATATTCTCATGTAGCCAACTTTTGGATTCTTTTTAGAGAATTCTTCTTTAGGAGTTGTACATTCTAAAACTTTATGAGGACTTCCATTTTAAATGTACATGGTTGTCTATGATGCTCCCCCCATAAGAAAAACAACAAGTCCAAATCATTCATCATGGCTTTGAAAAATTCTTCAATGGACCTGTTCTTTCGTTCTGCTACACCATTCTATTGTGGATTATAGGGGACAATTAGTTCCCTCCTAATCCCAACCTACTTGTAGAAAGCAACAAGCTCCTTTGAGGTGTATTCTCCTCCATTGTCAGATCTCGGGATCTAGATCTCCCTTCCTGTCAAGTTTTGCACTTCAGCTTTGAATTCCTGGAACTTGTTGAATACCTCATCCTTAGTCTTCAAGTGATATATCCATGTCTTACAAGAGAAGTCATTAATAAATGTCACATAGTACAATGAACCACCAAGTGATTGCATAGGCATCAAAACATATACATTAGAATTAATCAAGTCCAAATCTTCCTTTGATATGTTATCATTGTTTGGAAATGTTTTCTTAATGTTCTTCCCAAGAGTGCAACCTTTGCATACACCATCATTCTTTATTTGCAGTTTAGTAACCCTTCACACTATTTGAATCAACTTAGGAAATGTTCTAAAATGAAGATTTTCATACCTTCTTTTCCATAGCTCACTTGGATTTATCTCATCATGTACTAGTTCTTGATCTGGTTGACTCACAAGTTTATACAATCTTCCATCACAAATCCCAATAACCTTAACATCATCTATACTAGATCCCTTGGACCAAACAAGTACTTTTCCATCCACAAAATCAACTATATCTCCATTATCTTCCAGACAAGAAGTAGAGACAAGATTCTTTTTTAAACCTGATACATAAAGAACATTGCTAAGATGTACATTGTTACCATTTTCCATCTCTATGGATGCCTTTCCAACTCATTTGACTGCATAGTTGTGATTGTCTCCAAGTTAAACCTTTTGAGACATCTTATTTTTTGTCATGCTTGAAATATTCCCATGTTCTCTGGTCATGTGCCTTGATGCTCCAATATATACCAGCCACATGTCATCATCATCTGCAAAGGTACTTGTCAAAGCAGAAAAGTAAAAGAAATCCTTATCACCTTTGGGCTTCTTTGGTTTTTCATCTTCAACATTTGCTGCAAAAGCATGTTGTTTCCCCTTTCTCTTCTTGTTATTATCCATATTAGGACAATATATCTTGAAATTTCCATATTCTTGACAACCATAACATTGGATATTTGATATGTATTTCTTCTTAGTAGAGGAAGAAGATCCCTTTCTTGAATTCTTGTGTTGAGGTCCAAACTTCTTATTTCCCTTGTCCTTGAAATGAGCTACAAGGGCTTGAACTTCCACATATTGGTAATCTCTAGTCATCAATATTGATTCTTCTTGAGCAAAAGATGTCCATAATTGTTCAAATGTAGGAGCTTCCTTCCAAATGCTTATGCATGCTGCAAAAACACCCCATGATATAGAAAGACCATTGAGTGTTTTAATTACTATTTCTTATTCAAGAATGGATTGACCAATTGCTTGAATATGATCTCTTATTTGAGAAATCCTTATGAAGTAAGAAGCCACGATGTTTTCATTAGTCATCCTTGCATTTTGAAGTTCATCCTTCAAGCTCATTGATTGACCAAGATTCTTGATAGTGTAGAGACTCATTATAGCATCATATATCTTCTTTGGAGTATCAAGTTTTGCAATGTAGGGAACCAAATGATCCCTAATGGAGTCCACTATAAGAATCGTGGCAGTGATATAATCCTCCTTGAATTTTTCTTTTCCCACTATATCATCTGGTTCAGTAACCTTCATTGTCACAATGTCCAAAACTTTGTTCTTGTTAAGAAGAATATCTATTCTAACTTTCCAAGCTCTAAATTTTGATGCTCCCTCTGGCTTGTTTTCAGATTTAATAAAGGAAGCCATAGAAACCAATCTACAAGAAGGACTTGAATTCTCTCTAGGGTTTTTTCAAGGTGATCTCAATGTTCATTTCTTCCTTCACCAAAGATTTGATACCATGTTTATTTTCTTAGCGCAGTTAGGGTTAGCACACTATTTCTGAAATTTTGATAATTACTTTTGATGTAGATCTTCTTTTAACTTATTCCAATACATCATTCAACAATTATACTTCAAAAATTCAACCATGAAGAAAATAGAGCATTGGGCATCAGAATGCACAAAATAAGAAAACATTTACGTTGGGAAAACCCACTAAGGGGAAAAACCCAACAATTTTTTTCAACAGAGAAATTCTTCTTGTTCAATGAGAGACACACCTAGACCTATGGTCGAACCTAGTCTTCTCTGTAACAACCCCGAAATAAAAACATGTAATTAATTAGATTAATCATGTGATTTTATTTATTTATTTATTATTATTTATTATTTTATTTATTGTTTATAATTTATTTAATATTTAATATTTAATATTTTTATTATTTATTATTAAGGAACATTACAGGCATCGAAAGTTTCAAAACACTCGGGAAATCCCAAGGAATCTCTATCCTTTTTCCTACTTTTGGAATTAGGCATAAGCCTCCTCGGTCTGTATCCTAGTCCAAGGCTGGCCCCAAGGCTTGTGCCTGACTCAGACCTCATCTACCCCAAGGCAGGCATTCGGTACAATGCTCAATGTCACCGGCATCTTGCAAGGTTGGCCCACTCCCTCCACAACTCACTAAGGCGCAAAACCCCAGGCATCGAAGTCCTTACACCCGTACCAGACTTTGGCATCCTAATACAATACTAGGCACCTAGCCTAGAACATCAGGCACTTGGCCTCCTCAAGATGGTCCGATAGCCCTTCAAGAGCTATCCATAAAGAGCTACACAAGACAAAGGATCCCT